>JARHVA010005168.1:695000-1291129 GCA_037957365.1 Torreya grandis | reverse complement strand
TGGTATAGGAAAAAAAAGGTCACTTTACAAGATATCATATTCGGAAAGGTACCAATAATAGGGAAGAAAGATCATGAGGAAGATTCAGATAAAGACATACTACAATTAGAAATGAACACTTCATATACTTAAGAGATAGAGATGGACAAAGTGGAAGTGGTAGAAGATAAGGTAGAAAAAGTTGAGGTATATAGACACCCACATCATCATGAGAGGAAATAATCATGAAACCAGATGAGGGAGTTTCATAATAATAATCATTTTGGCTATAAAAGAAATAAAATTTCTAATCATTATGGCTATGCATGGAAGCCAAAGAAGAATTACTATGGTCAGGTATGGAATCAGTGAAATGCAGTGGTCTATAGAACATGGAATGAATGAGGAAATCACTTTGATTATGCATTAAAGAATACCTACTATGGTCATGGATGGAATCAAAGTAGCGCAACAAAATATGGTACATGGAACCAACATAGGAATAGTTATGCATGGACACCAAAGTAGTATAGTTATGATTATGAACAAAATTAAAGGAGCATACATTGAGAGCTATCACTTGCTAAGATCACATATGGGTGGCTCAAATATTGAGATTAGAGATAAGTGTGCAATAATTTTAAGCATACTCATTATTTAGTTTCTTCTTATGTTTTAAGGATGAAACATGTCAAAGAGGGAGGTAATGTTATGTACCTAGGGATATGATATATTATTATATATGGGTTAATGGATATGCTGACATGTGGCACACATCCCCCTTAATATTTATATGGGTCCAATATATTATTAATGGAGTAACTTGTGGAATTAGTGCATTGGGTAATGGTCAACCTACATTGGGATTAGGAGGTTACCCATCCATTATAGGTCTATATAAAGGAGATTATTATCATTTTAAAGATATCAAGTAAGCATTGAGTCTTCTATTGTAAGAGGATATTGGAGGTTGTCCCCTTGAAGATACATTGTGGAGTTATTCCTTCCTAAAAGAATATTATTGGTGTTGACCTACCTTAAGGGTATTCAACATATATTTAATATTTGGACATCTTGGTCTACCAATATCTATTGTGTTGAGTTGATCAACATATAAGGAATAGTTTGGTTTAGTCTGAGTTATCTTTTGTATATTTTTGTCACACTCCACATAGTTATCGCTATAATATCATATTTTGATGGGTTTTCTAGGAACCTCTACTAACACACATGCTATGAATGAATGTTAAGTCATCTATAATTTATTTGATAAATGCAAAACCACTGAATTCTTAGGTATTTGTGTGTTTTTTATCCATTATATACACCTAAAACACACATTGACATAATCAAAAACTCATGTTGCCTATCTAATTTTTTAATAATTTGAATTTCAAAGAAATAAAGGCCCCTTGACTATAATAATGAACATAATGGTTACTAATTTATATAGTATGCCATGACGTATAGAAAGAAACCTTGCAGGAATCATTTCAGTTTTCCTTTTTAGAAGAGGTTGGGTGCACTCATGCATTGCTTAAAGTTGGTAGGCTATGCCAAACAACCGATCAATAGATTGGTGCTAGAATGAGGACTATAATTTAAAACCTAAAATTTAACCCAAAACATTTTAGATGCATTTCCCACACTGAAGCATTGTAAAAATTAAGCTAAAAAATCAAAAAATTATCACTAGATCAAAGTCGATTAAGGCTAACTTTCAATTTTATAACTCACTGAACATAGAAAGTCTAAATTGAATAAATAAAAATAAAAAAACAAGACACATTCAATCAGTTAATAGCTCACCTAGAGGAGTTGTAGTTCATTTTGATAATCTATTTATTACCACTCAAAACCCACCAATGGCTTAGGATTGGCTTGGTGTAGGTAATTTCCCTATCAATATCACATGGATTTCCCATGAATTTCAAAAAAATGACCTAAGTATGTGCATGGAAAAATTTGCACTTATAAAGAGCACATTTAATCATTCAAAGATGTTATTATATGAACCCAAATCAATCATGAGGATATGGCTTACCACTTATTCCCTTACACCTTGGATGAAATGTCTTACAACTAGTACCTAGGATTTTTAGATAGATTCATTATCTCTTGAAATGCTCTCAAAATAGTATTCACTAATCACTTTTAGGTGCCTATTGATGATGTTGTACTCTATCATCAGTTTGTTATATCCCATCATGAACCAAATTAACGAATGAGCATGTTCAATTCCCATTTCCATAAACTTTGTGAATGATTGAAATCTCCTTATATGCAAACAAAGGTGGCTACCATACAAACCTATCTAAAGGAATTAAATCCTATGACCTCTATGCTCATATGTAAAACTCCTACAACATTTACAACCTTATCTTTGGCATATCCCAAAGTGATCACTATTAAAAAATAGATGATTCCAAAAGGCTATGGATATGGTTTGTTTCCTTCTTTAGGGTATCCAAGTGCCTATAATCAGATTCCCATGATCAATCAAAATCTCATGCATAATACACCATTGTTGAATTCAATCTTAGGTGCCATTTAATCAATCCCAAATTTAGTTTATAATTCAATTCCCTTAAGCCATATATCTAAAAATGAGCCTTATATGCCTCCAAATCATGCTTTGTCATAGGAAAATAATCAAAAACTTGTTTATATTACACACAATAACATTATTGTCATGCCCCTATTAATAATACCCATAACCTAACTAGTGGTTATGTGTTTTAAATTTTATGGTTTTACAATGTTAAACCTAAGATAGATTAAAGGTTTTGGTCTATTACTAATCTAAAATAAAATTGGGCTTTCCCAAAATAGTAAGTATAAAGAGAAAAAGAACTTATCTATAAATGCACAGATTTTTTCATGGATCAAGATACTAGAGATGGTTGAGTGAACACATAGGAACATTTCATCTTTTGATTTTTATAGAGATTTAGATCTAGATAGTATTACCCCTCGTAGGATATTAGTGCCATGTGGTACTAGTGTCTAATTCTAGTGATAATGTCCTTTTTGTATTCACTATTTATAACTTTCAATGAAGCTATGAGATTTTTTTGAGGTCTTATGGGTGATTTTATGTCATACAAGGGCTCATTTATGTCACTATTTTTGATGAATATAATATAAACCCCTAATAAATACGTATAAACATGAAATAATGAAATAATCAAATGCAAAATAAAAGTAAAAATTGGGTTGTGGGTTGTTATGATTGTGCAAATCAAAACCCCTTTTATCCTATCCACTACCTACATTAATGTTATGGGTCTCAAATCTCATGTAGTTATCCCTTAGGGAACATGCACCAAACTTACACAATATGATAAAATGAATTTTACCATGAATTTTGCCTAGGCCCTTCTTTGATCAAGAGTGCAAATGTCTAGGTGTGAAAACTAAGTAGTATGCAAAGCATTTGAGCTATATTATTAGTTGATTTTATGTAAATAAGTGCTAAAATAGTAATTTTTAGATGTAAAATTCCTTTTGAGGATATTTATATAGGAAGATATTTATTTTGAATATAATACCTTATTTTTTGGCTGATAAGTCATTAAAAAGGTATAAACACATAAGAGAAGTTCATCACAGGGTTAGGACTCAAACACAGGTGAAAGGCATGTTTGATGTAGGGGAATCTCCAAAACGTGTTAAAATGCCCCACTTTTAATTCATTTTACTCCTTTAAGGTCATAAGAAGTGTAAATTTATCAAAAGTAATGTTAAGGTCATATAGTGAATCTAGGTGATTCTATTAGAGTGTTTTACATACAAAGCATGGGTAAAATAGCATAAATCAGTACTTTGAATGTAATGGTCATGTGGGAGTTAGTTACCAAGAACGATAAGTTTGTTAGAAATTAGTTAGGCATTTGAATTTTTTATATAGTTGGTTTTGGCAATGTATTAGATCATTCAAGATCAATCAAAAGTTTCAAAGGGGTTAGATTTGAAGATGAAAATTTAAAACCCAAGAAAAATGAATATATAGTTCTGGTTTTGAGAAATAATGTTGATAATCATTGTGTGAGCAATAATCATTATGGTGTAAATAGAGCTTTAGAAGAGCATAATGATCCAAATGTGTTGACAAGAAATGGTAAGTGGTGTATGAATTTTAACTATGTTTTAAGTCTAGACTAAGTGATTTAAAAATATTTATGTGGATTAATTCCAAACTGCAAACTAGACAGATAAACTTTGTCCTCTATGTGAAGGAAATGGCATGAATGTTAATAAAAAAATGACTGTGTGAAACAAAAGAGAGGTTCCACACCCATAGAAAGGAATACTTTCTATCATGATTCATTTTTTTATATTCCAAGTTAGCTCACCAATAATCTAGCTTTGTTCCTTTATTGTGTGAACAATGTGCTTGTGGTGATTAGTAAGGTATTTTAAGCGGTGGAATTTAGATAATGAGTAGTTATAATTTTTTTAAAAATAGAATGATAATTATATCTTTAATAATAGATGGAAAGTTTATGTTGTGTATTCTATGTTCAAAAATAATTATGAGATGTCAAAGATGGAAGATGGAATTTTTTTTGCAAAGTGAATACTAGTAATTATTTTCTACCATGTAGCAAGATGCCCTTCTCGAGTCCATGCAAACCTATGCCAGCATGCATATCTAATACAAATTAGCTTATTGCATGAGAATGGTGGATTTGAATTGACTTTAAAATAATTTCAAGATGTATCTATGGTTAATATGATCTTGTGATATTGTAATACAATCATCGAAAGTTAATGGTTTGTTGAAAATATGTGTTAACTCATAGTTAAGAGTAGAAATTCTATCTGAGACCAAAGATCTAGTATTATGTAACTGCATACATAGTTTAATTAAAAAAAACTTGATGGAAATGTTAAATAAAGCTTCTTTTTAAAATTTTAACCATTATGGTTTTACTTTGGGTAGATGTAATGAATATTAAAAAGAGAGTATATGGAGGTTAAAATATGGGTCAAGGAGTTCATAGAAACTAAAATAACTATGTTAAGAATCAATTTGATATTATATATATGTTGCTAGGGAAAATAACTCAAAAGAAAGGGATTGTATTCAAAGTGAGGTTATTACAAAAGAGACAAGAATATAAATTATAGGATAGAGTTTGCAAGAAAAAGTCACCAAGCCAATTAGTAAATTTGATAGAGAAGTGTTATGGAGCAAGAGAAACCTATGTAAGAAGATAAACAAGAGAAACTTCATGAGAGTAACAAGAGATAGTGTGGTTAGGTATATTTGGTTAGAGAGGATATACATCATTTGGTATCAAAGCCTAGTAAGTTCAATGGGTAGCAGAGAAAGGATAGAAATAGTTAAACAAGGTACATTTGTTGTTCTATATTCATTTGAGTTTTAATATGTTAATGTTATTAAATTGAGTTGTCTATGAGAGATAAGGTTGGTATCATCCCTTAAGCTAGTTTGGCTTGAGAAGAAGAGTGATAGAGCTATTGAGAAGCTCATAGGTGATCTTGAGAGAGTCCTATAGGTAGGACAAGAGGATAAATCTCAGATGAGGACAAGAAGAGAGACCGAGTTGAGGTCAAGAGAGAGAGATAGACCAAGTGAATGGTCATAATGTGGCAAGTGAGTGAAGTCTTGTTAGAAAGAGGTATAGGCCCAGATGAGCTAAAGAGTTGTTAAATATATTTAGGTAGATAAGGAAAGAGAGAGGTAAGAAGAAACAAGGTGAATTTGATGACAACTATCGCAAGGAAAAGAAGAGAGAGATGGAGAGATAGATGACTAAAATGAGGCATCAAATGGAAAAATTATTGGTCATGCTAGAGTAGGTGAAAGAAATAGGGAACCCATACTATGGATGGGTGATGCATAAAAAGCCACTCAAGTGGCCAATCAAACTAATGGTGAAGAGAAGAAGGATGTAAGATGTCAGAGAGGAAAGATAAAAAAAAGAGGTTGCCTTGAAAGTAACTCAATATAGATATGCATAAACTTTGATTGAATGGGTAGCATAGAGAATAAATGAGTAAATAGATTTTTGAAGAGAATATGATGCATTTGAGTGAGAAGAAAGAAGGTGGTTATAGTTAGTTGAGTGATGGGAATGATAAATATGAAGTGGATCTTAAGGCTTAGACAAGGAGGTATAATCATATGAAGAAGGTATAATTTTTTTTTGTTTGCATATGATAGTTTAGATCAGTTAAAAAGAGAGAAGGTAGCCTTAGAAAAGGCACTGAATGGTGACGTGGTGGAAAACAAAGAGGAAGTATACCTTGTAATAGTTGATAGCCTCATGAAAGAGGATAAATAATATGTATAAAAAAATTTAAGACATAAATACACCAAATTAGAGATATAGAGAGATTTGGAGGATTTAATCTCATAGAGACAGTAAGTATGCATGACTTTGGCATTATTTTAGTTACAAGTATGAATATGAAAAGGAAGGAATGAGAGAATATAGTGGTTTTAGTATTCATATGGGGAATCTACATCCTATATACAAGAGGTAAGAAGAAATTAATGAATGTGCATATTGATGCAAACAAGCAGTGCAAGCAATAAAGAGAATAGTGTTTAACCCAGGCAAGCATAAGAGTGAAGAGAAGCAGAAGTATAATGAAGTAGTAGAAAGTAAATATGATCCAAAGAACCTAAATTATAAGATAATGTAGGAGAGTGAAATATTTTTTTGAATTTTCATTTCTCCCTTCCCTAGGAGTATGATGCGAGGGCATCTCCAAGACTTGTCAAAATGACCCACTTTTAATTCATTTTGTTGCTTTATGGTCATAAGAAGTGTCAAGTTATCAAAATTTGTGGTAAGGTCAAATAGTGAATCTAGGTTAGTCTATTAGAGTGTTTTATGTACAAAGCATTGGTAAAATATCATAAATCAATACTTTGAATGTAATGGTTCTGTGGGAGTTAGTTACCAAGAAAGAAAAATTTGTTAGAGATTAGCTACAAATTTGAAGTTTTTAAATAGCTGGTTTTGGATTTATATCAAATCATTAAAGATTAATAAAAAGTTTTAGAGGGGTTGAATTTGAATATGAAAATGAAAAACCCAATAAAAATGATTATACATTTTTGGTCTTGAGAAATAATGTTGTTGACAATGATTGTGTGAACAATAATCATTATGGTGTAAATAGAGACTGAGAAGAGCATAATGATCCTGATGTGTTGACAACAAATATTAAGTGGTACATTCATTTTAATTATTTTTCAAGTTTAAAATAATTTATTTCAAAATCTTTGTGTGGATTAATTTCAAATTGCAAAATAGACAGATAAGCTCTGTTATTTGTGTGAAGGAAATGGTGTGAATTTTGTGTTAATAAAAAATAATTATGTAAAACACAAGAGAGGTTCCACACCCATTAAAAGGAATAGTTTTATCATGATTTATTATTTTTTATTCCAATTTATCTGACCAATAATCTAACTATGTTCCTTTATTTTTCAAACTATGTGTTTATGATGATTAGTAAAGTATTTGAAGTGGTAGCATCTAGTCAATGAGTGATTACAATTGTAAAAAAATAGAATGACAGTTGTATCTATAATAAGAGAAGGAAATATTATGTTGTGTATTCTATGTATAGAAATAATTGAGAACTATCAAAGATGGAAGATGGAAATTTTTTTATGAGGTGAATACTGGTAATTATTTTCTAAGATGTAGCAAGATGCCCTTCTTGAGTCCATACAAACCTATGCCATCATGCACAACTAATACAAATTAGATTAGTACATGAGAATGGTGGATTGGAATCAACCTTTAAATAATTTTAAGATATATTTATGATTAATATGAACTTGTGATATTGAAATAAAATAATTTAAAGTCAATCGATTTGTTGAAAATATGTGTTAACTAAGAGTTAAGAGCATAAATTCTATCTGAGACCAAATATATAGTATTATGTAACTACATGCATAGGTCAATTAAATAGAGGTTATTTTTAAAATTATTAACCATTATGGTAGTTAATTTGGGTAGAGGTAGTGGATATTAAGAAGAGAGTATATGGAGGTTAAAATATGGGTCAAGGAGCTCATAAAAACTGAAAGAAATATGTTAAAAATCGATTTGATATTGTATATATGTTGTTAGGGAAAATAACGTGAAAGAAAGGTATTGTATTCAAAGTGATATTAGTATAAAAGAGATAATAATATAGATTACATGATATTTTTTCAAGAAAAATTCACCAAGCCAATTAGTAAAGTTGACAAAGAAGTGTTATGGAGCAAGAGAAACCTGTGTAAGAAGATGAACAAGAGAAACTTCATGAGAGTAATGACAGATAGTGTGGTTTAGGTAGATTTGGTTAGAGAGGCTCTGCATCATTTGGTATCAAAGCCTAGAAAGTTAATTGGGTAGTATAGAAAGGATAGTTGTAGTTAAACAAGATACATGTGTTTTTTTAATTCATTTAAATTTTGTTACGTTGATGTTATTGAATTGAGTTGTTTGTGAGAGATAAGGTTGATAGAAACCCTAAAACCAATTAGGATTGAGAAGAAGAGTGATAGAGGTGTTGATAATCTCATGAATAAGATCTCATAAGTGAGCTTGAGAGAGTCCTAGAGGTTAGACAAGAGGATAAGTCCCAAGTGAGGACAAAAAGAGAGACCCATTTGAGGTCAAGAGAGAGAGATAGACCAAGTAAATGGTCATAATGTGACAAGTGAGTGAAGGCTTTTCAAAAAGAGTTATAGGCCCAAATGAGGCCAAAGAATTTTTAAATATCTTCAGGGGGATGAAGAAAGAGAGAGGTAAGAAGAAAGAGGGAAAAGTTGATGACAACTACCACAAGGAAAAGAAGATAGAGATGGAGAGAGAGATGGCTGAAATGAGGTAGAAGATGAACAAATTACTAGTCATGATAGAGTAGGTGAAATAAATAGGTAACCCATACTATGGATGGGTGATGTATAATAAGCCACTCAAGTGGTCAATAAAACTATTGGTGAAGATAAGAAGGATGTAGACTGTGAGAGAAGAAAGAGAACAAAAGAGGTTGGTTTGCAAGCAACTCAAGATAAAGATGCATAAACATTGATTGAATGGGTAGCATAGAGAAACAATGAATTAATAAATTTTTAAAGAGAATGTGATGCATTTGAGTAAGTAAAAAGAAGGTGGTTATCCAATTGAGGGATGGGAATGATAAAGATGAAGTGGATCAGATTGGAAGCCTCATTTAAGGCTTGGAAAATGAGGTATAATCATATGAAGAAGGTATATAATCTAATTTTTTGTTTGTTTATGAAAGTTCAGATTAGTTAGAAAGAGAGATGATAACCTTAAAGAAGGCACTAAATGGTGAAGTGGTGGAAAATGAAGAGGAAGTACAACTTTTAGTAGTTTATGGCCTCATGAAAGATGATAAATAATATTTATAAGAAGCATTGAAGATAGAAATACACCATATTAGAGATATATATCTATTTGGAGGATTTAATCTCATGGAGATAGTAGGTATGCATGAATTTTACATTATTTTAGTTAATATTATGAAGATGGAAAGGAAGGAAAGAGAGAATACAGTGGTTTCAAGAGTGGTATGGGGCATCTACAACCCATATACAAGAGGCAAGAAGCAAATGATGAATGTGTACATTGATGAAAACAAGCAGTGCAAGAAAGGAAGGAGAATAGTGTTTGACCTAGGCAAGCATAACAGAAAAGAGGATAAGTAGAGGTATAATGGAGTAGCAAAAAATATATATGATCCAAAGAACCTAAACTAGAAGACAAGGAAGGAGAGTGCAGTAGTTTGTTGGAGTTTCATTTCTCCCTTCCTCAGGAGTATGATGTAGGGGCATCTCCAAGACTTGTCAAAATGCTCCACTTTTAATTCATTTTGTTGATTTGAGGTCATAATAAGTGTCAAGTTGTCAATATTTTTGGTAAGGTCAAATAGTGAATCTAGGTGAGTATATTAGAGTGTTTTACATATAAAGCATGGGTAAAATAGCATAAATCAATACTTTGAATGTAATGGTCATGTGGGAGTTAGTTACTAAGAAGGAGAAGTTTGTTAAAAATTAGTTAAGGATTTGAAGTTTTTAAATAGTTGGTTTTGGATTTGTATCGGTTTATTCAAGATCAGTCAAAAGTTTTAGAGGGGTTGGATTTGAAGATTAAAATGTAAAACCCAAGAAAAATGAATATACAGTTCTAGTTTTAAGAAATAATGATGTTGAAAATCATTGTGTGAGAAATAATCATTATGGTGTAAATAGAGATTGAGAAGAGCATAATGATCCAAATGTGTTGAAAAGCAATGGTAAGTGGTATATGAATTTTAAATATGTTTTAAGTCTAGACTAAGTTATTTCAAAATCTTAGTGTGGATTAATTCTAAATTGAAAACAAGATAGATAAACTATGTTCTCTGTGTGAAAGAAATGGCATGAATTTTATGTTAATAAAAAAATGAGTGTGTGAAATGCAAGAGTGGTTCCACACCCATAGAAAGGAATACTTTTTATCATGAGTCATTATTTCTAATTCTAATTTAGTTGAACAATAATCTAACTCTATTCCTTTATTGTATGAATTGTGTGTTTGCAGTGATCAATAAGGTATTTGAAGTGGTGACATTTGGTTAATGAGTGATTATAGTTTTTAAAAAATAGAATGATAGTTGTATCTATAATAATGTATGGAAAGTTTTTGTTGTGTTTTTTATGTATAGAAATAATTGTGAGCTATCAAATTTGGAATTTTTTTTGTGAAGTGAATACTTGTAATTATTTTCTAATATGTATCAAGATGCCCTTCTCACGTCCATGCAAACCTGTGCCAGCATGCACAGACAATGCAAATTATATTAGTACATTTGAACAGTGGATGGAATCAACCTTTAAATAATTTCAAGACGTATATATATTTAATATGATCTTGTGATATTGCAATAAAATCATCAGAATTCAATTGATTTGTTGAAAATATATGTTAACTTAGAGTTAAGAATAGAGATTCTATCTAAGACTCAAGATCTAGTTTTATGTAACTACATGCATAGATTTATAAAAAAACTCAATGGAAATGTTAAATAGAGTTTGTTTTTAAAAAAATTAACCATTATGGTAGTTAATTTAGGTAGAGGTAATGGATATTAAGAAGAGAATATATGGAGGTTAAATTTTGGGTCAAGGAGTTTTTATAAACTGAAAGAAGTATGTTAATAATCAATTTGATATTGTATATATGTTGCTAGGGAAAAGAACACAAAATAAAGGGATTGTATTCAAAGTGAGATTACTACAAAAAAAATAAGAATATAGATTATAGGATAGATTTTGTAAGAAAAATTCACCAAGCCAA
Source organism: Torreya grandis (assembly GCA_037957365.1). NCBI lineage: Eukaryota > Viridiplantae > Streptophyta > Pinopsida > Cupressales > Taxaceae > Torreya > Torreya grandis. The sequence continues at coordinate 1,279,799 of JARHVA010005168.1, read as the reverse complement.
AAGTTGACAAAGAAGTTTTATGGAGAAAGAGAAACTTGTGTAAGAAGATAAACAAGAGAAACTTAATGAGAGTAATGAGAGATAGTGTGGTTTAGGCAAAGTTAGTTTGATAAGCTCTACACCAATGTTGTACACTAAAGCCACAAGTGGACACTAGCACTATGTATCACTATTGTCCTAAAAGTGGCACTAATGTCCTAAGTCTCAAAACATAGCAAAAAATTAGGGAGGATAGGCTAAGGCCCCTTGGTACTCAAAAAAGGTGACTTGTGACTACTGGGAGTGTCAAAAATAGGGAAAATAAGACATGAAAAAAATTAAAATTATCAATATGACCATGTGAACAAGTACTATAACCATCAATAATACCCTCATGTTAAATAGCAACAAATGACATAGTACTAGTGGTTACTTGACCAAATTAGGGTGTTTAAATTTTCCCCCATTTTATTCTAGTAATGTAATGAAATGAAAGTACTAGAGTAAAATAAAATACAAATGCATACCTATAATTGCATGTGTGAATGTAATCTATATTTGACCCACTTTTTATCCAAAGAAGTGAATAAGAACTAGAGTATAACATGTGAAGGGAAGACATATAATTTGAATTCCCCCTATGTTGAAACTGAGTATGTAAATTGAATGCATGGAGAAACAAGGCTCACTTTCCCCTACTCTGAATTTGAGTATGTAAACTGAATGCATGGAGAAAAAAGGCTTACTTTGCCTCATTTTGAATTTTAGTAATGTAAACTAAATCTATGGAGAAATAAGTCTTTCTTTCCCCCACTTTAAATCTAAGTAATGTAAACTAGTTCTAGTGTAATGTTATGAATCAATCGGTGTAGACAATCATGTGACCCAAACTAGTGAGAACCTAGAAATAATACTAGTGGCTATATTTGTGATGATACTGATTGTAACTTGATAAATCTAAAAATAGGGATCAAGAACATGCACTCTACATCATTCCCCCTAATCTTGATATATAAGCAATGTAGTTGTGTATCTAAATATCTGAATGAACTGATATACCTAAGTCAAAATTCTAAATATGTGTATATTGTACATTTGAATACATGTATAAGCATATGTATACTTGTGTGTATATGTGTGTATGTATGTATATATATATATATATATATATATATATATATATATATATATATATTTGAAAAAATGTGAAAACCTATGCAAACATGTGTAAAATTGAGTAAACATGTGCATCTGTATATATAAAAATTTGAGAATATGAATGCCTATGTAAACCTATGTAGACCCGTGTGTCTAAATATCTAAAAATTTGTGAAACTAAATTCCTGTGTAAACTTATGTATATACATGTGTCTATATATCTAAAAATCTATGAATTTGAATACCTATGTAGACCCATGTGTCTGTATATATGAAAGCCTACATAAACTTGTGTAGACTTGTGTATCTAAAAACCTATGTAAACTTGTGTAGATTTGTGTATCTAAAAACATGTGAAACTAAATTCCTATGTAAACCTATGTAGACCCATGTGTCTATATATCTAAAAATATGTTACTCTAGATGCCTATGTAAACTTGTGTAGACCTATGTGTATCTATATCTAAAAGTATGTGACTCTGGATGCCTATATAACCATGTGTACTTATGTGTGTATATATGTCTAAAAACCTATATAAACCTATGTAGACTAGTGTATCTAAAAATCTGTAAAGCTAAATGTTTGTGTAAACCTTTGTATACCTATTGATCTATATATCTAAAAATTTGTGACTCTATATACCTGTGTAAACCTATGTAGACCCATGTGTCTATATATATATATATATATATATATATGAACTCAATTATGTATGTCTGGAGCAATCTATGCATATTTTCCCCCCTTTTGGTGAGAGAGCTAAGACTGTGATGAGGACATGTAACAAAAATTTTTAAGGATCAATTTTTATATTGTTAATTAGGAGGTGGTTATGCCGTATTAGGTTTGAATAATGTATTGATTGTGTTGTAGTTGATAATTTAGTGTGTAATCAAATTGATGCTTGGTCTATTATATTGTTAATATAATGTGATTATTTTTGTCATTTTTAGGTTTGATAATGGTGGGGGGATTATTTTAACTAATATGCAGGATAGTGTATCTCTATCAAGTCCAATGTACAAGAAATAGTTCATGAATTAGAGCTATAGTTCTCAAGATATGGCTATAACAAGAGAGTTGTAATAGTTAGTGAAATTAGCACATAGGGGTAACCTTAATAATGTGGAATTGGGTAAATTATGAATTAAATAGGTAATTTTTATTCATTTGTATCATTTGAATGGAAATAATTCTGTGTTTGAGTGAGAGAAATATGATGAGGAGACATAGAGCTAGTTTGTCATGCTATGAGGAGGTCAAGGTACAAATTCAGGCTGAGGAGGAGGTTTGCCTAGTAAGGGACTCAAAAAAATTTATATTTTATCATTTTTTTATATTATTTAGTGTTTTTACTAAAAATGTTTGTTTTAAGGCTGTTTTGGATAGACTAGTGCTAGTGTCCCATTCTGGGTGCTACTATCCAAGTTCTGGCACTAGTGTCTAGGGTATGGTGCTACTATCTAGCACTATTATCCTTTGGGTAGCACTAGTGTCCAATAGTCCCAATATATTATTTTTAGCATTGTTCATTGTAATTTTATGCATTTTGTTGTTTGATGGGTTTTGTTTTGTTTTTTTATGCTAGTTTTGGTTGTAGTTTTACAAGTTGATGCCTACATGATAGAGTTCTAAGATGATGGAGACTTTATGGGGTTTTACATTCCCTGATGCAAATATGGAGGTGCTCTAGAGATAAATCTTGAGATATTTTACTTTTTTGGATCCTATTCCCTAGGATAAACATATGATTACTACATTATTTGAGAGGTAGAATGTAGACACATGTACATTATAAATATCTACAGATGAGAAGACTGTTACTTTGGAGGATGTATATTAGATCATGTGCTCACTAATTTCTTGGAAATGGGATATATTATGAGAGGCCACTAGTATTTGAGATATATAGTGGGAATATAGGTACTCTATACCATGTCAATGGGGACTCATTACACAAGGAATTAGAGTGACATGGTATTGACCATGATTGTCATGGTTGATGTTCTAAAATTGTGAAAATTTATAGATATGTTATTATCTTAATTCATTAATGTATATAAGAGTGGTGTCTTAATATCTTACAAAATGCACAAGATAGTATAGGACATCAAAGAGTATGGCACCATGTACTCTTAGGTTCATACCATGTTGGCTCATCTATACAGGGATCTATATCACTTTACACTACTAGGTATATGATCACATAGTTGTGATTAAGCTAGTGGCACATCCATGGGATGGATGGTCTCATGCATATATGTTTTCATATAGATGGGCTAAGATAGGGCATGAATCAAGGAGGATACTACATAGTGTCAGCATTTACTTGATAATTTGAGAGCAAAGGATATCATCTAGAGACCCTACAAAGGATACTAAGGGTGGTCTGAGGATAGCACATAGTTGAGGTAGATACGAGTTAGCTATTAGATACATGATCACTAGGATAATTTGTATGATATATTTTAGTATGAGAGAGTTACCCAACAATTTAGTGATGTATAGGATGTGCCCTCAGCACCTATTTTATGGTTGAAGAGTTACCAGGTTCCTCTAAGACCAAATAGTAGGTCAAGGCCATCAATTGTTGAGATAGCTCATATGCCACTGATGGAACATGATCCTAACATTAAGGTACTAGATATAGATGATGTTATAGTGATTGAGGCCTATGCAACTTGGTGGAGTGATCACATATGGGCACCTCTATTTTTGAGAGTTGGGATGATCATGGATGAGGTATTAGATGTAGAGCCTCTAAGGGATATTGATGGTAAGGTAGATAGCATGTTTCTATGTATATTTTATTATGTGTTTCTATGATAGGATTATTATGAATTATGTGGAATAATTTTAGGTGTAGGAGATGATGAGTATTGGGAGGTAACTATTGAGTCAGCACTACATGAGTTGACATGACATATCCTAGATTATGTCATGAAGGATGGATTGGTGGAGCTGACCAACAATGTTACTGGGTTTCATGCCCATTTTTTTGATCAAGTTGTGATATCAACTTTGACATTTAAGAAAGCAACATCATATATATATGAGTTACACGTTGAGTTGCAAATGTGTACCATGCCCACTCTGGATACTCTAGGTGGGCCTAGTATTCATATAGTATATGACTACATACGATTGCAATAAGATCATTTTTAGTGTATGTCTAATCTTGGCATGTATCAGGAGAGGGATATTTGGCTTATCCATAGATCTAGTTCATGTATATATAGTGGGGCATCTAGTTCTAGTTTTGATTTATCTAAGAGTGAGAGTGAGGGAGCTAGTCCCATCATGTGTGTGTGTGTGTGTGTGTGTGTGTGTGTGTGTGTGTGTGTGTGTGTGTGTGTGTGTGTGTGTGTGTGTGTGTGTGTGTGTGTGTGTGTGTGTGTGTGTGTGTGTGTGTGTAAATGTATGTATGTATGTATATATATATATATATATATATATATATATATATATAAATGTATATATATATATATATATATATATATATGTATATATATATAAATGTATGTATATATATATATATATATATATATGTATGTATGTATGTATGTATGATTGATGTTTAATTTGGCATTGTGTGTTGGAAACTAGATCTTATTATATTGTATATATTGTTATGTGTTGAATACATTTGATTATTTGAAATGTTGATGTTTGTAATTTATTTTGGCTGAAGTAAATTTATTTTATTTGTATATGTTTTATGAATGTTTTAGGCATATGTGTAGGATATAATTTTTTTGTATTTTATTTCTATATGGTTTTTATTTATATATCATAATATGTATGCATGTATAACATGTGATGGTGAGATGTTCTATCCAAACCGAGATGGCATGGATAACCAATCACCATAGTGCTCATGTTATGTTGATGTAGACATAAAATATGAAATTGGAGCTACCTGTGATACACTACTAGTACATGATGTAGACACTATAAAATCACATGGTTCTAGTCATTATCAAACATCCTTTTGGCCCCTTATCCCCCTTAGGTTAGGGTTAATTAACAAAACCATTTAACACACCCACTTACCCTATTTTGATAATTTAATTAAGTCAATTAATTAAAAAAGTCTATTTACACCTCCTCACCCAAACCCATGGCTAATTGATTGACACCTAGCCTTAGGACTAATTCCCACCTAGGCATTTAATGACCTAACCCCCTAGACTTATTCCCCATGCATCCCAATGAGGCATTTATTAACCTCAAACCATTTACATCAATTTTAACAATTAATCAGAAATGTAAATGCCTATTTTTGGCAAACTAGGATTTATTCTCCTTGACCGATGTCAGTCACCCCTTAATCAGTGCCAATTGACTAAGATCAACAATGGTTACTTAATGTAACCCAAAATCCTTGCCTTAAGAGGTTAAATCTATATTTTACATGAGTATCTCTTACTCTCAAGTGAATCAAAGCTCCTTGGCAAACCAGCAACTAGACTAGAGACATTCAAGTGCTTCATTAACACACCATGAAGAGATCAAGTACCATTAGTCTAATCACACTTTTCTTAGATCCCGCATAACTTGCACTTAACCACAACATTATTCTAAGCCAAAAAACTCCAAAGCTAAGTATATTTACTTTTATCAAGTTCAATAGTTAGTTTTAGTTGTTTCATTGCTTGTATCCATTTCATCTCCTAGCATTCCATTCCTTGTGTTGGAGTTTTACAAATCTAATCACTTCACCTCCCAACAAATCACCTATAGACCATTCTTAATCACCTAACCATCCAAATCCTAAGTTTGACACTTTTGATAATCCACTTTACTCTCATGACCAAAATTCAACCCAAAACCTCTCACACAAGCCTTCTTAAAACCAACCCAATAGTTATTTTTATCCAAACCAGGACTTGTAGTAACTAGCACCAGTCATATTTGACCAAGATCGATCATACCTTGATTGAAATGGTTTCCTTAGCCAACACTAGTTTCATAGTGACCAACATTGGTCATTATGTGTTCTATTTTGTCAAAAATAGCAAGTGATTTCCACCTATTAGCCCATACCTAGATTCTAGTTTTTGAGTTTCTATTACATCATAGAGGTCTAAACTATTTTATGAAATAGGTTTGAACACTTTAGCTTTAGTCTTCAATAAGTTATTGTTTTTTAATTTAAAATCATTTGTTTCTCTTTAAAAGCATATCTTTCATTAAGTTTTAGTATTTTTTATTATTTCATGCAAACACTTTTTTCCATTTATCAGAACTTAATTGTCTTAAAAATTGGATTGATAGCCTTCAAGGAAGTCTAGTGATATATATATATATATATATATATATATATATATATATATATATATATATATATATATATATATATATATATATATATATATATATATATATATATATATATATTACTAATCCACCCTTTTCGAGTTGTTTTCTTATCTTTAAGTCATCCTCTCAAGCTAAAGAGGAGTATCTACAATTGAATGGATTACGAACCACACTACATCTATGTTCTTCTTATCTCACCATTCTTTAAGTTTTAATCTATTCTAGAAAAAAAATAAACATGAAAAATAGTGAAACATTCTGCCACACCTGGTGGAACCCTTGAGCTTTTCTTGGGTTCATAGTTATTTAGGACATTTAATTACATTATTTAAATTTTTATCCATTTTCAAATTTCATTTCTGAAAATTAAACATTCTTTCTTTCATTATTGCATTGAAAATCTTAGTTTCAATTTCTCTTCTTTCTAAAGCAAGTTTTAGTCTTTATTTTCATTCTTAGAAAAAGTTTTAAAAAAAATCATTTTTTCTTTCATTTCTAAAAATCCAAAAACACGCATCCTAGGGTTAGGACTTTTATCTTTATATCACATTTATTTTCATCTTATTTATTCTTATACTCATTGTAAAGAAATCAAAATTTTCCTTTGGGTTTAAAAATACCCTACATCCATTACTTGTTTTCTTGTTTAGTTCACATAGTTTAATTTAAATGGTGAATTTAATCATAGCAAGTCACTTCTTATCACACACACAATACCAAACCATGCATTAAAATCAAACATCAAACATTGACATAAAGCTCAAATAATATTTCATCACCTAACAATAAACATTTCCCTTGGATATCCCACTTGGACTTTGTAATATCCCCTTCAAATAGGGAATATCAAAAACACAAATAGCTCTGACTTCTTTTTTGATTACTCTGAATTTGGTATGAAATAAGAACAAAGTGCAAAATATCTTCAAATAAAATAGATCAACCACAATATAATCTCTCAATAGAGAATCAAAGATCTTATCAGTTGTTCAGATGATTACAATTTCAGTTCTATCTTATGCATATAAAGAATATGAGAATACAATCTTGAAAACCCTAGGATTTTGCCAATCTAGAAATTGACCCTGAATCTGTAAATTTTGTCTCAGCCTGCTATGTCGAACACACAGTCACTGGCATCGGTCGATACACTGCCAACGTCAGTCACTGTCGATCCTTCTCTGCCGACATCGGTCTTCAGTCGACCAATGTCAATCACTAGGGATCTTTGTCTGCCGAGGTCAGTGTCTATGTGGATTTGTACTGACCTGTACAGACTTCGTAGAGCTTCTAATTAAGCACAACCTATCTATTTTCAACCCTGGATCTAAAGATATGTAGCTCTAATATAGAAGATCTCTATCTGTATAATTTATTGAATCAAAACATAAAGAAATAAATACCTAGAATATCTGTGATAACTTCTGTGTGAAGTTATCTCTCAACCCTATAAATTCTGTGATAACTTCTAGATGAAGTTATCTCTCAATTTGGCAATAGATCATCTGATATTTCATAGCCTCTTAATTGCACACACTGAAGAGGGAACATTCTCTAATGCAAATGGAATCCTGGAACCCTAGGCTCAGTCTTCACAGAAGAAATCTTCAAAATCAATAATCAATGGTTAATCCATAATGGCCTCCATGAGAAACCCTTATACCCTCAAAAGATATGCTTGCCCTAATTAGGGTTTTCTTAAATTAGAATTAGGTTTTCTAATTTAAAATTAGACCAAATAATTAATATTTGATTAAATCAATCAAATATTAATATCTCCCTCAATACATGTCCAATCGAGCCCAAACGAAAGCCAACTAGAAAATTTTTGCTAAACAAAGCCACGCCAATCTCCATCAAGACCCTCTAACCATCCTCTCAACCTATGAGGGTCACATAATAGGCTAACCATGAACTTAGAACATGTCAACTAAAAAGGGGACATGACAATCCACCCCTCCTAAAATTGCTTGCCCTCAAGCAATCACTGAATGATACACCCATCAGTCCACCTGGATCCCAAATGTAGTCATGATCTGCCCCATTGTCAATCAATGCAAACTCCATGCCATGTCCATCCCTAGTACTAAGATAAGCACCCCAACATCCAATCCATAAATGAAAATTATCAAGCAACTCAAGCAAACTCCATACCTGAATAATATCTAATCTAGATTGTGAGGGCTAGAAAGAGTCATATCATCATCAACCTCTGACCCAACTATAACAAAAAGCTAAGTCCCTACCAGATGTGATAACTCTTGAACTGCACTCACCTCAAGACCAAGCTTGTCCTCATATCTCTCTTGTGTTGGTGCCAATGTGCACTCGTCATCACACTCTATCATGTCAGGTGGCATAGGCATCTCCATCTAATGAAAAAACATATATCTGAAGATGCTACCCCGTATTGCCTTAAGAATGTGTGTCTTCCCATCAACATCAAAGAGAACCTCCATGTCCTTGAGATGAAGAGTAACTTCCTCAAATGAATGAAGCCACTTCATACCCAAGACTAAGTTTATATCCCCCATGTCTACCACATAATAATCAGCCTTGAACTCATAGTTGTTCAAGCACAATGGGAGGTCTCTAATCATACGCTTACACCTAAGAGTGTGACCATCAGCTACCTTAACTTTGATGCCCTCAAAATATTTGGTAGTGAGTCCATGCCTCTCCACAAATCTAGCATCTATGAAATTATGTGTGGCTCCTGTATCAAGAAGGGTGATAACCTTCTACCCTGCCAAAACTCCATGGAATTTGAATGACTCATCCAACTAAATGCTAGATAGGCGTGCCTCTTGTATGTGAATCTCTAACTCTGCCTCTACCTTAGGCCCTAAAGCCTCTACCTCTATCCCCTCAAAACTATTCTGTTGTTTAGAACCCTCTGAATTTGAATCCTCATAATATGCCCACATCACACGATTTGCCTTGCCCTTAGGCCTCAAAGGGAAATCGTGATGGATATCATATGGACCTTTTCAGTAGAAGCAAAGTTTCTTCTTATGTAGATCATTAAGCACCTCATGATCCAAAGGTGGTGCTGGTAGATTGGCCTTTGAATCATTCTTTACACCTGATTTATCTATGTTAAAATCTGGTCTCTTTGTATCTGCGTTGGAGCACTTATGGTCTCTAAATGAAGAAGTACCTTTGGAGTTAAATTTATGGGATGGCACTGCCAGCTCCATACTACGTGCCTTATTCATAGCTACCTGTAATGAAGGGGGATCAAAGGCTTTGATCCAACCTCTCAATGGCTCTATCAATCCCTCCATGAAGAGAACTACCAATCTACGCTCAGAAATATTGGGCACCATGACTGCCAATCTCTGAAACTCACCAATGAAGGACTCCAAGTTACCTATTTGTCTCAACTATGCCAGATCTCGAAAGTAAACCTCAGGATCTTTCCTATCAAACCACTCAACCAATCTATCCAAAAAGTCTTGGTACTCTGTCACCTGGTTATGCTAAAGTGTTACCATACCATGGTACCACCAATCATGTGCTACTCCATCCAAGTGCAAAGTGGCATATTTGATGGCCTCTATCTCTAACATTAGTCTCAATGCCAAAAAGGTGTCAAGCTTATGAACCCAAGCTTGAGCTGTCATCTTGCCACTATTGTCAAAAGTGGTCAAAGAAAGCTTACCAGTAGCCTTCTTGAGCTCACTAAATTGAACTCTAGGCCTCCTATCCTGTCTAACTAATCTATAGTGCTCTCTCCTTAGAGTAACAAAATGATCAAAGGACATCTTCTCCTGAACATGAGGATCTAATAAGTTCCACTCATCAGTTGCAGCCATGAGGGTATCTATAAATAGGAAATCACCTGCCGCCTCTTCTGCTAGAGCCTCTGGTTAATCCTACACAAACGTAGGCCATGTAGGTCTATCAACGGTCCTAGAATGGGTCTGCTGGGATCTCTGATTAATAGTAGCACTCATGTTATCTCCTTATTCCCCATTCTATCTATTAGGTGCGTTCATCCCCCTTATCATAGTCATGAGTGCCTGTAGTGTCTGATTCATCTGTTTTTGGCTTGTCATCATAGCACGGTGAAATTCTCTAGTGTCCTGATCAGCATCATACCTATGGCCCCTAGGTGGGCTACCCTCACGTCTGTCACTCATGATAATCCACTACTATTCTAACAACTGGGTACCTTTAAGCAAGGCTCTACTGCCTGTGTTATACCTGTGTGGTCCCAACTCTTATGGTTGCATAAGATTGTCACTCCCTCAGGATGGTAGGATTTAGCTCTGATACCACTGTAATATCCCCTTCAAATAAGGAATATCAAAAACACAAATAGCTCTGACTTCTTTTCTGATTACTCTAAATTTGGTATGAAATAAGAACAAAGTGTAAAATATCTTCACATAAAATAGATCAACCACAATATAATCTCTCAATAGAGAATCAAAGATCTTATCAATTGTTCAGATGATTACAATTTTAGTTCTATCTTATGCATATAAAGATTATGAGAATACAATCTTGAAAACCCTAGGCTTTTGCCAATCTAGAAATTGACCCTAAATCTAGAAATTCTGTCTCGGCCTATTGTGTCGAACACAGTCGCCAGCGTCGGTCGATACACTATTGACGTCGGTCACTGTCGGTCCTTCTCTGTCAACGTCGGTCTTCAGTCGACCGATGTCGGTCACTGGGGATCTCTGTCTGCCGAGGTTGGTGTCTGTGTGGATCTGTATGGACCTGTACGGACTTCGTACGACCGCCAATTAAGCACAACTTGTCTATTTTCAACCCTGGATCTGAAGATATGTAGCTCTAATATAGAAGATCTCTATCTGTATAATTTATTGAATCAAAACATAAAGAAATAAATACCTAGAATATCTTTGATAGCTTTTGTGTGAAGTTATCTCTCAACCCTGTAAATTCTGTGATAACTTTTGGATGAAGCTATCTCTCAATTTGGTAATAAATTAGTTGATATTTCACAACCTCTTAATTACACACACTAAAAAGGGAACGTTCTCCAATGCAAATGGAATCCTAGAACCCTAGGCTCAGTCTTCAAAGAAGAAATCTTCAAAATCAATAATCAATAATCAATGGTTAATCCATAATGGCCTCCATGAGAAACCCTTATACCCTCAAAAGATATGCTTTCCCTAATTAAGGTTTTCTTAAATTAGAATTAGGGTTTCTAATTTAAAATTAGACCAAATAATTAATATTTGATTAAATCAATCAAATATTAATATCTCCCTCAATACATGTCCAATCGAGCCCAAACGAAAGCCAACTAGAAAAATTTTGCTAAATAAAGCCACGCCAATCTCCATCAAGACCCTCTAACCATCCTCTCAGCCTATGAGGGTCACATAATAGGCTAACCATGAACTCAGAACATGTCAATTGAAAAGGGGACATGACAGACTTCTCTACCAATGGGAGAAACCAAAACTCAATTTGTTGGATTAGTATAATCTCTAGAAATTGGTATATTTTGGCTAAGCACCCAACACCCTTATCATTGAGGTATGTGAAATGAGGGGGTAGGACCTAATATCAAGCCATGTACTAAATTCTAATACATATTTTGAGAGCCTTTAACAACCTAAAACCATCTTTAGACATATTTTTCTAGTTCCTGCTCTACAATCCCAAGTTGAGTCTCATAACTTCTTAAAAATTGAGGCAAAAACCCAAAGAGAGAAAAAATATTCTAGGACTTAAACTTACTCCTAGTGTATGATTGTTTACCTTGAATATTTTGTTTTGATTGCTTCTCTTTTGAGTATGTGATATTTTTTTCACCCTTATTTCATCTTTATTTGCATGGTTTTAACAAGAAAAAAACTTAGAAACAAAGAAAACTAAGATCCACCTCCCAACCACCCATATTCTTCTTCCTCATCCATGGAGTAAATCTCAAATGTAGAAAGTTCCCTCCATCACTCTAGAATTCCTAGTATACCTTAGAAAATCACCCAAGGAGATATGGATTTCACCACCATTCTTGATAACAATCCCATATCTCTCTAACACTACTGTACCACCATGGCTCACCATACCTATGCTTTGGATCTTTCCATTAAGCCACCCTATGGCATGCCACCTTACCTTATGGGTAACACCTCTATTTCCATTATCTCAACCCAAGCTTTGGTGACCCAAGCCTCTTCCTCCACCAACAACCCTTTCAACAACACCATCTAAAACTATTCCATTCCACCAACCAATACCCAAACACCTCCTACCCCAACCAAAAACCCTTTCAATGTAGGAATAACCCAACCTTTAATAACACATATGCCACTTAAAATTGGAGTACCTTCCACTATTTTTGTTACCTTACCACTTGTCATTTTCAAAGCACCAACTTACACCCCTTTCTAAAATTTTGTAGTCTCCATATCCTCTATGTTCCCACCTATTAGCACTAGGGTAACCACACACCCTCAGTCCAACAATCTAATCATGCTTCTTACCCAGCCAATATCTCTTCCACCAAACTTGGGGTATGTCCCAAACTTTCAAGGGTAAATTCTTCCACCTTCTTCCCAACCTTCCATTCCCACTTACCAATATTTGTCATCTTCCATGCCAACTTACTAATACGTGGCATCTTCCCAAACCCTCCACTAGTTACCCATATGTTGTACCTTCACAACCCTAATAGAATATACCTTAAAATTATGGGGGTGCACAACTACAAACTGATCTTATCAAGATGTTTATGGACAAGATGACCAATCTAGAGTCATCTATTTTTAGTGCCCACAACATCTTTTCATATGACCAAAGTTTCAATGAGCCAATCTACCCATACGTCCCAATCTGACCATACCCTACACAGTGGGAGCTTCCAAAATTTGCTAAGTTTCAAAATAAATAAAACCCCCAACAACATCTTATATCATTTAGGAATTCATGTTATTTTATTCCTTATAATGACACTCTCTTTCTATACACTTTCCCCATGTCCCTATTTGGTCTCGCATTAGATTGGTATAGTGTTATTACCAAACACTCCCTCTTCTCTTCTTCCTAACTAGCCCAAACTTTCTTAGACCATTTATCTATAAATATTTATATAAAATTTTCTTTTTTTGACCTATATCCCATCATGCAATATGAGGATGAGTCATTTTCCAACTTTATGGCTCATTAGAGAGGTTTGATTAACCAACTCTCTTTCTCTTTACCCCAACTTGAGTCGATTGAGATTTTATCTTATGCTTATGATAAGCATATCTCATCAACCTTAAAGGTTCAAAATTTCTAAACCTTTGATGGAGCATTCACCATGGCTTAAAAATTAGAGATTAGAGATATTGATGATGAAAAGCTTAAATTGAGGAACAAAAATTCTAGTTTCAAATCAAATAAAGCTTCTTCCTCAAAAACCATGAACCATACCAACACCAAAGCTAAAGGAACCAAAGATGTAGTTGTGCTTAAAATGGCTCCTCCTCTGGTTGTCAACCAACCAAAATGCCAAAACTCAAAATCATTATGTAATAGTATATTCCACTAGGGGATTCATATGCTTCAATTTTGGAAAAGTTTTTAAAATAATATATCATCCAGCTTCCTCCAATTAAAATACCCTATCAATTTGATTCCTCTCATCTTATACCAAGTTGGTATAAGGAAAATTAATTGTGTGCCTTCCACCATGTCATTAGATATAATATTAGTAGATGTAAGATATTCAAAAACATTGTCTAAGATTTGATTGATAAGGAGGAATTTGTGATGGACAATTTGAATGCATCCCTCAATCAATCACTTGACATTTTAAAATATCCATTCCCAAACCATTCACCTTCCACAAAAAATGAACATAATAATGTGGAATCCTCCCAAAATCATGAGGTTCACACTGTTGATGTAGTTCTTAGTGAACTAATTGTTAGTGAACCCATGTCCCAAACTATCATTCCTTCACTTATTGAGGTAGTGGAGTCACCTACTATTCCTTTGGAAAATGAAACCAAGGAAGAAACTATCATCATTTCTCCACTTATTGAGGTAGTAGTGTCACAACCCTCTCCTTTGGAAATCATAGAAAATGAGGAAACTGTTACTTCTATCCCTTTTTATTTTATGATAGAGCTATCCACCCTTCCTTTAAAAATCATTCCTAAGGAAAATATTACTTCACCTATCCCTTCTATGGAACAATCATCCACCAAGGCATTAAACCTTTGATAGAGGAAAATGGGAACATGGATGTCCCATTTGGTTTGTCCTTTGATTCTAAGACCAAAGTAATGAAGCCCATATATAATCCTTTTTCTAGGTTGGTCCAAAACTTAGAGTTTCTATCCCAATCAAACCTTGATTGAGCCAAATTTTAGCACTACCTTGGGCTCGCTTATCCAACTGGATTAATCAACCTCACCCTTGTCTACCCAACCTTCCAATTTCACTAATGAAACCACCATTACCCCAATATAACCAACAAAATTCTACCTCTAAAACACCCACCAAGAATAGTCCATCACCCAAGGCTCTAATTGATAAACCTACCCTTAATAAGTCTTCCACCCCAACTATCAAAGCTAAAACCTCCAGTCCTTTGCCACCTTTGCTATAATCCTATTCAATAATTTTTCAAATGTTTCTCCAAGTCTCCTACTTGGTCTTTCCCCATATAAAACCATTTTATCCCCTTAGTCCTAATCCATCTTGGTTTAATGATAGTTTGATTTGCTCATACCATAGGATTCCTAGGCATGATATGGAAAATTGCAAAGCTCTCCAAGTCATAATCCAAAAACTATGTGATGAGGATGACTTATTAACATAATAATCTCTCATGATCCCACCAATAATACAAGATCCAAAATAAACTACCCCACACCTACCTACCCCAAAACTCTCATCTAAGAGTGAGGAAGAAATGAAGCAATCCACCAATTTAACTCCTTTTCAAATCCATATTATTCATGTGGTCACCTAATCACAAGCCCAAAAAAAGGATAAAGGGAAATAAAATGTGTCCATCCCATGGGCATACCCTTATTCCACCACTAAAACACCCAACCAAGCCCAAACACCTTCACCCTATCATAATATCTCTATCTTGGGTGCACCCTAATCCAACACCTCTAAGTCAATATAAAGGGTAGTTATAAAACAACTTCACCAAACACTGGTAAAGATGACTTTATATGATCTAATCAAAACCTCACCTCCTCATCATCTATCCATGATGGAGGATTTATAGTCCATAAATGTTTAACCTAAGGATATATAACCTTTATTAGCCTTCATTTGAGCCCTTCAACTTTCCACCCTCATTACCTTCAAGGATTTGGAGATACCACCTATTCATCTAGATAATATAGATCCTCTCCTTTTCATTAACACCTACATCAACCAAACCCTTATTAAGAGGGTTATGATTGATGGGGGAGATATCATTAACATTCCTTATTCTCTTATGTATGACCAATTCAAACTAATAGAGAATATCATGTTAAAAGCTACAATAATGCTCTGATCCTTTAATGATACCATGTCTATAACCTTAGGGACATTCATCCTTCATATTTATTTAGGACCTTGCATTCCTTTTTAGCTATTATATGTGGTATAAGGAAAGTTCTAATATAACATTTTACTTTGATGCCTTTGGATGTATTACATGGGTTGTATGCCATCCACCTTACATCAATGTATCAAGTTTGAGTATGAAAGTTAAGTTCACACCATACTAGCTAACCTTAGTCCTTTCAAGTCATGAAATATGACTTACCAACCTAATGATGTTATCTTCCCAATAAAGGATGAATCCCCTTCCTCTTCCATCAACCAAGCTTCCACCAGCTCATCCATACCTTCCACCTAAATCCCCATGAAGGACCCTTTGGAATCAACATTCCAATGTCTCTCACTTGGGTAGAATCACCTTTTAACCTTGGATGCCTTCCCTACTCCCTAAAAACATGGGAATTTTGACCAATATCCTAGATATGATTTCAATATTGGAAGCAATATTCCTTTTGGGCCTCTTAATTATCAAACTAATCTTATTTATGGGAGAATTAATTGACCACTTTCCACATCCACTGCCTCCTCTTCTTTTAAACTATTTACCTCTAATTTCTCCTACTTGGATAAACTAAAGTTTTCCAAGACATACCTCCATAGGTGTACTTATAACTATTTCATTCTAGGATGATATGAACATGGACCACATGAGTTGATACCATGTAAAACCCAAAAACCTTATGAATGATTTGGTCTCGATTTCATTCCATGAGAAGAGCCAACCAACCCACCCCTTATCACCATTGTTGAGGAAGAAATCTCATCCTCACCAACTCATCCTCTTTCAAAATTTGAAGATCTCGATATCATTACCTCTAAAAAATTTGTATCAACATGATAAGTTTGGGACCCCTAAATTATCAAAAGTATAGGGAAACCATGACCATTCCTTTAACTCATCTTGAGATGGTAGAAGATGACTCTCCTACCATTAATATTATTCAGTGTTAAGATGATGATTACCTTCTCACTTATTTTGGTGCTAAAGATTCTTCCATTCACAAATCCCTTCCTCTTGAGACTTCAACAATGTTGAATGAGGCCATTTTTAATGTCAACTTTGGCACTAAATATGGTCCTCACATATTCAAAATTGGCCAATCTTTAGATTCCTCAGTGTGTCAGGATTTTTCTTCTTTTTTTATAAGACTTAACCATATTATTAGCTTGGTCTTAAAGTGATATGCTAGGAATATACCCCACCATATTCATCCATAACATTATTACCACCATCAATGCCAAGCCTATTAAGAAAATTCTTTATAGGATTCATCCTCATATAGCCCTTCTTGTCAAAGAGAGCTTCAATGCTTCTTATCTATAAATTTCATCCAACCCATTAACTATCCCTAATGGGTCTTGAATGTCATTCCTATCACCAAAGTGATAGGTGTAGTTTGAATTTGCATTTAATCTCATGACCTTAACCTTGTTTACCCAAAAGATTACTTCCCTTTACAATCATTGACCAACTTGTTGATCTTATGGCCAGCCATGAGATATTATCTCTTATAAATGGGTTTTTAGGATATAATCAGATCTTGATTGCCCTCAAATATCAACATGAAACTACCTTTATCATCCCATGGGTAAACTTTTTCTATAGGTTCATGCCTTTTGGTCCAAATAGTGTTGGTATAACCTACCAACATTTCATGACCTTATTCATAAAACCATAGAAGACTACATAGATGACCTCCTTGGAAAGTCTAAATGTCATTAAGGTCATTTGGCCATTCTTAAGATTATCTTTGATCATATTATCCACTTCCATGTTTGCCTTAACCCAAAGAAGTATATATTTAGGGTCTTGTTAGGAAAGCTTCTTGGCTTTATTGTCTCTCTCCATAGAATCAAAGTAGATCTCACTAAATTCAAAGTAATCCTCAACATGCCTCCACTAACCAACCTCAAGTAACTCCATAGTCTATAGGGGAAGCTCTAATCCATCCCCTATTTCATCACTCAACTATCTAATAAATTCTATCCTTTCCATCACCTCTTTAAGAAATATATCTCCTTTATATATAATAAAGTCTTTCAAAAGGCCTTTTAATAATTTAAAGAGTATCTTCTTTCCCTACCTATTATTGTTCCTCCAAAAGAGGACCAACCAATTTTCCTCTATATTTCCACCACTTACCATTCCTTAGGGGCCATGATTTTACATCAAGATGATCATCATAAATAGAAATTAGTCTACTAAATAAGTCAAACACTTATAGAGTATGAAACTCAATACACCCATACTACTAAATTGTGCCTCACATTAGTCTTTGTGGCTTTTAAACTCTATCATTACCTTCTTAACCATAAAAAATTCATCATAACTAACACCAACCCACTCAAGTATATTCATTCTAACCCATATCAAAATCAATGTATGGCTAGATGGCTCATGATCTTAGTTGAGCTCAATCCTGAGTTCCACTAGAAAAAGTCAATTAAAGGTCAATTTATTTATGACCAATTAGTTGAAGCAACTTTATCAAACAACCAACCTCCTCTTCTTGAGTTTTCTAATTAATCCATCACAATTCTCTCTCCAGATAATTCTACTTATTAGATGACCATGTTCTTCGATGGATTGAAGTGTAATTATGGTGGGGTAGTTGGTATCATCTTAATTTACCTTGATGGTGAGCCTCTTCCCTTATCCTTTAAACTTGATTTTTATTTCACCAATAACATGGTTGAGTACAAAGCCCTAGTAATAGGTCTCCAAATAGCTTTGTCTTTAGGATTCAAATTGATCATCATTTTTGGTGACTCCTAACTCATGTTCAACTAAATAAATGGTTTTTATCAATGTAAAAATGGGATCTTAAAGTAATAAAAATAGTTAGTAAATGTACTTATGATGTCATTTGATCATTACCTTAACTAAGTCACTTTGTGTTCTACTAACAAGTTTACTGAGACCATGGATTATCTTGCCTCCCAAATCCAATTTTTACCTTCTAATTTTAAGCTCTTTATCACTATCCATCACCTTAATGAGCCCTCTTACACCAAATAAGACCTTACTTCCGTTTATCACATAAAAGAGGTTCAATCTGACATTTGGTATAAGCAAATCTTTGACTATCTAAACCTAGCAATTATTCCTTTCAATCTCTCTAGAAATGATTGAAGAGCATTTATACAGAGTACCTCTTATTACACCATACTAGGGGGGATTCTTTATAAGAAAGGATTTGGTGGTCTCCTCCTTATATGCCTACATAGTCATGAAATCTCTCACACTATTAAGGAAATGCATGATGGGATTTGTGGAAGACATTTTAGTAGTCTAGTTGTCACTACATTTATCCTTCACTTTGGTTATTATTGGCCTACCCTTAACCAAGACTATTGTGATTATGTAAATAAGTGTGTCAAGTGTCAACAACACACCAATTTTCATCATGTTCCTAGTCATGGTTTTCAAGTCTCTAAATATTTTTGTCCCTTATCATAATGGGGATTAGACGTCATTGGTGAAATTAACCCTCATTCTTTGTAGCGGCATCATTCTATCATCACTGTAATATAATATTTCACCAAAGGGGTAGAGGCTATTCCCCTCATTTCAACCAAAGCTAATAAAATTGATGACTTCATTAACCATCACATTATATGCCACTTTGGTGTTCCTCACAAAATTATCATCAACAATGGTAAATCATTTAAAAAAAAAAAAAAAGTTTAAGGTCTTTGTGACACACTTGGTATTAAGTTAAGTTTCTCATCGCCTTATAATCCATAAGTTAATGGATACGTTGAAGATTCTAATAAAACCTTTAATAAAATGCTAACTAAAATGGCAAATGTAGTTGGTCAGGATTAAAACTTACATAATCCTTTCACCTTATGGGCATATTGAACTAGCATTCAAACCCTTATGGGTATTACCCCTTTCTCTCTTGTCTTTGGAGTTGAGGTTGTCTTACCTCTCATAGTCTAAATTCCTTCTCTTCACATATCCCTAAAGGATATCATTTATAAGGATGATTATCATGAAGAAAATTTAACCCAACTTGAGTTACTTGATGAACATCATTTGGATGCACTTAACCATCTTCATGTCTATCAAGAATTAATTAAGCATGCTTATAACTAGTACCTAAAAGAATGATAATTCAATAGTGGAGACCTCATCTTAAAGGAAAATCAACATGTAACTAATATGGAAAGAATCAAGCAAGGAAATTTTGCTTTCAATTAGTTTGGACCATATATCATAACACATAAGTATGGATCAAAATCTTACCAATTATCATATCTTGAAGGGAAACTAGAGCTTGAGCCCCTCAATGCTTTGCATTTGTATCCATTCTTTTGTTAAAATAATTCAAAGTCACCTTTTGTCTAACTTAATCTCATCCATTTTTTTATGAGATTATCACCTTCATTCCCTTACTTTGAAGATAAATAATTACAACATAGAGTCATGTGATTATCCATCATAGTATTAGCCTCAATCCTAAATATGGGTACCATAGATCTACCTATGGCATGATTCTCATTAATACTATTCATCCCTAATAAGATGGGATTCCATGGTCATTTTATCTTTAAGAATCTTCTCACCCACTATTCAACCTTATTATGCTATAGTTTTTCCTTCATAAACGTAGGCCTTAAAGCCTCTATAATCAATTCTATGTCTAGAAAAAAAAGGTATAAAATATTCATCTTATGGGTCATCTCTAGCAGTGCAGACTGCTCCCTTGAAGGATAGCTATAAAAATAATTCAAGAATTACTTAATATCAAGTAGACTGATCCTTGAAGGATAGCTATCACATGCCTCAAACAAATTACAAAGCTAAGACCAATCCCTTGAAGTATGAATAAGTCCAACATTTATCAAAGAAAGTAATATCTTAGAAGCTTCTCTCATTGATTAGCTTCTTCAACCTTTTAAAGCAATATAAAAACATCACAAGACCCATTATCAAGTACAAAAAAGCAAAAAAAATTGGAAGTTGCAATTAACTTTCAAAAAAAATCAAAATAGTAGACTTCTCACATCAATCAATCTGCACCTTATTTATAATGGCTCTTTGGAAACCTACAAAAGAGACAAGTTAGCCCCACAAGAAGGATCCATTTTCATCCATCTCCCTTTTACCCTCCATAAAATAATGGATTTCAAACTTACTTGACATAATTTGATCAAAAATTTCATAAGAAAATATCAAATACTAATGCAAAGCATATGAAGGGCTTGTATTCATAAGTCAATATAACTTCATATCCCAGTCCTCACCAATGAAGGAACATCATGTCTCCTTCTCTACCTACTTATTGATAAATTCATTAAGATATTTGTCTTTTGCTTATTTTAACTTTTTTTTTCATGTCTACAGTTTGCCCCTATTTGGGAAGATGTTGTAAGATGTAAGCATAGTAATGTCATTTCAAATATTAAAATGGTTATTTATGCTTATAACTACAATGGTAATGATTGAACTATAGCTTCTCCCTTGAGGGAGTGATTGGCAAATGGGTCAAAAAATGTCCCTTGAAAGAAAGAAGAGAAATGAGGGGACCAAATAAATGAAGATGATGGGGTAACAACACAATGATTTACCCAAAGTTGGGAAAAATCATTGAGAAATGCAAATGGGATGGTGTACAATGGTTTTCCTAAAGGTGGTTATAAGCATTGTACCCTGATAGTGGCAATGTGGTATAATAACACAATGATTTGCCCTAGCAAATGATATAATCATTTAGAAGATGGAGTTTTCCTAATTAGGATATATAAACAAGAAAGTGAAATTGGTGATAACATAATGATTTTCCCTAGTAAGAGATATAATCATTGAGAATGCATGTGGGATAGTGTATAGTGTTGATGTAGTATACCCTGATTATGAAAAACATGATTAATGGTTGATGATTGATAAGTTGATATAGAGGATAAATATGAATTAGGATAACCTAATAATAGGGAGATGCTCATCTAAACTAACAAAGGTTTAAATTTTGTAATTACTTAATTACTCTATTTGGGATATGATTGGGTATTAGATTAGGATTGTTGTTGATATCAGTGTCGAGGAGATGGTGCTACTTTGATGTTGTAGACCTCTCAAAGCTGATTTTTTTGTAACATTTGGTGGTAGGCCTCATGATAAAACACCATGGGGGCTTGGCCAAAATATGCATAAGGACTGACTCTTGATATCTAATACTCAATGGAAAATAATTGCACTATTGATAAAAACCATGATGATAATGTAGATGTTTGAATATGGATAGATTCAAGAATAATGTGCAAGGAATCACCTAATGAACACACATAGATTGAATCAAGGCCACAATGTTGAAAGCAAAAAAATAGGCACAAAAATAAAGAAACAAATAAGTGTTAGTCCCTATGTTAGTATAAATAACATGATGAACATTGCCCCTATAAACTAGGTGATAATTGAATAAACAAACAAGATGGGGGAATAGAAAAAAAGGAAGGGGGTGGCCAAGTTGTCTCTATATGCGCTAGGTAAGTGGATGTTTCCTACATAGTTTCATGGATATGATGATCTAATGAAACTTCAAGTTAAATGTAGTTCTCCCAAGAAATCAAAAGAAAATGATGATTGATGAAAAATAAATTTAATGGATGTGATAGAATAATAGGGATGAACTTGAAAAATACTGATAGCATAGTATAAAAGGCCAAAAAGGATGGGGAAACTAAGGAACAAGTGATTTGTTTATGACTTAGTGAGGGTTCCTAAAATCCTTAAGGTAAGAAGTGGTCAATGTTTTTTGGTTTTTCTAAATGTTTTTGGAATTTTTTAAGCATCTCAACTCAATCGAGAATGACGAGACACTAAAATGGTCCAATCTCACAAAATGGTGAGAGCATGACTAAAAGGAGCTAAATTGACCTCAACATGAGTCAAATGTGACCCACATAGTCCTAAAATGGATTTAATTCATGATAGTTCACCTCATAGTGGATGAATCTGACTAGTGTACCAACTAATTCAAATAAAATAGACATAGTTGGTATGATGGCATAGTACAACACATGAATGGCTAGGTGATATATCAAGGCAAAATAAATAAATATTTCTCCTAGTTTTCCCATAAGTAGTTATAACTAGGATACAACTGATAGATCAATGATACCATTTTGCCCCAATAGATTATATAATTAGTACCAAGATTAGTGAACATGGATTTGCCCCAACAAGTGATATAATTAGGCTCACATAAATAAACTTGATAAGAAGGGAATAATAAATAAAGGATGCAACTACCAAAACTTATATCATACTACTCTAAAATACTACCTTTATCTAAAATGCTTGAAATAACTACTAAAATTGATTTGATTCTATATGCTAAAAATGTGAAACAAATGGATGAACTAAGGTCAAATGGGCTAGGTTGATAGGATTCAAAACAAGTTTGGTCGAGTAGGAATGGAATGGTTGGATGGTCTAGTTAGAATGTCAAAATGAGAGGATAGTAGAACAAATAGTTTGATAATTGTATAAAGAAGAATTTTGATACGATGGTATAACTTGAAATGGTCCTTATAAACAATACAACAAGTTACTCAAACATAGTACCACTTAAGGTGAATAATGTTCATCAACTCATCAAGTTCATTATTATCTGGTGTGGTAAGCCTATATGTTCCAGCGCCATAGTCTGTAATGATAATGAAAGGACCCACCCATTTGGGTTTGAACTTTCCTTTATGCTTCTTTTTGGTTGTGGTATTTTTTGGTTATCTTTTAGGATAATATCATCAAGTTCAAATGTTCTATGTTTTACACACTGATTGTATTGACCTCAAAGTCAATTTTGATAAGCTTGTAGATTATTTATAGGATCCATGCACTTTTCATCAAGTAAATATAGCTCTTAAATGTGAGATACTTGGTATAGTATGACCAAAGGGCATGAAATTTTTGAAGGTACCAATCATGATCAACATTATTGATAATCTTTTTGAGAATGTTGAAAATGGTTTTGTTTGATATTTTAACCTAGCCATTACATTAAGGTTAATATGTTGTTAAAAAGTGTTAGTGATCTTATATTTAGTATATAGATTTTTGACATCCTTGTTCTTAAATGATATTATATTATTAGATATAATGTTATAAGGGATATTGTAGTAGTAGATAAGATGGTTAAAGATGAATTTATAAATTTGCTTTCTAATAATGTAAGTGAGGGGTATAGCTTCAACCCACTTAGTGAAATATTTAGTGGTGGTGAGAATGTGTTTATGTCTATATAATGAGGTGGGGTTTATCTTCCCAATGAGTTCAAGGACCCATGTATTAAATGGCCATAGTGTTAGCATTGGTTTTAAGGTATTGATAGGTGGATGAATCAAATTAGCATTCCATTGACACTTGTCACATTTCTTGACATATGTAGCTACATCTGCATCCATTATTGACCAATAGTAACTAGTATGCAAGATATTTTTGGATAGGATTGCCCCACTAGTGTGGGCTCCACATACTCCTTTATGAACTCCCATAACACTAATACAGATTTTACTGAAGGTAAACAATGAAGTATAGTTCCATAAAAACTATGGTGGTATAGGGCTAGTCTGAGTAGGGTGTAACATTGGGCATTATGGATGAAATATTTGGTTTATTTTTAGGATAATTATAGTGGGAGGATTTGTTCATGTAAATAGGCATATAGGTTTGAATACCAATTAGAGATAGGACTAGTAATATCACATATTATTTCAACAGTTGAAGCTTCGTTCATAAGCTGGTGTTATATTTTTAACAAAAAATTAATACTTACTAGTTATTTCTACATGATGAATCACTGATCTAATGGTATCCATGGAATATTTTGATCTTTTGCTCACTCTTGGTATATTCTCAAATTCAATGTCAGTAATCTATTGCTTGAGAGTGTCAACCATTGCCTTGTATGGAACCAACTTGTCATCTTTAGTTTGAAAGTGGTCTATAACCTAATTGATGATTAACTAAGAATCACCATAAACTATTAGATGACATATATTCCATTTTACTACCTATAAAATGCCTATTTAACCATGTTATTTGTACAACCATGTTAGATGAGTGCTTCATATTCAACCATGTTATTTGTACAAGGAAAGTTGATTCTAAATGACTTAGGGATTAGATCTCCCTAAGGTGTTATGAATAAAAGGCCTACCCCCGATCCATGTGAATTGAATGATCCATCAAAATAAAACTTCTAGGTATTCTCCTTAACAAGTGTTTCAATGATGGTCATGATGAATTCATCAAGAAATTGGAATGTTAATGGCCATGTGTCTTTAAGAGGTGTTTCAGCAAGTTGATCAATGAGAACTTGCCCCTTGATTGCTTTTTAGTTTACATACTCTATCTCAAACTCACTAAGTAGCATGATCCATTTTGCCATACAACTTTGCAAATCTATTTTTTATAGTAGATACTTAAGCTTATCTATTTTGGAAAAAAACATGGTCTTATTATTCAGCATGTAGTGGCACAATTTTTGAGTTCCAAAGACCATAGCGAGATAAGCTTTTTTGATGGGCATATAGTTGTGCTCATACACAACTAGTGTATGGATTATTTATTACACTATATGATATTTTATATTTTCATCATGTTGATCTAGAAGTGCCCCCAAATCATTATCAATATTAGAAAGATATAACCATAATGGTTTCCTTGGCATTAGAGGTAATAGAACTAGGGGATTTATGAGATATTCCTTCAGCTACTAAAAAGCCTTTTGATAATCATTATACCAATGAAATTTTACACCTTTCTTTAGTAAGTGTGTAAATATATGAAACTTATTTGATAATTGAGATATGAAGTGTCAGATGGATTGGATCTTTCCCTACAAACTATCAAGTTGCTTCAGATTAGTCAATGGTAGCATATCTATTATGATTCTTACTTTAGCTAGATCAACTTTGATGCCCCTATGAGACATGATGAATCCCAATAATTTTCTTGATGCAACTCCAAACACACACATCTTGGGTTTGAGCCTAACTTTGTATTCTTATAGTCGATAAAATATCCTCTTTAATGCTACTAGATGGTTAGCCCTAGTTTAGGATTTGCTTAGTATGTCATCAATGTAGTCTTTGATCATGTCATGCATCATATCTTGAAATATGAATGTCATATCTATTTGGTAAGTGGTGCCTATGTTCTTAAGGCTAAATGGAATGACTTGATAATAGAATGTTTCCCATGTAGTGGTGAACATTATTTTATGCTAGTCTTTTAGTGCTATTTTGATTTGATTGTAACCTAAGAAGTCATTTATTAGTGAAAGCATTTAATAACCCATTGTGGAGTCGAATATCATGTCAATGTTAGGTAGTGTAAAGTGATCCTTAGGGAATGATTTATTGATGTCATAGAAATTACTACAAATTTTTATTCCCTTTAGTTTTTTGCTGGTATGTACTATGTTAAAAATCCATTCAGCGTAGTCAATTGGTCTAATACATCCTAATTCTAAGAGTTTTTCCAACTCTTTCTTCACTAATATATCAATGTGAGGATGCATCTTTCACAACTTTTGTTTTATTGGTTTGGAGTCAAGAATGACCATAAGGTGGTGTAAAACAAAGACAGTGTCCAAACCTACTATGTCAAAATATGCCCATGTAAATATATCTACAAATTCCCTCAAAAATATTGCAAAGACTTCACACTCCTCAGTAAGGGATACACCCAACTTGATTCACTTGGGGTTATTTGGGGACCTAATTTTAACCTCTATTGTATCTTCAACCAGAAGAGTTGAGCCATTATCAAGGATAGTTAGTAATGATTTGAACTAATTGGCAATATTAAATTCCTTTGTTAGGACTAGTTCTTTGACAAGCTCTCCAAGACATGATGAATTAGAATCTCCTAATGGGAGATCAGGCCATGTGACAAAGATAGTCAAAATTTCCTATATGACTTGATCAAAGGCTTTCTACCTTTCAAGATTTAATTCAAACCTATTATAATGTTTTTTATTAGCATCCTCTTAAATGACTTGATCAAAAGCCTATTGCTCTTCAAGGCTGAACTCAGATCTATAGTGAACTTCATCATTGTTAGTTTCTTTCATGATTTTCTCAAAACCCTAATTCTATTCAATACTAAATTTGGACCCATAGACAAGTTCATCATTGGTGGTTTCTTGGTCTATATATGAATAAGATTGAACACCCCTATTTAGTGGTGCCTAAAATAGGTTTTCACTAATAATTTGGCATTTATCTTTACTATTTCCCTAATAAAAAAGTGCCTCAAAGAGGTTTTTACTTTGAGACCTCAATGTTTTATTTATTTTCTTTTGGCTAAGGGTATTCAGCCATTCTCCAAAATAGGCTTCAAGATCCAATTTGACTAAGAATCTTAATTCATGATCTCCTAATGAAACATTGTCCCTCAGGCCAAGAAAATCATAGAATACTTCATCATTTTGAAACTCATCAATTGGTATGTGTGCCTCTTCTTGGTCCCAAACTATTAGTTGGAGATAATATAATGGTAGGGGATTTTTATGAATGATTGGTCAAAAAGTACAAATGGTGTGATTATCAAATAGGTTGGTCTGGGCTAAGTCATTAAATAAGCTATGATCATACTCTACTTCACTATAGACATCTTCATCACTAGTTGATGGTGATGGAACATGAGTAAGGTGTATGGGGTCACCCCCATATAGTTTAAATCCAAGTCCATAGGGTCTTTCATACTTAGTCATAGAAATAGGTTCCAATGTTCTTTGTAGATTTGGCCTAAGGCCCATTCCTTCATAATCTTGATTTTCCATGATGTGATTGGAAATGGGATACTTGGGGTTCTTCAAACAATCAGCCAAATTATCATTATACAACCATGACTCATATCCTTTGAGAGGATCTTATTATAAGCTAGAAACTTATATGAAAATGACTAGTCCTAGATTATGAATGTGGCCTTTTCCCTTTCTTTTCTAGTGTATGCATGGTAGCTTTAGGTCTTCCAAAGGCTTTTGGGTTCTAAGAAAGCTTTGCATTATGAAATATATCATGAGTCAATTACTCTCCTAGGCCATTAGTTGAGATGGTAAAATGATTAGATACTTCAGGAGGTGGCATTTGATTGAGAGAATCAAGGGTATTAAGATAAATACAATTATTATTTGATAATTTGAGCAGTATTATCTTCCCCTTATCCTGCTTATTATATGGATTCATGTCAAAATGGTAGTTTTAAATTTGAAACTCAACTTATAGATGTTTATAATGCTCATATAGATGAAAATCTCCTAGAATGTTAACCTCCATCCCTGAATGGGAGAACTTAATACATTGGTACAATGCCAATGGGACTGCATGAGCCTCATATAACCAAGGTCTACCCAGAATAAAATTGTATGACAACTCAAGATCCAACACATGGAAAAGGGTATCATGAGTTAAGGGCCCAATGATAATTGGAAAGCTAATGGTATCTTGTGATTCATGATCTTGATTGTTGTATGCTTTGATGGTGATCATTTTTTGCTTAGAGATCCACCATTGTGTACCCAAGAAACTTGATGAGCTTGATAGACACTATGTTCAGACGTGATCCATTATCTATAAGGACACATTTCACTTTGTGATACATTATATATACTTCAATTTATAATGAATTATTATATAGTGGGCCAAGAGGTGACATATCAATTTGGTTGAATGTGACTTATTGGGTTGGATCTAGATGTCCAGCCAAAGCTTGAAATTGGTTAAGGAATATGTTATTTAGAATAGTGGATTGGATAATTTATTCATTTAATATTTTATTATGGATTGTTCACGTGCATAAAAAATCTAAAATGGATATTTGTGCTGACATATTTTGTAATTATTCCACTATATCCAATGTCTTTTCTTGAAAAATGTTAAATGGCTTATTCCAAGGCTGAATGGTGGGTTGGATGATGGGTGAAGTGGTAGGTGGTTATGGGATTGGTATGGTAATTTTAGACCACCAAGTTGTAATTTCACAATCAAGATTAGATATAGAACTATTATTGTTAATTAATGATGGTGGAAGGGAGCCAAATAAGATAAGTTTGTCATTTATGCACATGAATGTGGTCATGGGTGAATGATGAGTTATCATTATAAGGTTATAATATGGGAATCCATACTTGATGATTCACCTATGTGTTTTCCCAAGTCAAATAAGTGTTATCAAAATCATTATATTGGTTTGGTATGACTAGCAATGGTATTGTCTATTTGAAATTTGGTCTAAGATTGATGAAAATGATGTTAATACTACCTCCCAAGATATGACTTATAACTAAGTTATATTCATGTGAAATAGCATGGTAGTTTTGTTAGTTTTGGCCATTATTTTGGCCTTGTTTCTATCCATTATTTTGGCTTTGTCAGTTATAATATTGATTCTACTGATTTAGCCTTTGTTGTTGATGTTGTACTAGCTGATTGTTACATTGAGAAAATGGGTTCTGATAAATGCCAAGGTTTTGATTGGATATGGAAGATCCATTATCTAATGTGATCTCACTATTATCTAAGCTTTTTTGAATGACTTTTTTATTTTTAGACAACATTACAAATTATGGCCTTTAACCCTATGAAACTCATAGAATTATCTTGGCTTATTCCAGTCTAGCATGTCTATACCCTCATAATATTTCTCTTTTAAAATAAGGTATTTGATTAGGTTAGCTTCTAAAAGCTTTTTAAAGACTAATTTTATGGGTTCTCAAAGGTTGGTAAAAAGATTATGAGTAGGTGGGTTTCTCCTTGGAGGAGGTGGGTTTTGTAAAGTCAAAGGTTGTTATAATTATTACATTTGTTGTGATGGCCTAGGTTGTGCTTGTTGTGCTTATTGTGCATGCTACAACTATTAAAGAGGTTGTTTGATAGTATTAAGGTGGAAAGGTTACACTGGTTGAGAAGATGGTGTTTTCACTATTTGGACATGGTGTGACTCTGTTACTCCATTATTGACAACATTCTTATTGCAGTTAAATTGTTTTGGCCTATCATTGTTATTGGCTTGTATCAGTTACAATTCATTTTCTTGGTTTGGATTTTGGTTCTAATTATTATTTCAATTGGTTGATTTTATTTTTATTATTCCTTTGTTAATAAGGGTTCTTTCAATCACTAAACCTTTATTGATGATCTCTTTGAATGTGTGTACACACTACAACTCTAGATAGTAAGATATTTCACTGTGTAGATTTTTAGTAAACACAGTTTCTAATTGCTTATTTGGTAGACTATGGGTAAAGTGGATTGTAAGGGCTCTCCATCATTATAGATAACTTGTGAAGATTTTATTAGTTTTTGGTTTACTTGAATTAATTTGACCAGTGAAATCTCATGCTCAAGATTAAATGAGAAGTGTTGCACAAACTTATTTGATAGATCATCGAAGTTAAAAACTAAATTCTTTAGTAGTTTTAGAAACCATTCCAAGGCTTGTCCAACTAAACTCCTTAGAAATAATAATAAAATATAAATGTCACTATATGCCACTAGATGACATGCAATAAATAACTCTATTAGATTGCTTTAGGGTCACTTTTCCCTTTGTATTTATCAAACATAGGTGGCTTATATCCTGGAGGAAATGGAATCTATAAGTACTCCATGTTAAAAAGATATGAACACACATTGTCTAATTCAAATTTTTTAACCTATTTCTCAGATTGGATGGTGAAAATTACATCCTTCGTTTGTTGTAATTATTTATCAAGGAAACTTGTTGAAATATTGGCCTAGGTTGATGTTTGGGCATTCATAAGTGGATGACATGGACTGGGATATAATGGAAGGATTTACTAGGATAGGTTGGATTGGCTAGGAATGGTTTAGGAATGTGCATGTGTAGATTAGGGTGAAATTGTTGAAATTATACCTATGGTGGTATGACATTCTAGTTGGGGTTGGATATGTATGATTAGTTTTGTGGATATTAAGGTTGGGCTAGAGGGATATAACCATACTATGCCTATTATGGTTGAATAGGAACTTGCTATCAACTATTCAAACCTTATTGTTGAGTGGGAACTTATGAGCCAAGACCCTATCTCTAAACCTATGGTACATTTTACACAAAAGGCAATTGCTACCTAGAAGGTACTTGAGGAACATTAGAACCTCTTTTTTGCATGAATATATATTGAGAAGTAGATGCATGTTGGATATTGGGCACCTATCACTGACTAATATGAATACATTATTGATTAGACATCATTTGATTTTGGATTGGTATATTAGCCTATAAAGAAAGAGGAATGTTCATGGCTACCTAGTGAGGTGGACCATTAGTTTCCCTTTGTTGATGTGGAAACAAGTTTGACCTATGTTGCATTAAGATACTTGATTATGCCTACTATTGTATAATACTACTCATCACATTTTGGGGAGTAGGATTTGACATGTTTTTTTCTAATATGGCACTAATTTTTGGTTGGTTACTTAATCCTATTGGTTGAGTGCTTGAAGAAGTAGCTAGTTGAGGATTAGCAGTAGTTGGTTGAGGTTGGAACATAGAAACTCCTACTCCTTGATTTTAAAAACAACTAATAGTGATAGATAAAGGCACATTTTGTTGTTGATTACATGTTTGTGTGCCAACACCATTTTTTTTTAAATTGGACATTATTTACATGTTATCCCCTATGTTTTGCTCAGTATCATGCATAGAAACCAAAGATATTTCCTCTATAATCAGTTTATCAAACATGGTTTCTACTGAATTATTTTTCATAAATGGGTATAAACCCTAATTGTCTTGACCTATCAACTCTGTTAAAACTCCTATTTGAGGAGCTAGATTAATAAGAGGTGCATTTGATAAGGCCATATTAGTGAAGTTACATGATAAATTGAGATATGTATGGTATGATTGATGTATTTGATCAACTTGTTCATCCATGGGACTTCTTTGTGGGATAAGCACATAAGGGTTTTGATAAGGTATTGGTCCAATGGCATTAGTATTATTAGAAGAGAACTGTTCATGAGTCTAATTGTAAAACATGTTGGAAGGCCCTCTTTCTATATTTTGTAAGTTTTTATACCCTACCTCTGTGGTTCTATTGGGATCATATGTTGATGGTTTTATGATGTGATAAGTTTTTTGTTGAGTAATTTATATAATTGAATGTATGTTAGATAAGTATTGGGTCATTATCTCTTGATCTTGCCCTATATATGGAGGTGTACTAACAAAATAGTTGGAAAAAGGATCTTGACTTTGTCCCCCTAGTTGAATTTTTTGGGGTGGATAAGAATCTATTTCCTAAATGACATTATCTTTAGTAGGATTTTCCAAAAATTACCCTTATGTGAAAGGATTTACATATCCTAAATTGTACATAATTTTGCTACATGTATAATGAGTCATGTTTAAATTAAATGACAAATATTTCACAAAAAGAAAAGGAATTAGGGTTATATAAACTCTAGAAAATCTATTCCTTCTAGAAAATAAAGGGTTCAAATGTGATCTAGCTTGGTCAAAAGTGGAGTTAAATCTCCAAAACATCTATGCAAAGACTTGATAAAAATATTATAGCATCAAATGATAAATGTTAAGTGTCTGATACACACAAAGGTCATGCTTAATGACCTAATAATTAAACTACCAAAATCTAATGTTGAAACGTGTTCCAAGTAGGTCTAAGCTACTAAAGGGAAAAGTTTCTAGGTATTTTGTAAAAATGTAAAGTCAAAAACTAGGCTCAAATAAGATATGTAATGAATAATGTCTAAATGATGGGAAAATCTCAACTTAAAAAGGAAGATTGATTAATCTAACAAACTTGTAATAGTTTAACATAGACAAGGTACGTGACTCTAGGCATAAAACATGATCCAATTAGTATAAGATGTTAAATAAGAGATGTTTGAAGATAAATTTATTTGACCAAAATAAAATCACAAAATAATATAATTTTTAAATTTGAGTGATGAATTAACCCAAGTTACATAATCCAAAATATGAAGATCTGAGTATCAACCCCATGAATTGAGGTCTAAACCAAAATTAGCTAATATTTGAATTTGAACTTGTAATAGTTATTCAAGTACTCAACTAAGGATAAACTATGAATTTGATGACAAAGAGATAAAAATATTTAAACAACATGACCATGCTAATCTAAGATTCAATAAGGATCAAGTGATTGGTTGAAAACAAATGATAATGGAGATGCAAGATGAAATAAGATAAGTCTTTTAAAACAAAATAGGCAGCCTAACAACATTAGCACTCTGAAAATATGATGTGATAAATGGTTTATGTTTCAAGACTTTAAAGGCATAAGATTTTGAAATGATTTGGGAAGCATAATAGTGCCCTCCTCAATCAAGTGCTACTCCCAATGTTTTGACACAAAAATGAAATGTTTGATAAGTTAAATCAAAGTGTCATATAGATAGCATAGTTCCTCCTCAAATAATGGAGTGATGTGGACTCATGACTTGTCAAATGACATGGTTTGAACAATAAAAGTTTTAGTCTAACACAACAAGAAAAAATGACCAAAATACACTAAGTATAATCATCCAAATCCTATCAAGGGTATGGTAATGTGGGGTTAACTAAACTAATTATTTTTTGAGTATTTCTATATGGATCAAATGCATATGACTTTCATGTCAATATATAAAATAAATGCATATCATTTAGGTCCACATCATATGGATTGTTGTAAAAATATATTTCCCTTTTTACAACCACTACATCCCTAACTTGTTCAATGTAGTATGATGTCCAACATACTCAAACATCTCAGGCTTAGACTCTACTAACAAATATAGTTTAACCATTCAAACCATCATCCCAATGAGGAGATAGAAATTTATATACCCCCCATAGAGAGGGGTTAAATACTATGATAAGATATTAACTCCTAGGTTAAATCTTTCCTAAATAACTCATGGGAGGTAATGAAGTCCCCCTTACAAGCCAAAATGCATGAAATAAATGACACAATAGAAAGATTTTATGGTCACCTCAAGATCACCTAATACTATTGCAAGTTTTGGGAAGGTATTTAAATGACATTATTTCTATGCCTTGGATGATGATCATATTGCAATGATATGGTGCTTTTTATGCCAAAAGTTCCCTAAAGGGGATGTATGGGAGAGAATACATGCATGTCTCTTTTTGTTAAAACATATAATCAACAAGTAAATTTGTAAATATTTGAAGTAAGGTTAATTACACCAAATTTAAAGTGTTTGATTAGATTCATTACTATCCCCTTGGTTTTAAGATTCACAAATTTAAATAATTACAAATCACCCAAAAATAAATTGGTGCTTTTGATCCCAAAAGTTTCCTAAAAGGGATGGATGGGAGAGCATACACACACAACTCTCTATTTACTCAAAAAAGTCTAGACTAAATAAATACTAAAAACAAATTGAAAAAAAATTTAAGTGTATTCAATTTTATATCACTAAACGAAATGTGTGGTGGTATTTTTTTATCCCCTTGGCTTTAAGTTGTGAACTTTGAAAGAACAATCAAAACATTTAACACAAACATGCAAAAATTTCTTTTTAAACCCAAAGTGAAATACCTAATTCATTTTAAAACATCCCAAAAAAGTGTGAAATAATTAATTAAGCTTGTTTTGAGGATTTTTCAAATGGGCCCTATAAGAAAAAGGTCAACACTTTGTTTAGCCTTGAGGCTTATTTATCAAATGAGACAAGCAACGTTGAAGGGTAAAATCTGTCGACCTGAAGGCAAAACCACAAAAGATAAATATGTTAGGTTAGGAAATGTTTAGAAAAAATATCAATAAAAAAATCAAAAAATCTCAAAAAAAAAAAAAAAAAAAAAACCTATGAAACATGCAAACAACAAGTTAGAAGGTTAAAATAAATAAAATTGAACACATTAATCATAAAAACCTACAGTCAGTAATTTAGTCATAACTTTTAAAATATACATCTCTTTGTCACAAAAAATGTGGAGATTATTTATAGGTATATGTTGCACCTCTCTAAAAACATTAATGGTAAAAAAGTAAATAAAAATTTTATTAGCTCTATACTAACCATTTTTACTAGAAAATTAAAAAATAAAAATTGACAGTCACTAAAAGAGTCATAACTTATAAAATACACATCAAATTTTAATGAAAATTTTGAGAGAATTAATATGAAACTATTAATACCATTATATCAAAAATTAATGAAAAAAAAGTAAATATATTAGAAATAAGATATATTTTAACAACAATTTTTGTTCACATATGTGGGGTGCGCAATCATGTCCCATCGAGCATGCCATTTGTGATCAAGGAATTTGACAAAGAGAGGAGGTTAGATAAATTTTTAGTCCATAAAAATATGAAATAAACACACTAACATAATATAATATATAATTATAGATCTTAAGAGGAGATCAATGAAGAAACAATAATTGAAAACCCAACTAAAATGCAAAGAATAACAATATTTACCTTCCTTGAGATCTCCAAATGATTTATTCATTTGGCTTGCTCGGTTTATGCATCATAAGTATTAATCAATGACATGTGGATAAAATAATATCTTATATGCAACATTTTTGAATACTTGGCTTGATTTATATGGCTTGGCTCAATTTCAACATTATAACACTAGGTTTCTAGCTTCATGAATATTTCTGCATTATAACTCTACTTTGATTGAGCTCCCTAAATGAAGAGCTCTAGGATTGATTTTATAGGCTTTAAAATCCCTTGGAATATGTTAAATATATCCATGGTTGAATTTATTAATCTTGATTGAATTTGGAATATTCATAGGATATTATTTTAGATTTTTTATTAAAAGTGACAAGTCACAAAGGTAATGAGTGTGTTCTAGGATGTTCTAAGATGCTCTTGAATTTCCTTTTTAGTAATTGATTTAATTGATATATTATTTCATGAGTTAACTCAATTAGGATTTTAAATAGATTTAAATTGATAATTGATTTTGATTAGGGTGTGCAATTTAATTAATTCTTTCTAATCATTTGGTTATTTATTTGATTTTGATTAATTCAATGTGTGTATTTTCCTTGTTTAATTGATTTAATAGGAAAAATTGATTTAATGAAAGGTTATAAAACCAAATTTGAGACTAATAAAAATTATTAGGTTAGTTTTTTAATGATTGGTAATAATTTTTCTAATAATCTGATGCAAAGCCATTGGTAGCCAAATTTACATGTCTACAATTTTAACTTTATTCTCTTTTGTTACATATAATTTTTTTGTCCAAACTTAATCTATGTTAATATATTTTTAAGTATCTTTCAAATATAATCTAATACAAATGAATACAATCATAACATTTGATACGTTATGTGTTTTATTACATGATGGTCATTATTCATTCACATCATCTATCTTGGTGTTTTTAATCATGAACACATTCTAATTAGAAATCACCATCATCATATGTTAAGTGTCATCACATCTATCTAATCAATCATCACATCAATCAAATTTATTTTATCACATCTAATCCATTATAAATTTTATCATAAATTTAATAACAATATTAATCACTTTTCATAAATAAATGAATCAATCCATTATGTTATCCATCACATAAATATCTAAGTATGACATCACATAGATTCGTAATATTCATTTAAATATCCAAATTTACCATCATTAAAATAATCATACACATACTAAGAAAGAAAAATTATAAAACATTCATAACCATAAATCACATGTCATAACATCATATAAACATCCAAAATACCATAAACAACACCATAACCATAAGCATCATAAATAACCATAAGCAACATAAATCATAATTGCAACATCATAACTCATAATCAAAATTCATAAATATATATATATCAAATGTCTATGTTTCTCAAAATGATATGTAAATCTCATTACATTAACTCATAGGTTGGAATAAAAAACATAATAATAGTAAAAAAGAGAGTCCCATCAGGTCTATGGTATAGGGGTGCTACTACTCCTAGATCCTATCCATCTCTAAGACCTGTATGAGCACCTATAGATGTTTCCCACTGACTAAGAGTCATGTTACTAACTATGCCTCCCATAATCCACTCTACTACATATTCAGCATACTAGGGTACATATAAAATTTGTGTGAAGACAAGTGCCTCATAATACCTTAGTTCTTCTATGGTGGTTACATATTTAGACATTGGGATCATTTGAGCTAGTCTTATAGGTGCCCATCCCCTACCAGTGTAATCACCTCTCTCTACTAATATTATGGTCCCCTTTCCATGTGTTGCATCCCTCTCCTATGCATCCAAGGCTAGATGATCTCATGATTGATCCCTCTCCTATTTTAGGGCTACCACCTATCCCCATGCCTGATCCCTCTCCTAAGTAATGCTCACTACCTATCCCTAGAGAGTATCTATCTCTTGAGTTCACCCTACCAACTACCCCTGTGCCATGTCCCTCTAAAGTCATATAATCTAGCACTCGTTGTACTACAACTAATGCCACTCTATCTTAATCTATATATAATAAGTGTTTATCTATATCTAGGGCATCCACATCCATCTAATCACCCAAATCTTACATCTCTACATCAATAGATTCTTTTTATCTACCCACATCTCCTACCTCACCCTTTCCTCTATCTCCTCCAAAAGTTGTGTCATAATATCCCTACCACCACATGATATAATCCTATGTCACACTATTATCATCAAGATCTACAACCACTAGGAGATCCTCATATTTTAACTCTTCCTCAACTGGCTATGGTGAAGGCAATAGTGCCTTTGCATCCTCTCTTTTATACCTAGAGAATGCCCTTGGGATACCCTTCACCAATCCAAACTATCTCCTAACTTTGTCAAAGGAGATCAACTCTAGCTCTTATTATTTTATCCCATGTATCTTTATATATCTCTACAAATAAAATGTATGTCTATCGAGACCCATTCATGAAGGAAATCCTATGTAGGGTCTCTAGATGACCTCATTATCCACTAATATATCCAATATATCTTTAAACCAATATAAATCTTCCCCACTACCCATAATGTTGATAGTTTATGATCAACCCTCCATATCATAAATTCAATTCTAAATTTAGCTTGAGCCCATGTGTACCATGATAGCTCAACTAGTCACAAAATAGTGATATGCTCATATGCCCAACAATGTAATATGAAGCCTATGATTAACCCATAATGTCTATGCACTTGATAACCCTAGAGCTCATGATAGATCTACACTATTAATACTAGGGCCTAGGTAAAGATTGTTTAATCCTCTAACATGTCTACCAAAATACCTAATAATGCCTAGGGGAATCTACCTCCACTCAAGTCTAGAAGTGCATAACAAGTCATGGCTATAATTAACATCATGAGTCATCTCCTTTTACTATCTATGCAATATAAATATCTAAATTATAATCCACTTTCATGTCATCTAGATTTTACAAAATCTTCCTCAAATAGATTATCCATACAGGCATCCTAATCCTCACTACAAATGTACTCTATTACTTGACCCCATATCAATAGTGTCAATATATTGTGAATGTCACTTAGAAGAATCATGATCATTTTAGTCATAAATATGAAGGTGTTATTATTTGTGTCCCATCTCTCAATGAGTTCTTTCATCATCACCATGTCTCAAGTTATGCATTGATAGTATCGCATGTCACCAATCTAACTATTTCCATGAGAGCCAATTCCACAGGTTTATATCTCTATGTATGCCATTTAGGAGTGTCAACACTTGGTCCTACATCACCAACATCACCCTCACCTATGTAGTTAGATACACAAGTTAGATTATCTTACGCATTCTAAAAATCACCACATTTTGTAGACACAATATTTTCAAGCTTTTATTGATTATCGATACTTTGTATCTTATAAAAACCTATTGAGTCTCAATCTCTCTGAGTACATGCCTTAATGGGTACACCAAAAAAGGGGTGGGTAGACCATCGATGCTTTTTAAGATTATTAGTACTTTTTCCACTTTCCATCTACACACTTGTCTCCTAAAACCATTTGCCCTAAGATTATTATTCTCATTCCTACCTCCTCCAATATTTTCCTCTTTCTACTCCTCCTTTTATTTACTTAACACCCTTTTGGATAGTCTATTTTACTAGGTTAAGTGGGTCAACCTAGTACAATTTAGGGGTATTTTCACTTTCTTATCCTGTAAGCCTTTTGGCTGACCTAGCTCAGACCTAGTGATTTGTCCTCAAACACACATTGGATCGACTGGGTCGACCCTATACAACTAAAAATTTTATAAGGATATAGAGAAATATCCAATTATATATAAAATTTAATTTCCCACCATTTTATAATATAATAATTATTTGTGAAGAAGTGCAATAAAACATTTACTTATTGACCATTCTAATTGAGGAATAAATCTTAGGGTCTATACTTTCTTTGGAGATAAAAATCTTATCTTATGGATAATTATTTTATATACTTAGATAGGTTGTGTAGCTTAGATTTGATTTATATTATTTATCCTTACATGCCATAAAAATATCTTGCAAAACACCTTGGCCAAGTGAGAGATTGGGGCTCAGTGGGTTCTTCTTCAAAGGTAAGTATTCCCAACTTTATTTATCCTTTGAAAGAGTAGATAGATAATGCATTTATATTCTTCTCCCATGTATTATGATTTTTTATACATTGACATGAGTATTTATATTTTAATACATGTTTAGTTTTGTTGTTTTTTTATTTTTTTCTAACCCCCACTTTGTACCACAAGCTTTGGTGTGCACTAGATTAATTTTAATTTCTTGTTATTAGAATAGAGTGAATGTTTTAAATATTAGGACTCCATTAGGGTTGTTGTGTGATTGTGTTATACTATAGTATTTTTAACCCTTCCTAGCATGATATTTTATAACAATTGGTCCCCTAATTGGGTCAAGCAGATCCCATATTGGTCATACTCCTATTTAACAAGTGTATCCCCAATTGGAAGTGTAGGTATGCTCTATCTTCTCCAAAATAGGATTGATTTATAAAAACATGATGTATTTTTAATTTCATATATTTTGTTGAACCTGACATGAATCTTATCCCACCACTGGTTAGATTATCTTTACATTTCCATTTTTGTTTCTTTTCTTATTAGCATTAGCTTTCACTTTGGCTTCACCTTCATATTACATTCTAGTGAAATAGATGTGAAAATAACCCTTGTAATATTTATTTCACTTTGTTTTTCATTTCTCTTGATCATCATTTTTATCATATATTTTGACATACTAGATTGATTTTATTGACCCAAATTTTTATCTCTATGCACAAGTTTCTAAGAATAGGCAACCAGATTAACCCAGTTGACCTAGTATAGGTTTCCATCCTTTTAGACATATAGATCAACCTAATATGTTAGACCAATCAACACCTTATATTTTCAACACTTTTTATTAAGTTTATGTACAACTTGATCAATTTTATCAACCTAATTTGTAGGCTTTTCAAGCATACTTCAAGGTTATTCATCAGTAATATTCCTTCATTGCATCTCTGATCCACCAAGGTTCCTTTCTAATTATCTATTTCTCTCTTTTTCTATATTTCCTTTCATAATTTAAAGAATTTAAAACTACCCTTGTATATTCAACTAGATCAACACTACCGACCCAGTTTTATATTTTGTGTGATATCTTAAATAACTAGATTAACACTGCTAACCTAGTTCATTTTTAAACTTTACTTTTGTAGTATAGGTTTGACCCTATCGACCATATTTTTTGTTTGGTGCATATAATTTTATCACTATACCTTGTTTCAAAATTGAAATTAACTTCATATATGTTACTAATTAGCTCACACATTTCTTTTCTTGTTATTTGCATGTTTAGAATAGTTTACATAGTCTAATTAGGGGATTTTTAATTAATCACTTAGTTTCACTATTTATATTTTATGCATTCACAACCAAATCACAAAAACATAAACAATTACTTTAACATTTTGTCTACCCTAGGCTAACCTACTTGGATTTCATCACCAAGGGAAGCTAACTTGATGTTCTGGTCAAGTATAAAGCATGGTTAATGGTATATTTTGGCTAAGCACCCAACACCCTTATGATTTTAGTGTGTTAAGTGAGAGGGTAGGACCCAATACCAAGCTTTTATTATCACCACTATATTCCCTTTCAACCCAAACTACCTAAAACCATCCTTATATTGTTATATAGTACCTTATAGCCAACTTCTAATCACATTAAAAATCATTTCTTAATAATCTAATAAACATACAGGTTGACTAATTAGTTATCTCTTTACTTTTAAATTTTATTACTTACTCTTTTCTCCATTGTGTGTGCAAAAAATTTCATTAACTAGCATTAGTGCAAGGTTTTGTTTTATGTTCTTGAATTGGATTGGCCATCGTTAATCCAATTGATTGGCTATTTCCTTTTAGTACTTACTAATTTTAATTACTTTCAAAGTTATCTTGTTTCATTTTATAATCTATGTTAGGCTTCTTAAATTCCATATCTATTTTACTATATTGATCTAATCAATCCAATAGTTTTTCTACCTTTTGTACACTATACTAGATCAACCTGGTTAACCCTGTATAGTTTTACAGTCCCTATTTCTGTATTGGGTTGATTGAGTCAACCCTATACTATTTCAATCACCTCTTTTACCTTTTATTTCTCATATCTCTTCTTTTCCCTTCATCATGGACGTTTTTTTGGTAATGACACTGAGTCAAAATCAATAGATATGATGAACTTAACCAATCCTAATAGGGTTTCCCATAGACAGAGTAGGGCTCCTCTTTTAAATGCTAGTAATGTTCATATTTCCACTCAAATAATGAGCTATGGGACCCATATTAATACCTCTTTGTATCATAATCCTTCTCTTTTCTTCTAAGATCAAGCTAAGTTAGAGTATACTCTTGGAATGCTTTTCTTTATTTCCAAATTTATTTAACATAGAGGAAAGTATCCTTCTACCATTTATAACCTCTTGATTAGTGGTCAAACTAAAGAGCCTCATTCACCTACTCTTATATTCTCAATAGGATTTGGAGATACCACTTTCTTTGGTTCTCAACCTCTTCTTTCAATTTTGACTCCTTATCCCATGACATCTTTTTCTCTAACCTATTCTACATCTATGCCTAGCATCTCAACTAACATGGAAAGTTATACATCTAGTGGGCCTCTCATAAAGTCTACTATCCTTAATCCTTCCACTAGTTCATTATTTACTACCCAAGGCAATCATGGTTCTAGTGCTTCTTCTTCTCAACCATTCACTAGTCCATCTTTTGCTTCACAAATAAATTTTTGCCACTACTTCCTCACATTCTCATAATTCTTCTCAAACTCATAAAAACACTAATAGTGTTACCCAAGCCACTAATACCAACACAAATACCAATTATAATTCTTCTAATTCTAATCTAACACACCAAATTTTATTATAAACTCTCAATCAAATGAATAAATTTCAAGCTCATAATACAAATCAAATTATGAGAATGCATAAACACCTCCTTAATCTTCAATATTATCTATAACCAATGGCTTGGGGCACACATAACTAGAATTTTCCCCCTCTTCTTCTTCAATATCTCAAGGCAATCTCATTCCTCAACCTCCTTTGATTAATACAAACATCAAACATCTACAAAATGAACCTCTCACTACTCAAATTTCTAGCATTGATATAGGAGGTATAACACCTACAATTTATTATAATGGGTCAACCATTCCTACCCTTCACCTCAAACATTTGGAAATATTTAAAAGGATTGGGTAAAGTTAAACACCTTTTTTTCTACCAATCTCCTTGACAAAACCCTAATAGGTGATGCCTTGGATTGGTACAATCAACTTAGATCTCATTCTATTTCTAGTTTGGAAGATTTAGTAAATGCTTTAGTGTAATAATTTCAAACTAATGAATTCCTAAAAACGCTTTGCCCAATTTCATTAATTTAAAAAAACATGATAATGAAATTTCCCAAGCCTTTTTTAAGAGATAGAATATTTTTTCAAACAAATGTGAATATAACATGGTGGATGACATTCTTTTTCATCTCTCTTTCATAAACTATAATATCAGGTCTACACTCTCTCACCATGTACCTTGGAAGAGGCCAATCATCAAGCTGAAACATAAGATTTCTTAATGTGTCAATTCAAGCCACCCAACCTTCTATGGGTCCTTTTTTATTACTTAATAACAAAAACCACAATATCACTAATTATGGTGTTATTTATTCTTGTGACACCATTCACAATTTTCAAGTTGTCATTCTTAATCCTTATTTAAAACTAGTTACTTCTTCTAAACAATATACTAATCCTCATTTCTCTTCACCAAACAATATTAATGTACACAAACATCTATCATTATCTTAATTGCTTAATCATCTACCTAGGCCTCTTCCATGAGAGCTTGAACCTACTCAACCTATGAAATCTTGGTATGATCTTAACAAGTTTTTTTTGGTTTCATGCTAGTTAGGGTTATTCTCATAAGACCTATAGACAACTCCATAATTTAGCTATGGATTTTATTCTTGGCCCTAATTTTGATTATGATTCCATTATTCATAAGTGTCAACAAGCCTATGAGATTGCTTTCAAGGACTAAAAATCAAATGATAAAACTCAAACATTTAATCAAGAAAATGCTCATTTGGTTATCTACAAAGATCCTTTACCTATCATCAACTGATTTAAGACACTCAAGACAAGCCTACCCCTTCCACCAATAATGTAGATAGTCTTGTTGAAATAACTTCTAAATAAAATGTGGTTAGCATGACTAATATGAAAAGGGTGGTGACTTTCATTAATTCTAAAACTATCTACACTCCATGTAAGACATATCATGTTATCCAAGATTCTTCTCAAACTCATTTAAATGAGTTGGGGCAAGATGATCTTATGACTTTTGATGATCCAATTTTCAATTCTCCCTTGGATAATACATCTCATTCTATTTTTACCACTCTTCCATCATCTTTCAATACTAATGATAACCAAGCTTATACTAACACTTATTCTTTAAATTCTCAAAATCTACTTGAACCAACCACTTCATCATCTCAACATGATTTACCACATTATCCTAAACTTTCTTCTTCTTCTTACCAAAAAATATTCCAATGTACTCTAGCTCCTACTTCTGACAACCTCCTTAACCATTACATACTTATATCTAATAACCTTCTTATGGGCTATGATGAGTGGGATCCCATTATGGAGCTCACTAATCTCCCTTCCTAAATTCCATTCCTTGAGATTATGAGGACTTTTCCATGTCATAGAAACCATTTCATGTAGCTCTTATTTGATATGATTGTCCCTTGTCCTCCTCTAGCAGGATGGGAGGCAATTTTATCCAATTCTG
This sequence comes from Torreya grandis, assembly GCA_037957365.1. Taxonomy (NCBI): domain Eukaryota; kingdom Viridiplantae; phylum Streptophyta; class Pinopsida; order Cupressales; family Taxaceae; genus Torreya; species Torreya grandis. The sequence continues at coordinate 1,235,404 of JARHVA010005168.1, read as the reverse complement.
AAGATATTATTTTACAATAATGTGAAGATATGTATATCAATGTTGATGAAACCATAAACACTTATTTTTCTTAAAAATTTCCCATAGCTTATATGATTCCCAATGATATTTTGTTTCATGTGGATGATCCTCCCTTATTCATTAGCATCCAAATAGTTGATATCCAAGTCAAACATACATTTATTGATGAGGGTTCTGACACGTGTCACTTCCCTTGATTTTATTAAGACCCTTGGGTATTCTGAACATAATATCAAGTCTACACATAGCACATTCTAAGGATATGATATAAGGTAAATGCCTCCTCTAGGTTGTGTGGCTTCCCATCACCATCCCACCTATCACCATCCATGTGAATGTGATGATCCTTAACTTCCCTCTTTCTTATAACATTTTTCTTGGTAGGTCGTGAACTCACCACATGAGAGATATTGCTTCTTCTTCTTGATAATGCATTAAATTCCCTCATAATGGAGCCATTTATAAGATTTAAGGTGACACTAACCCTTAAATTTTGAATAATTCCAAGATCATGGTATCTTCAAGATTCATATTCTTGAGCCTTATCTAGTGTTCAATTTTGTGAGTCTCAACATCTCAACTTTCCCATTAATTCAACCTGAGGTTATAATGGGAATCCTAATCTCATTGGTAACATTCCTCCCAACCTCTTGGATTTTGATGATGATGAGCCTGATGGGATTAACTTAAAGATCAAAAATTTCAATCTCTCACCTCATTTCATCTCAAATCTTCCTAATTCTTTATAACCTCATTCTGACAAACCTCCTTGTGATGACATTCCCATAGTCTTGATTATGACTAAGCATTCTATTCACCGTGATTCATCAGATGAAAAGGTTATCCCTACTTGTGTCATTGATCTTCACACCCTAGATTATGATGATGGTTATTCCATAGATGGTCCATTGCTATGTGATCTTTTACATGCCCATGATGTCAAGATTATTTGTTATCATTATTATTTACTTGAGTATTTTCATGCATCTCATCATTTTCCTTCACTTATAGTTCTTTATTTTTTCATTTTCCCCTTTATCGTAGGGTAGAGATGACACTGACACCTTTAATTTTTGAGTAGCCACATATGACTATGCTCATGAATCATGCTATGACCAAGCCTTGCCATTTTCTTAAGTATCCTAACCCTTGTAGCTAGTTTACCCCTAAGGTTAGTAAAACTCTCCTTAAACCTTTTATATATCTAACCCCTCCTCTAGTAAAGCCTACTATAGTTGATCTTGTTACCGCTCCTATTGTTACTGAGCATACTCCTATTTTTGATGTTATCACTCCTTCTATTAAGCCTAGTTCCTTTTCTTCCTCATCATAATCCCCCCTTGGTGATGGTTTGCTTCACTTGCCTAAGATGGCTCTTTTACCCATGAAATGCACTGATGAGTGTTCTCCAACCTCTTCCACTCCTATTTTACGTCCTTCTATGAGTGCTTCTACTAAAACCTCTCATAAGTGTATATGTTTCTTTCATGGGATAGATAATCATTCTTCCAATCATTGTCATAAGTTGTGACAATATATTGATACCTTCCATCCTTATTCCCCATCATCATACAAAGCCATACCTCCCTCAAAGGTACTTCTTGAGTATATGCCTAAGTATGGTGAGGTATATTTTCTATGGAATCTATGCAGCACCCATCACACTGATCATTGTCACATCCTATAACATCTCAAAGATCACCTTATAGCCATTCTCAAACCTTCTTCTATTCCTACTATAGGTCATTCCTACAAGAAAGCTCCTACTTCTTCTCCTATGGCTCCACATTTAGTGGTTCCATCCCTTCCTATGGTCCCTTCACCACCTTCTATGCCTCCACCTGTGATTCATTCACTTGTGGACCTTCCCTCACCTATGGATCCTTTTCCACCTATGAGTCCTTCACCTATGGATCTTTCTCCACTAGTGATTCCTTCTCCTCCCATAGATCCTATTCCCACACATTTTCTTAACCAACCTTTGCCTAATTTTCCTCCTCAACATGATCATTTGATCATTCTTACTTTTTCGATTGAGGAGATCAAAAAATAATTATTTTCCCAATATTCATTGAAGATTGATGAAACCTTAGTAGCAGTTTGACTACAGCTTCATAGAGATTTATCCAATGTATTAGATATTATGTGTGGATAGATTTACCAGTATTTATGAGCACATGCATAGAAATTTCACATTTATATTAGATTGGAAATATGCTCCAATATTATTTCTATCTATTATATAATTTGACACTGTGTAAAATTTTTGCTTATTCTATATCATGACTTCTTACTTGTGTTATATATTGATTATCTTATCTTTTATATTTTGCATATGATTGTCTTTTCTTTATCATTGTTTTCCTTTCCCTTTTCCCTAGATTTTTTCTCAAAACCCTCTTGCTTGTATCTTTATGATTGTTTTTCTTTCTTATCCTTATTTTTCACATATAATTTTTCATGGTGATTTGGTTATACAAACCCTATTTTCCTTTTTTATTATCTTCTCATTACCATGTGATCAGTTAGAAAACAATCTATCTTATTATTATTTCCTTTTACTAGTCCACTTTGGATCTCATTTTACCCTCTTCCTTTATCTATAAACTAAGCATATACACAGTTGAGACTTGATATCACATTTCTAGTTCATTTTCAAGCCTAAGTGTCCTAGTTAGTATATGTCTTTGGTTACTTAGATTCATTTAGCCTTAGCCTATAGCTCATTCATGTGTATCACTATCTCTCTCATGATTGGTCATTTCAAATATATCTGAAGGAGGAATCTTAAAAATCCTTCAAAATAATGTTAAAATCCGAATCATTTTAAACAAAAGGTAATGATATCAAAAGGTAAAAATATTTTTAAGAAAAGTTTAATCATACTAAAATATGTGATTCAAAGCACATCTCCTTCTTTTAGTCAAAGATAAAACTCCACATTTGGCCTCACAATAGAGCCAATATCCTTTGGCATGTGGTAAGACATTAGATTAGAAGAGGATAATAAAAAAATATTTTAGTACTACCTACTTTCTCACACAAGTACCCAATCTTCACAGTAGACCGATGGCTCTATAAGGGGTCCTAAAGAATGGGGAACACATCATGAGAAGGTAGGTCCATTTTAATTTTACTTATACCAATATACCTTCATGATTTCATATTATTAGCACACTTATTTTCCTATAAAGATTTGTGTTTATAGACAACCACTAGTCACTTAATGTCTTCTCATGTTCTTAAGTATGCCTCTTTTCTCCTAAGGTTTTCTTATAAGATGCCTAATTATTTATTTTTACACTCCATTTTTCACTCCTTATATCCCATATATTTCCTCTTGTTAAATATTATTTTGTCTACTGATCACTCCCCTTGGGATTTCATTTGTGAGTTTCTTTGTAAGACCATGGATAGGACCTGGCCATCCTCACAAATTACCATCTTTTACTTCCAATTTACCCTCATCCTTATTTCCTAATTTTCCTATTTATTCCACCCCAATGGTGTTATTTTTTTTGATTTGTAGTGTAAGACCATGGATAGGACCTAACCCTCCTCAAAAAAAATTCTAATACCCAAGTCACCATCTAAATTACATGTGTTAAATTTGAGATAAGATCCAATCGATTATGAAGTTACACGTCATTTTACATGATTCCCATCTTGATTTAGTATGTTTTATTATTTATTCATTTTTCTTTCACCCTTTTTATCTTATTATTTTTTAGTACATGTAAGATTTCAACCATTTCTTGAATTTTTCATACTTAGCTTGAATTAATGTGTTCAATTTAAGACTAATCTTTTGCAATTTTTTCCATACTTCTCAGCATGATTTAGTATGATTGATTGACTTAATAATTTGTGTTTATTACCATTTGTGCCCTTTTACATACCTTCCATTTTATTACTTTGTTTTTCATACTTCCCAATGCAATATTAGTATGATTTTACTTGTTTTGATTTTGTGCAAACATTTTTTATATTGGTTAAAAAAAAAATCCTTTTTACCATCTTATTTTGCCATTCCTTAGTTCTTTATACTTAGTAATTTCTTGTTATTATACATTTCCCATCTTGAAATAGTGTGTAGTACATTTTCTTAGATTGATTATATTTTTACAAGTCATTTTACATGTTTATTTTTAACCATGCATGTGTTTTTTACAATGCTATAAAATAAACCACATTTCATATATTTCATATAGCATATACAACAAAGCCAAATACATGTGCTAAAAATAAATATATCTAAAACATCCACAACCTTAACCATAATGAACAAATAGAATAACCCAAAATGACAACATACACATCCAATAATAAGCCAAAATGATCCATATATATATATATATATATATATCATGATTTTGATACAATGCATGCAACCATATACCATGCTCCAGCTCTATGGATGGGTCATATCCTACCTATCTCATGGCCAAACCATGCATCTTACTAAGGCCTTAATCTGAATCTTCCAAATGGAAAACTATAAGGAGGTCATCCAAGATATAAATCCCTCTACCCATCCCTATAGGTCTACTACCCACATTTGTGACTCCATCATCTAGGTCTAGATCTTTGTCATCTATGCTACTATATCTAGATGTATATCTCTCTCATTTTTTAGGGCCTACCATACCTATAGATCACCTACACCCATCATAGCTAGTGTCTACATCCTCTCTCTCTTTGCACCCATATCTACCTCATTACCTCTTTAGCTAATCTAAATTAGCTTGCCTAAGCTAGGGTAGATGGTACACTCAAATCCTCTAATGTCATGAGGTCATATAGCTATAGAGCCTCATATATTATGTCATAAAATGATCTCCTCACCAAGGACCCCCATCTCTCCTCTTCATCCTCACCTACAACAACAAAATCATACAAGATGGATATTAGATAATTGTTATATCTCATTATATATATATATATATATATATATATATATATATATATATATATATATATATAATTACAAATAAAAACTTAAAGTCACAATATTCAATCTCTTTTTACCTGTCTATGTCTTGATAACTATGGTCTCACCACTTATGTGACCACCTAGCATAGTCTCCCCATCTGCATGGCCTCCTATCACCTCCTTCATAGTCCACCTCCTCATCTCAAACCCAATTTTCATGGATCATGTTAGTCTCAACCTATGTCTAAGTGGTATCTCTATCATTTCCTCTAGCTCACCTATGGGGTCATCTGGGATGGTAATAATCTCCACTCTCTTCTCTATCTTCTACCTTTGTTGATGTTATGTCCTGAGTTACCACTACTCATCTCATTATGGAGTTGGTATTGGTACATCTAATATCTCTACCTCTACCTCCCTATCCTCCTACTCATCTCCTCATCATTCTTGATCAGTCTATGGTCACTCTCAATGTGGCCTTAATGTCAACCTCACTACTAGTGGCCCTAGTCCTCTCCTCTCTTGTAGCTCCCTCACATGCCAAGACCACTACTTAAGCATCAATATCAGTATTGTTGGATGAGTTGGGCATATATTATCCAACACCCATGCCACTATGTGTGGCTCTCTCCACTAGAAGTGGTGTCCAATAACCTTTATCTTCTTTGTCACTAGTCCAACTATGTCCCAACTCACCCATGTAGCCATTATGTGCTCATATGGATACCACATGATGTTTACACGTCTCACATACTATAGTATTGTAACATGGGGCACATCCCATGATACCTAGTATTCTCTCCATATCCTTACTTGAGGTGACCTATCATCAACTACATGGGGTAACCTAGTTGGCTAGTATATAAGAAACCTCTCGTAGAGCTAAGTTATCAGTAATATGATTAGCCCCATGGTCCTCTACCCTTTTAATATCATATTGTATATATCATGTACCAATTAGACCTAGATGATAGTACCTTGGTCATATATAACTTGCTCCTCTAAGATCATCCCACTCAAGGCTACCATAAATAGTGGTACCTTGTCATCTAACTTGTGACATAACACCCAGTATGTCATAAGTCTTATCACAATATTTTGTATGTCTATAATATTTGATGTATAGACATCAAACATACTCACTCTCATTCTTGGTAATATCATCTCTAAGCCTATAACCCACATGGACAAGTCTCTCCTCTCTTATAGACTATCTAGTATCCTTATGATCACCTGCACTCCTACTATAGGTAGTCCCAAGATGGCATGGACATCTTCTAGCATGATAGCCACCTCTACTATATATCCATCCCTTTCCCATTTGAAGGTGTTATTTAATCTTTCTCAATAATTGAGGAACATGACTAACAAGTCAACACTAAGGGGGATATGATACATCTCTACTATCCTACCTCGACCTCTAGATCCTAGTCTATCCTTATCTTCATCTAAAAACTATCTAATAAGCTTGATAACTGTACTACATCCATAAGTCTCCAAAATCTTTTTCATCCCTGCACCCAAGAAATAATAAAGGATGTATTAGTTCCTTTATGTAATGCATAATCAACATTTATTATTTTTATATTTTTCAATCAAAAATAAGTTTAAATTACTTTATTTTATTTGTTTTAGCTTAATTTTATCCTTCACTATCCTTCTTGACTTTACTTGGTCATTTCAGGCCATTCTAGCCCTCTTTTAGCCTTTTTCATGTTTTTTGTATCATTTTAGCTCTTTGGTCAAACTAGTTTGACCAAAATTTTCCTATCTTTTTTCTTGGTTGACTCAATAATTTAAGTCAACCCCTTATATTCCCCTCTCTAGTGTTAAGTTTCCATTCTAAACCTTTCAGCCCACCTAGAAAATCCAAACTAGGCCTTTAGCCTATAAAATGTATAAGGTCGACCCATACCTACTAGGTTGGCACTATGGATTATGCTTAGTTTCTAGCCTACTAGGTCAACTAGGTTGACCCAATGCTTTTTACCTATCAACCCCTTACATTTTCCTAAAAAAGTGTAATTTTCTTGATTTTGCCTAAACCCTCCAAACCCATTTCCCATATTCTTATTCACTACCCCTAAAATCTAATTTTGTTCCATTTTGACATCTAGAAATGCTTAAAATTCAAAATTTCTAAAAATTCACTTAAATCAATACAAATTACAAAAACTAGTTTGAGATTCTTAGTTGCATACTTGTAGTACACTTGATGCCACTTCTGGATCCTCTCCCTATCAAGCATGTCATCTCCTCACCATCATAACTTATTTTTTCTCTAGAGCTCTTTTTATTTTCTCTCACAAATTAAAATAACAAATGACATTTTTTTTTGCCTTATTTAAAAAGACTTTTCAAAATGCAAATTCTTTAATTATTATCCTATATATTCCTTATTTTGCTTATATCTTTGTTTCTACTCAACCATTTTACAAATCACAAAATGTGTTAGATTCATGATGTTGTAGAGATTATTTTCCACTACCATATGCCTATCTTCCAAAAAAATTGATTTTTGGCTATTTTTTACACTAACTTCTATAGGTTCATCTAGTGTTCTCTACATTGGACACCTTCACACTTTCTTATAGTCTACTTATTTATCTACAACTCTAGAGTAATTTAAATGTATGTGTTTTTCAATTAAGCCCTTTCATTTATCTTATTTTCTACTTATTGCACTTTACTTAGCATCAATGTTTTATTTTATCATGTGTTATCTTAAAGCCCCATCCCATGTTACACTTACATGACACGTGATGAGCTTCAAGTGGGGAATATGTATATACATAATATTTTCAAACTTTTATTGATTATTGATACTTTGTATCTTGAAGGAACCTATTTAGTCTCAATCTCTCTAAGTGCATGCCCTAAGGGGTGCATCAAGAAAGGGGTGGGTATACCATTAGTGATTTGTAATAATTTTGTTCTTTTTACCACTTACCATCTACATAATTGTCTCTTAAAACCATTTACCCTAAGCATATTCTTCTCAGTCTTACTTCCTCTAGTATTTTCCTCTTTCCATTCCTCCTTTTCTTGCCTTAACACCCTTTTGGACAATCAATTATATTGGTTCAATTGGGTCGACCTAGTATAATTTAAGGGTATTTTTTACTTTTTTGGCTTGTTAAACTTTCGATCGACCTAGCTCAAAACTAGTGATTTATCCTTGAAAACCACTAGTTTGACTAGGTTGACCATGTACAACCAATGTTTCCAAAAGGATTTAGGGGAAAATATGCCTATATATACAAGTTAATTTCCCATAATTTCATAAGAGAATAATTAGTAGTGAAGAAGTACAAGAAATCATCTCCTTATTGACCATTTAACTTGAGAAATAAAGCTTAGGGTTCCATACTTTCTTTAGAGATATAGATCTTGTCTTATGGATAAGTCTTTTACATGCCTAGATAGGTTGTGTAGCCTAGAGCTTATTTATCTTGGATATCCTTACATACCTCAACAATATCTTGCAAAGCACCTTGGCCAAGGGAGAGATTGATGCTCGATGGATTCATCTTCAAAGATAAGTATTTATAACTTTATTTATCCTTTATAAGAATAGATAGATAATGCAATTATATTATTCTCCTATGTATTAAGATTTTGTATACATTGACATGAGTATATGTCTTATAATACATGTTTAGTTTAGTTGTTATTTTATTTGTATCTAACCCTCACTTTATGCATAATCTTTGGTGTGCACTAAATTAGTTTTACTTTCTTATTATTATAATAGAGTGAATGTTTTAATATTTAAGACTCTATTAGGGTTTTTGTGTGATTATGTTATGTTTTAGGCTTCAAAACCCTTCTTAGCATGATATTTTATGATAAGTAATACCCTAATCAGGTCTAGAAAATCCCCATATTGGTCATGCTCCTGCTTAACAAGTGTATTCCAAATATAAAGTGTAATTATGCTCTATCTTCTTCTAGATAGGATTGATTTATAGACATGATGAATTTATATTATCTGTATACAAATTTCACCCAGCTTGCCCTACACCTAGGCACCAACAAACCTACTTTATTTCTCAATCATTGAATCCCATAGCCCTACCCAAATATTCTAAGTTATCCTTACACACTATACATTTCTCAAACCTTTTCACAACTTCTTTAAACCTAATCCCCATAAGCATAGGCTACACAACACTCTAAGTAAAATTCAAACATTCCCTGCACCTTCCCAAGTCTTTTTCACCTTAGCATTTCCTTTAAGACTAAAGTCATTCGAGTCTCAACCAATATTGAATTTCTCTTAGACCATCAGTAGTCAACCCTCAACTAATACTGGTTGGTTTTTAGATATTGGTGTTGGTCCTAGCTTGATTGAAACCAAATCACTATTGACTAATGTTGATTGATACCAACTAATGTCAGTCACTATGTATAAAAATAGTGAACTCCAAACCCTTCTTTTTCTTCAAATACCCTCAAAACCCCATAACACCCTCATTTTTCCCTCCCTTATCCTATTACCAACTCTAATAACAATACTAACTATAATTTCCTCACACTAAACCCCAAATTTCACTCTCATACTTAGAAGCCCCAAATTACAAAACCCCATCCCCCATTTACAAACCCATCACAAATTAAAGCAATCCAAATAAAATAAGGCATAAGAACCTACCTTTTTTTGAATCTACCTCCATGGTGGAGCCCATTGACTCACTAGTGCTCACCCTCCTCCCATCACCTGACCCCCCACTTGACACATCCTACCACCCTCTATCCAAATTGGTCCCCACCTAGGCACCCACTCCTCTTCAACTCTTTCTCAACTCCTAATCAAACACCACTCCATAACTCCCACTCACAAATTTTTATTTGCCCTATCATTTTCACTCCAAATAATAGACATTTGGAACTCAAAAACTAAAAATTACCAAATGAGGAATACTTTTGACCTTTTATGGTAGACCATTCCCCTTTTTAGGATTTGATGGTGACCATCACTAATCACCAATTAGGATTAAGCTAAATGGTATCGATCAACCCTTATCAGTATTGGTCAATCAATTTTGTGTTATGACCCCTAACTCTCCTATTTCACCCCTACAAATCCATTTTTAAACTTACAACCACCCTAATACTAACCTTTAGTTACTTAACCAACTTATTCAATAGGTTTTATGATAATCAACTTAACATCATTATATTTACCACTTTTGACAACTTTTCCATGATCCACAACTTTATGCTTGACGATGACCTTTTATGTACACACCTTTTAGCTACTTTGGAACATGATAACTAATAGTTTTGATACCTATAACCACTTCTACCTTCTTAGGATCACCCAAATTTTGGCCCCTATAAATCTAGACACCTTCATTCAGATATTTGTATTTATAAGTACACCCATTTTCACAATGCCTAATGTAGTGGTTTGGTTCACTTATCACTTATCCTCATTATAGTATCCTTATTTTCCACTTCATACTATCCTACCCACTTTGCCACTTTCATGCACACTTTTCAAACCCACTCTTGATTTTACCTCATTGCATCTTATTTTGAGGGAGAACACCTCCTCCCATACTCAGGGCATCCAACTTACCACTATACTTCTTTTTATTTTAAAGCTTGAGGATGCAACATACACAATTAAAAGTGGGAAAATGTAGACGCTATAAAATTACATAGTTTTAGTCATAATCAAACACCCCTTAGCTCCCTTAGCCCTTAGCCCCCTTCGATTAGGGTTAGTTACCAAAACCCTTTGACACACCCACTTACCTTATTTGGATAATTTAATTAAGTTAATTAATTAAAAAGGCCTATTTACACCTCCTCACCCAAACCCATGGCTAATTTATTGACACTTAACCATAAGACTAACTCCCACCTAGGCATTTAATGTCTTAACCCCATAGACTTATTCCTAATGCATCCCATTGAAACCTTTATTAACATTAAACCATTTCCATCAGTTTTAATAACCAGTCATAAGTGAAAATGCCTATTTTTAGTAAACTTGGACTTATTCTCCCTGATCGATGTCGATCACCCCTCGACCAGCATTAGTTGATTAGGATCGATGATGGTCCTAGTCAACTAATGTGAACTAGCAACTAGACCAGAGCCATTCAAGTGCTTTAGAAACCCACCATGAATATCTCAAGTAACATTAATCTACCCACATTACTTCATCATCCCACATAGCTTGCACTCAACTTCAGAAGTCTTCTAAGCTAACAAACTCAAAAGCTAAGTATTTACATTTTTATCAAGTTCAGTATTTAGTTTTAGTTGTTTCATTGCTTGTATCCATTTCATCTCCCAATATTCCATTCATTATGTTGGATTTCTACAACTCCAATCACTTCACCTCCCACTAAATCTCTTACAAACCATTCCTAATCACCTAGCTATCCAAATCCTAATTTTGACACTTTTAAGAATCCCCTTTACCCTCACAACCAAAATTCAACCCAAAACCACTCACACATACCTTCATACAACCAACCTAACAACCATTGTTATCCAAACTAGGACTGACATGAACTGACACTAGTCATTATGTGTTTTATTTTATCAAAAACAATAAGCAATTTCCATTATAGTTTCTAATTTTATGTTACATCACAGAGGTTTGAAATATTTTTTGAAATAGGTCTAAACACTTTAACTTTAGTCTTTAATAATTTATTTCTATTTTATTTAAAATCGTTTATTTCTCTTCAAAATCATCTCTTGCATTATTTTTTAGTATTTTCTATTGTTTCATGCAAGCACTTATTTCTATTTATCAAAACTTAATTGTCTTAAAGATTAGATTGATAGCCTCTAAGGAAGTCTAGTGTTTCTTGGATCTATATTATTCTAGGTAATCCACCCATTTATATTACTAATCCACCCTTTTCTAATTGCTTTCATATCTACAAGTCATCCTTTCAAGCCAAAGAGGAGTATCTAAAATTAACAAGATTATAGAGCACACTACATCCAAGATCTTCTTACCTCACCCTTATTTAAGTTTTACTCTCTTCTATAAAAATAAAATAAACATGAAAAATAGTGAAAAACATGAATGTGTAGACTGTGGTGCAAAAATCTTGATTGGTTGATGCTCTAAAACTCCACTCTGAGTTGTATGATTTCTCATGAATATCTTAATTATTATGTGAATTAAATTTGGGTTCTAATCTTTGTAATGATTACCATATATATTTATCAGTTGTTGAACTAAAATTATGCCTTTAGGTTTATAGTTATTCCCAAATATATTGATTGGTGGGCACACTAGAGGTGTGATATGAGCTCTATAATTATTTCCATAAATTTTGATTAGTCATTGTATTAATAATATGCCCTTAGTTTTGTATTTATTCCCAAATATCTTAATCAATGTACACACTAGAGGTGCATTATGAAATATACAAACTAGTTACCATCATTACTAAGGTTGTGATGTATAGGACTACTCATAAATGGGTGTCCTAGAAGTCACATGGCTCGTATAATAAGTAACCAATGGTTCCTTAAAAGGAACATATTGGGATAACTCTATCATAAAGTAGTGTGATCTAAGAGAGTGTGATGAATGAGGTCTTAATTCCACCTATGTAAACTAATGATGACTCAACTAGCATACTAGTTGATGAGATCTTAGAGTGCATAACAATGATCATTTGAATGTTCATTTATCTAGTGAAAATGATAATAATGCTTATGTGTACCCAATACAAATGGTGTGTTGGATGATGATTATTTGAAGGAAGTGTGATCATCCCCTATCTAATAGTGTAAATAAGATGTCATGAGTTCCAAATTTATCTTAAAATTGTATAACCCCTAGGCATATATCCTTATTCTACTCACTGTAGATTATGTTGTGTAGAGTGGATCTTTGCCTTTATAGAGTATTTTTATTATTTGTTTCTATTTCACTTGTTTCTAAATTATTCATGTACTATATTAGATTACTGAGGCTCTAAGGGGTCTATATCCAAATTTGCCTCTAACTATGTAATTACTAAGGCCATCTATGCCTCTAATGTTATAGTTATATTACATAGATGTCTAAATGATTTATATGTTTGATATAAAAATATCTCCTTGAGAAGATATAGTAAACTTCCATCAAAAATTTATTGTACTTCTAAATCTTTTAGTTAATAAATGAGCTAATACAAAAAAAAAGTTTTAAACCATAGAATGTATTTATATGTAGGATCTATCTCATCTTAATGTAATGAAGGTAATCTCTCATGTATGATTATAGGCCCCTTATTATATCTATAATGCCTAAGAAATACTATCTCTAGCTCCTCATATGAGGGTAAAGATCCACTAGGGAGTGTATGGTGGAACCAATCTAGTGCTTTCTAATTTAGGGATTTTGGAAACACTTGTAGTAGAATTAACTTGTTTGTAATATTAGCCATGAATTTCTCATAAGCCTAAAGGTGTAAGTATGGATCTTTATATCCATCAAATATAGGTAACACTAGTATCTAAAAGTTATGTGGTAACATCATAACTATGATTCTACATGGAATATGGTTATTATGTAAAACATTGGCATTAACATAAGATTTTTATTCTTTATTATTCAAAGTGAGATGATGTACTTATTTTTACAAAAGACCCATAACATGCATAAAATAAATTAACACTTGTGAATGTATATAATCATTATCAAGGGTTTCATTTAATGCTTGGATTTTATTATTTATTTTATCCATTGGCACATTGTATTAAAAAGCTTGTTTAAAAAGGGTCGGTGTGCTCTCAATAACCTTTAAAGGTATGATAGCTTTGACCTGGTTAGAGGGAAATAATATACCATCCTCATTTAGGTTTGTTTGAAAAATAGGTTCTATTATAGTAAGGTGGTTAACGGGGATTCATTGGTATCTTTTAAATTACTAAGTTGTGAATGAGTATCACATACTACTTGAATAGAAGGTGCTTTATTCTCTAGTGAATGTAAATTATGCACATAAGAATAAGTGTGTGTTTTTTTACAGTGACCTATTATTTGGTTGAATATGAAAGAGATGTGAGGTAAGAGAAGAAGTTGAAGGTGTATATTCTATGTCATATTCATCATAATCACAATAATCATCATTATCCTATGGTTCATAAAAATCAAAATTTAATTCATTTTAAGAAGTAAGATTAGAATAAGTATCATCCACATGCTTATTAGGAGAAATAGAAGAAGAAGATTTTAAATTTTTACTAATATGTAATATATAATAATTTATAGGTGTAATTTCAAGCATTTATTCGCTATTCATTTTTAAAATGCAAGAATGATTATCACTTTCTATTTTGGAATCAAGGGAAGGATAAGTAACAACCATGTTTTTGTTTTGCACATTATGACATATAGGAAAATATTTAGAGACATACACATTATTGATTTGTTGTAAATAATAATTGCATTGAGATTGAAATGTGAATGAGGTTGATAAATTAATTTCATCTAATTTAGTTTTTGCATTACTAAAAGGTGTAATATAATTTTTACTTGCTTTTTCAAATTTAATTGAGAAGGGTAAAAAATATGCATTATTCCTATATACTTTACCTGAAGCATGCAAAAGTGGTTTTCATGTAGTGAATTTATATTGATTCAATTTGAATAATGAAGTAGAAAAAGTAGTTAAAAAGCTAGGATCGAATTGGAATAAAACACTACCAATAAGAGGTTCTTTTGGAATTATATTGTTAATTGTATTTTTAGGAGTAAGAAAAGAGTAAGAGGAAAGAGAAGATGATGTATCTAATATATCCTCCTATTCATTTGTACTGTCAATCTCATATTAATACTCATATCCATTATTATTATTATTATTATAATCATCATCTTCATCATTATAAATGAAGTTATTTTATTATTTTTTAGAAACAGTGTGTAGTTCCTAAATAATAAGGGGTCTAGAGTAAGGGTAAGAATATAGTTTAATATGGAAAATATAGATTTTTTTCTAATAATTTACATAAGAGAAATGAATTTATCCAAAAATAGACTAAAATGAATGATTTAGAGGCTAGAAATTGAGGTGTAAGACTAGGACACTATCATGAATCTCAACCTAGCCTTTGTTTTATGATTGGATAGGAATTCCAAAAGTAGATAGGAGTGGCACTAGCATTGTAGTCGACCTATGACACTATTGTCTAGGAGATCTGAGATATTTAGGTTTTATTTACTACCTTAGTGTGATCTTGTGTATAAAATTTTGGAGACAGGAAGTCAATAGAGCTCACTTTAGGCCCATTTCAATCTCTAAACACTATATCTATCTATACACACAAACAAAACATGCTTCAAAATTAAAAGGGGGAAAAATTGGGTTAGGGGAAGAATGATCACATGATATATAACACTTGTTATCCTGATCGCTACCTACATTAACCCTCAAGCTAATATCTCAGATCAAATGTAATTTTCCAGTAAAGAACATGCATAATCAATGTACATGATAGATGTAAGAAGGAACTTTTGCCTAGGCCCCTTATTAATCAAGCATGCAAGTCTATGTGTGATGTAGAATGTTGAGATATACTATTGATTGAATTTTTATTATCTAATGTGAAAAAGTAGTAAGTGGTAGATATAAAATACCTTGTGAAGTCCTTTATATAGGAGACTCTTCATTTTGAATTTGGGATCTTTATTCACATTAGCCAACATGAAAAATATAAATAAAACTTAAAGGAGGAGTTAAAAAGGGTTTAAAATCCATTAAGCAAGAAAAAATGACCATTAGACAATAACACTGGAAAGGATAGGAACGTTGAGTTTTATAGTCCTAGTTGAAAAAGGGTCCAACTCACTTCCTAGCTAGGGAAGTGGATGGAGAATCAAATAATGCCTAGAGAAAGAAAGAATCCCTGAAATAGATTCTCCTATATTGAATCTGAATATGGAAGCCCTGTAATCATAGAGGAGGTCCATGCTTACCCCTTGTGTTAAATCTGACTTGAATGAGAAATATTCATAGACCCAAAACCAATGTCTACCCTTTGTCCCATATAAATTCATGTAATCTAGAATATGTGTATCTAATTTGTATGATATGAAGAGTAAAATATATTATGCCTCCACTCTGAATAATCTAAAATAGAATTGAGAAGTGCTCAGAGGCCCAAAACCAATGTCTATACTCTATCCTGCATAAACTCATGTAGTTTGGGTCTAGATAATGTTATGGACTAACCACCATAGATGATCATATGGTCTAACCTAGTGATAACCTAGGTACAGATAAGTGTAATCTAAAACTAAGATAAATGTGCAAGAAGAGAATGACATGCCTTGCCATTCTAATCTGTATAATCTTGGATGATGAAGAACATGAACATTTATGCCATGCCCTAAAATTTGGTATGTGAGTGATGCATATGTATAGTCTAGAAATATATATAACCACATGTGAAATGACATATCATGACATGCCCCATGTGTAAAAATGGAGATCAAAACACTATGCTCTACACTATGCATGTAATCTATTATCTAGTCCTACAACTGTGTCATGCTATATAAAGCTATATGTGTGAGATGTGTATTAATGTACATGCCCCCAAATCTGGTATCTAAGTCTAAATCTATACCATAAATCCATACAATATAAACCACTATATATAGCTAGTCTAATAACTATAAGCTAACATAATTGTGGAACCATATGATCTAAACCATTATATTTAAATATTCTATGTTTTTTTAAACTGAAGGTATATCCCCTGAATGTCTTGAGTAATGTTGAGTAACCCATGTTATTTGAATCACTATATATCTTGATCAATCTAAGTTAAATCTAATAATCTGACTACTAAAGGTGTAATAATCATGTTAAGTGACCCATGTAGTCTAAATCATTGTATATTTCAATCGATCTGAGATGAACCTAATGATCTAACTATTATAGGTGTAAGAACAATGGTGTGTCCACTTATGAGAGTGGATGGGTTATGTTAGGTAAGTGTAAGAATAAGAATATTAGAAATGATTCCCCCTTTTGGGGAGAGGGATGAGATTTGTGATAGAGGAGGTTGAGCCAAAAGTGATGACTAGTTGATAAGTAGAAATAAAGTTAGCTTGTTTTGAGGAGACTAAAAGTTTTCCTGAATGATTAGGCTGAATTGTTTGATAGTTAAATGAGTCTTTGATTAGTTATGACCAAGTTGTATATCTAGCTATAAAATAGGTATAGAGATGTGTATTACATAGTAGGTAGATGATGTATTAAGAGAATAAAACTTTTGTGATGTCGAAGGTATCATTTTCATATTTTTGTGGAATAAAACGGTTTACAAAATGGAGCTATGGGGTTTTAGTTATGGGGAAAATGGTATGTTGCTTTGAATGAGAAAGTTTTTTGATATAGGAAAATTGGGTTAATTCTTAATTCATTTGTGTATTAACTAGGTTGAGATTTGGAGCTTTGGCGTAAGAGACATGTTGAGGAAATTAGCACCTATCATGACTTGATTTGAGTAGTTGGTAGCCTAGGTTGAGGCTGGTGGGGAGGTTACCCTAGTAAGAAGTTGAAACATGTGATTTTTGCCTATTTAGAAGCCTATTTTTTATGTTTTTGAGCTATTTTAAAGTGTTTTAGGAAATTTCCACTAGTTATAGCACTCTTGTACAAGATTTAGCACTCCTATCTAGGTTTTGGCACTATTATTTAGCACTAGTGTCCTTTTGTAATGTTATTATCCACTGAGGCTAGTTTTCTAGGATTTTGAGTTGTTTCCTATTGTTGTGTAGCTTAGTTATTTTATTTAGAATGGTTGATTGCTATATATGTTATTTTTTGGGATTTTATAGGGTAAGTTATAGATGATGTATTTTCATAGAGGCTAGGTGATGAAGATACTGAGATTATTAAATTTGGTAATAGATGAGAGGGTTTTGATGGATAGGGTAGGGTTGGGTCATGTGTGTGACTTAAGCACTATGTAGTGGGATAGGTATCTTATTACCACCTTATGTGAGAGGTAGAATGTAGACATATAAACTTTTTAGCTTTCTACTTGAGTGATTATGATTACTCTAGAGGATGTGTACCATATTTTACATTTGCCAATTAGTAGATGGTGTGTGACTTTGTGGTATGACATGGGTGTTGATGCTATTGATCATGCATCATTGTATTTTGTTGGTGTGTCTTTAGGTATACATTAGATAGGTAATGATAATAGTGTTTTACTATCATTTATCATATAGTCAAGTGTTTTACATTTGCAAAAGTGGTTGGTCATGTTGTTGGCCTCATTTTTTACTATGTATGGGGGTGGGGTATCGATTGCATACAGGATACATAAGATCATGCACAATATAGAGGTGTATGGCATTATGTTCTCATGGGGTAATATTATGCTTTCCCACTTATATAGTAACCTTTATAGGTTTACTTAGGAGACATTTAGTGGTTATGTGAGTATGGCTATTTTATTGCATTATTGGGCTTATCATGAGCACATAGTGGTTGTACAATCGATAAGATTACTGACAAATAGGTGGGCACATCCAAAGCCATTGATGGAGAAATTAATGAGTATGTTGGATATCTAGTCTCTTAGGATAGATCACTATAGATGGTTTTTAGATATATTGGTGGCTCAAAATATCATAGGGAGGACCTATAAAGGATTCCCTAGGTGGCTCAAGGATGAAGTGTAGTTACAATATATGAGGGCTAGTTGTTGGTTACATGACCAATATATTAGAGTGTATGAGTTCTTTTAGTATGATAATGTGAATAGATAGTTAGGGGTACCATAGGATGTGCCCCCTATAGCATGGGCATAGGTGAGGAGTGTATGGGAATTAGAAAGGGTAAGAGCTCATGGGAGGCCTACTAAAGCTAAGTTAGCACCGTTACCTTTGGATGTGTGAGACATGGCTATAGATATTCTTGATGTAGATGATGTTGGATGTACAGAGGCATATACCACATGGTGGATGAGGCATCAATGGGATCCATTGTATCCTATTAGTAGAGGTGATTCCCTTGAGTATGAAGATCCCACTCTAATATAGATGATGGGAGGTATGTATTGATGAACATTTGAATTATGTACAATTTCTTTCTTGTTTTATATTGTTTTGAAATCATATGGCTAATGTATTTTTTTAATTTTACATGCAGGTGGAGTGGGAGGTGCTCAAGATGAACCACCTATTGCGGGAGGAGGTGGAAATGATGGGTTTTGGGAGACCATCATTGAGTTGACACTCTGAGAGCTCATGTAAAATTTTCTAATGATGTGGTGGAGGATATTTTGATAGAGAAAATTATAGTTACAAATGGTGTTTATGCTCATTTGTTTGATAGAGATGTTATAGCGATAGTTTCATATGTTATAGAAGTGAAAGAGAGGGATGAGCTGAGGGCTGAGCTAGATAGGCATAGGATGCCTCCACTTGATTATGGATATATGAGTATGTAGATTATGGATGATTACATGGATATTCAAAGGTGATATTCAAACTTACATGAGGACAAATGGGTGGTTACTAGAGTGAGAGACTTAGTGTAAGAGGCATTCAAGAGCTTGAGGAGGTATAGGGTCATCAAGTGTTAGGCTGGACTATGGGACTAGACTAGAGGAGAGAGTGAGACTGAGAGTGAGGGTACAATACCCATTCATGATTTATTGTATCTTGATTTGATGTATATTTTTTAAAAACATTTCTATATATATGGATATTATTTTGATTTCAACTCATGCATATTGTGTTATGGGATTTGAAAGATATTGTTATCTTCATTGCATATGGTTATTTTTAGAAGTAGTTGATTTGGTATTAATTTTTAGGCTATGTATGTTTGGTAAAATGGTACTTGGGATATGTGATTTGATTATTTTGATAAGTGTGATTCTAGGTTTGCAACTCAATTTGTATGTAAGTAAAGAATTTTATCTAGTTTGTATTTATATGTGAGCAAAAATTTGTGGGTTTTATAATTGGTAAATGGTTTGGATAAATTGAGTTGGTTTAATGTTGGTAAAAATATGATTTGGATGAGTTGACTTGGTTTAATGTTAGTAGAATAGAATTTGGTAAGATCTAGATTTTCATAAGTTGGTTTTGGTTATGGATAGTTATTGGGAATTAGGGATGTTAGTTGTTAGTATGTTGGGATATAAGATAGCACGTTGTGCATATCACTTCCCTAAGAGTGGTTCAAAAATAAAAAGTCTAGCTAGACCTTTAGATCCATCATTGCCTTGATAAGTAAAGCTATGAACTAATGTTGGTATGAATGTGCATCATATCACTCTATATTGTATCACTATCTAAATCTTGATGGCCAACTGAATAAGTGCCCATATTTTTCATGCTATGTATGAATATGCTCTATATCTAATATTGTCTGTTGTATACTAACTATAGTTATACATGGATATTCTACAAAATGTAAATTTATTAGATGTGTAATAAGAATTGTGTGTTATGAATAAGGCTCATTTATCCATAATCATATACCTTGTGGCCTCTACTATGATGTGTATGATTGAGAAATACATTGAGATGTAGTTGAAACCTATGATGGGGTCTCATTTAATATTAATCATAGTACATTACTACATGAGATAAGACCTAGAAAATTTGGATGTAGTGAATATTTCTCATGAGAAGTACCCTATGATATGGGTTCATCTAATCTTAATTGTAGTGGATTGCTATGTGAGATAGGACCAAAAAATCTATCCATAGTGAACATTTCTAGTGAGTAAGATTTTATTGTGATGCTTGTGACTCTATTAGATATGTATATGGAATTATACTATGTACTCCTCTAAATACAGTGTTATATGTAGGTTTTTCTCATTGTATGGGTTTTAAAACCTTATGAATAGGTGGAATAGGATATCTCCTATGGGGCTCTGTCTTAGAACCTACATTACTCTCATAATGAGTAACTATTTATTCCTATGAAGGAATGTCCTGGGATGACTCAATCACGAATGAATGAGATCTATGGTTCCATAGTGGAGGATATCTTAATGCCCCCATGTGAATGCTATGATGTCATTATCAACACATCTATTAATGTAATCTTTGATTCCATAACAATCATTATCTTTATGTCCATGAATATGATGATAGTTACAAAAGGGTTGATGAAGCTATTTCTATAGGAGATGTGGATCTCTTCAATGAGTATAAGGTAATTTGATTAACCTCCTATCTATTAGTGTTGATGATATGACACATGAGCTATCCCACTCTGAATCAAAATATTGTGGTGCCTTACTATTGTTCTTTGTAGTGCATATTATAGGTTGTGCTCTAG
This sequence comes from Torreya grandis, assembly GCA_037957365.1. Taxonomy (NCBI): domain Eukaryota; kingdom Viridiplantae; phylum Streptophyta; class Pinopsida; order Cupressales; family Taxaceae; genus Torreya; species Torreya grandis. The sequence goes on along the minus strand of JARHVA010005168.1, from coordinate 1,214,155 downwards.
AAAATGGTTCTTTGTTCTTAATTGGTTACTTTTCTAGTTGTGGTCTCCTATCTTGTTTAGGACATGATGGATGTTGGATGATAGGAGATGTAGATACCACTATGAAATATAGAGTAATCTAATCAACTAAATTTGGCTCAATCAATCCCAATTTCTTTTACAAAGATAGAACTATATATCACAAGTGCCTATAAGAAGATTCTATTTGATATAGTAGATGCTCAAGGAGAGGTTGGCAAAGCCCCTTAATAAAGATATATTAAATCTCTAAATCTATTAGTTTGTATATCGATCTTAATATGTGATTCTTGAATCATAAGATATAATCACTAACTCGCTCTAAAGTATTCTAATGTAAAGTTACAAGTTTCTCATATGTAATATGAGGGCCCATGTTTGCTATGTAATATCTAATAAATACCTCTTCTATGTTTTCATATGTGTGAAAGGAACCAATGGGGAGTAGATGAAAGAACCAATTTTGTGTTTCCCCCACTAATGTCTACTAGAATAACTAGAGTAGAATCAAAGGACTCACATGATATGGCAAAGCCTTCCAAAAGGCCTGAAGGTGTATGAATGGATCTCCAATTCCATCAAAGTGAGGCAATGATGGTATCTAGAAATTTGTAGGAAATTAATCTTTTATAAATGTCTTTAGAAGAAGGTTATCATGTAAATAATTAGCATCTATCCAAGACTTATAGGCCTTATTTTCTAAGGTAAAGATATTTACTTGGTGTTGTAATTCACCAACTACATGCATTAAAGAGATAATATCCTAGGATGGTACATTAGCATCTTGAATTGCTTCATTTAATCATTGAATTTGATTATTAATTTTAGCCATGATAATGATGCATTTAGTAATTAGATCATAAATAGAGGATATGCTCACTTGAACCTTGGGAGTAATGGTAACTTGGACCTTACTAGAGGGATGTGGGCTACCACTCTCTTTAGGTGAAGAGTGATAATTGGGTTCTATTGTAGTGAGGGGTGGCTTGGGAAATTCATTGGTATCTTTATGTTTTAGTGTATCACATTCTAATTGAGTAGAAGATGTGCGATTAGCATGAAAATGTGCCTTATTTGAAATAAAATCATGCATAGAAGTAAAAACAACATTTGGAAGTGCATTATGTTTGAGAGGAGTGAGAGAAGAGTTAGAAACATGAGATGCATATTCTTCATCACTATGTGCATAATAATAATCATTATTCCAGTCATTGTCATCATTGGAATATTGTTCATAATCACTCTCATTTTCATATTCATTTGCATGTTCACTATCATATTCATTATCACTTTTAGTGTAATTAGGGAGAGGTGTAAGAGAAGAATTTAATTCTTTTCTAATATGCGATAAATTATTATTTAAAATTGGAATATCATGTGCATTTATGCTATCCATGGATGGAGTATATGAATTATTTTCATGAGAAATAAGATAAAGAGATTTATCATTTAGATTTCATTTGGACACAGTAGAGTTAGGAACATGAGATGTATCATTTGAACTATGCAATGGTAATTTGATTCTATTGCATTTATATTGTTGTACTTTAAAAATTGAAGTAGAAAAAAAGAGATAGAGAGATTAGGTTCACATGGAAGCAAACTATCACCAACTAGAGGTCCAATTGGAAGTGCATGACTAATTTTTTTTATTTGGTGCATTGTGCATAGGAGAATGAGGTGAAAAGTACCTTTCCCATTTATCAAAATTATTTTCTTTAGAAGATGGAATAAAAGTGATAGGTTTGAGAGAAGAAGATGCATCTATTTGTGATTCGCTATCAATTTCATGTATATCATCATATTCCTAATTATAAAAATAGTAATTATATTCATTGTAAATAAAATTATTTTTCACATTTTTATCTAATGTACAATTTTGCAAATTTGCAAATTTGTCCATTCATTGTCATAATTATGAGAAAAAATTAGAAATTGATCTATGGGATGAGAGGGAAGAAGTTCCGTAGTGGCCATTTTATTTTTTTCACCAAAGAGAGTGTGTAAAAGTACTATTAAGAAAATGAATGCAAAAATAACTACTAACATAGATATTTTTAAATTACCTTTGACAAAGTAAATAAATTATAAAAATTTAAAACTTATTTTCTAAAAATTGTAGAGGAAAACTTGGGGTTTGAGGACCTAGGAAATCTAGGGTTTTGAGCTAGATTTTTAGAATTTTTGAAACTTATGCCAATAATTTAAATTCTAAAAATAAATTTAAATAGAAAATGCACAAAAATTAATGCAAATATCAGAGATTTACAATTAAATTTTTGCACAAGAAAACTACTAATATTAAAATTTTGAAATTATTTTTGACAAATTAAACAATTTGCAAAAATTCCAAAATATTTTTCTAAAATTTTCAAGGAAGGCTTGACGTTTGAGGACGTAATTGAGAAATCTAGGGTTTTAGAATTTTTGAAAATTATGCCAATAATTTAAATTATAAAAATAGTTTGGAATATAATAGATTCACAAAAATTTAAACAAAAATTTGAAATTTGAAATTAAATTTTTGCACAAAATATGAAGGAAAAAAACTAAGGTTACTTAGGGTTTTAGATTGGTTCAAAGTAAGTTGGGTTTACTAAATGTTTTATTATTTTTGAGAAACTAGTGTGTAGTTCCTAAATAATAGGGGCCTAGAGTAAGGGGAAAATCTAGTTTAATTTGGAAAAATATAGATTTTTATCTAATAATTTACATAAGACACATGAACTTATCTAAAAATATACTAAATTAAATGATTCAAGGGTCAAAAAGTGAGGTGCAAGACTGGGACACTATCATGAATTTGAATCTAGCCTTCATTTTATGATTGGTTATAAGTGTTGAAAGTGGATATGAGTGGCACTAGTGTTTTAGTACACCTCTACCACTTTTTTCCAAGAGATCTAAGATTTTTGGATTTTTTTATTGCCTTGGTGTGATCTTGTGTATAAAATTTTGAAGGCTAGAAGTCCATAGAGCTCATTGTAGGTCTATTTCAATCTTCAAACCCTATATCTATCTACACACATGTAAACAACAAATGCATCAAAAATAAAAGGGGAAAATTTGGGTTAGGGGAAGAATGATCACATGATCTATAACCCCTAAAATCCTAATTGCTACTTATATTAGCCCTAAATCTAGGGTCTTAGATCAAATGTAGTTTTCCCTTAGGGAATGTGCATAAGCAATGTGTATGATAGATGTAAGAATGAATTTTCATGTAGGCCCCTTATTGTTCAAGCATGCAAGTCTATGTGTGATGCATAATGATAAGTTATATTATTGATTATTTTTAATTATTTAATGTGCCAAAGTAGTAAGTGTTAGATATAAAATGCCTTGTGAAGTCCTTTATATAGGAGACTCTTCATTTTGAATTTGGGAGCATTATTCACATTATTAGACATCAAAAATATAAATAAAAATTAAGGGAGGGGATATAAAACGTTTAAGACATGTTAAGTAAGAAAAAACAATCATTAGACAATAGTGCCAGAAAGGATAGGAGCACCAGGCATTGTAATCCTATAGAATTTTGTTGTTTAAGACTCATAAAAATAGGTTGGGGCTGACACAGATCAAGTTTGGAAATTCTTGGAGGTATATGTTAGTTGATTAAGATAATAGAGAGGTGATAAAAGTAATAAAAAATACCAAGATAAGTAAAATAAGGACATGGCTAATGTGAACAAGGATAATATTCTCTAATCAGAGTCTCTTGTGAAAGGACTATGAAAAGACATGATATGTGTGGTTTCTTGACCCATTTAGGGTGTATACAGAAGTCATTATTATTCTCTAATGTAAAATCTTGAAAATTATTCCATTCATTATTATAATCATGAGAGAAAATCAAAAGTTGTTCAAGTTGATGAGGGGTAGAAGACTTTTTATATGCCTTTTTAAACTTGCCAAAGAAGATAGTGTAAATAAGGAATAATAAACACACAAAAGGTAAAATTTAATCTAATATAAGTATGTGTGGAATGTGTGAATATTTTGAATAATTTTTTTAATAGAAAATGGGATTGTGATTAAAACCCTAATTATTAATATTTGTGTGTATATGGACCTAGTATAGGGATCTAGAGTTTTGATTTAGGGTTGTATTGTAAAAAATTAAATTAAATTTAATAAATGAAACCCTAGGATAAGATTAATTAAATTAGATAGGTTAGGCAAAAAAATCAAAAATTCACATTTTCTAAACCCTAATTTAATGTATAAAATTTAGAGAAAGTAAACCATACATAAAATTAGGGTTTTAAAGCAATGTTCAAAGTAAGACGAAGTTACCAAATGTTTTAAACTTTTAGGGTTTTACTATGTAAATCCTAAGCTAGATTAAAGGGTTGGGTATGTTGTTAATGTGGAATAAAATTGGAAATTATTGATTTTATGGAACTTTCCAAAATATTAAGTAGAAGGAGAAAAAACTTATCTAGAAATACACATATTTTTTCATGAATCAGGATACTAAAGATGGCTAAGCGAACATAAAGGAACCTTTCATCTTTTGACAATTTATTAAGATTTGGATCTAGATAGTAGCACCCCTCCTAGGAAATTATCACCATGTGGCACTACTATCTAGTTTTGATGTTAATGTCCTTTATGTAGTGACTATCTATAACTTTTAGGGAAACTATGAGAGTTTTTAAAGGTCCTATAGTTAATTATATGTCACATGAGAGCTTATCTATGTCACTATTTTAGATGAATATTCTCCAAACCCCTAATGAATAACTTCACACATGAAATAATTAACTAATCAGATACAAAAGGAAAGGAAAAACTAGGTTGTGGGATGTTACGATCATGTAGAGTAAAACCCCTATTATCTTGTACAATGCCTACATTAACCCAAATTCTAGGGGGCTCAGATCGCATGTAGTTTTCCCTTAGGTAATGTGCACCATCAACTTTCATGGTATGCTATAATGAATTTTACCTAGGCCATTCTTTGATCAAGCATGCAAATGTTTAGGTGTGAAAATTGAGTAGTATGAAAAGCATTTAAGTTGTACTATTAGTTGATTTTGTGTAAATAAGTGCCAAAATAGTAATTACTAGATGTAAAATTCCTTGTGAGGCTCTTTATGTAGGAGGATATTTGTTTTGAATATAATACCTTGTTTTTTGGCCAATAAGTCATGGAAAAGATATAAAAAACATAAAATAAGGGTCACAAATGGGTTAGGAGTCAAACACATGTGAAAGGGCTCATAAAAAACTAAATCCATAGGTGGACACTAGCACCATGTGACACTACTATCTTAAAAGTGGTGATAATTTCCTAAGGCTCAGAATAGGGCAAAAATTAGGGAGGATAGGATAGGGGCCCCTAAGACTAGGAAAATGTGACCTGTGATTGTTAGGAGTGTCAAAAATAGGGAAAATAACACACAAAAAAGATTAAAAGACTCAATATGACCATGTGAACAATAAATAAAACCATCGTTAAGACCCTCATGTGAAAGTGCAATAAAATATATAGTACTTATGGTTACTTGATGAAATTAGAATGTTTAAATTATGTTACTCCTAATAATAACCAATAGGTTATCCCTTTATTTTTAAAATATCACACCCTATTAATAGTATCCATAACCTGACACATTTATATCTTTGTGTTTTTGAATTCTACAACACCCATCGTTAGCCCACTCTTGCAAGAGATAAGTCTACAAGATGCTAGTGTAAACCCTGAAGTCGATAATTTGAAGTAGATGGTCCAATGATTGATAAATGACATGGTTAATTTTAAGAGACAATTGCCTCCAAATAAAAATCAAACTACAAATAACCCATCTCAAAATAAGAACTTCAACTTTTAGAGAATAAATAGATAATGGGACATGAGACCTAACAATGGTAACATACCTAGTTCACTTGATAACATAAATCAAGCTAATAATAATGTTGAAAACTCTATCAATTTGATTGATTTAACACTACAAAATTGGTGTAGGCTACATAACATAGGTGAACACACTGAAACTGATTATGCTAAATTTTTATTAGTTTTGAACATCTTCCAAAAAGAAATGGAAAATTTAGAAATAGTGCCTGCATCAAAAATTAGTTCAAATGAAGTTTGGTGTAACCCTAAGTGACCTTGGTCATAGAAACATATAAATTTCTATACAAGAGTGATAATGAGTCAAAATATAACATGGATGAAGTCCACTTTAAACAATTCTAAAGGGTAAATAACTACACATTGAGGAGTAAATTACAAACACCCCTAACAACTTTTACCCCTCCAAATAGTTTTTCAAGTTCTTCTTGATGAGATCTCTAACAAAAATTTATGTCACCAAAGAGGCAAATCACATCTTCACAAATAAATAATAATGTTGTGCCCCCATAAATTGATAAATATTTAGAGCCAATAAAACTTGGATATAACATTTTTGAAGGCCTAAGGAAAACAAAATCCAATATATTAATGTTTGAATTGCTGCAAATATATAATTAGAAAGACTTATTATTAGAAACTTTGGTTATTCCCAAATTAAAAAAAATAAATAAATACATAATAGACACTCATGTTTTGATTTATAAAGAGAAAACTAAAACTCTTCCTTTCTTCTTTACAATCCAAATTTTTGGGAAGAACTTACATAATTATTTGGTGGATTCAGGTGTTCCTGACAATGTGATGCCTTATTCAACTCATTAGAAACTAGGCATAACTCCTATTAAATCAAATATAAAGTTTATTATGTTGGAAAAATCAAAATTTAAAATTTTTGGTAAGTTGAATCACATTCACATGCAGTTGGATTTAGATCTTAGAGTGCAGTAATTCATTGGCATCCAAGTGGTTGATATCTCTGATACATATGGTATACTCCTTAGTAGATATTGGTCTATAACTTTGAATGGATACATGGTGACTAATTTATTTCATATGTAACTCTCATTTCATGGTATATCAAATCAAATCAATATTGAGAGAGATAAAAATGACACACTTGATTATAGAATACAACATGACTACTGAGATCATGTATGAAGAATCAAAACTTGGGGTCTACACACTTGAGAAAAAGACTAAATCTTGAAATAAATTGATTAATAACATGTTATGCATGCTAGAAAAAATATAAAATTTAAGTGATTAGTGCCAAAATGAAATAAAAGAATTCAAATAGCTAGATAAATAGGATGCACTCTATGCACTTGAGATACCATCATACCATATTGTTTTTTTTATGTAAATAAGTTTGAATCATTCCAATTCATGTGTTGAAAGTGCTTGCCAATAATTTTTTTTAGTGTTGGGCACCATGGAGGTAAAAATTAGCATTTCAAGACATGATTATCCAAGTCAAAATAAAAAAACAAGATCTAGAGTTAAGGACACCATTGTTTCAAATAGATCTAAACATAATTCAACCACCAAAGATGGAAGTATAAGGATATTGATAAGTGAATCACAAATCATTTATCTTCTTAAGGTCAAAATGAATGACAATGAAAATATCAGTGTCACCTCTCATATGCCACAAAATCAGCCACATACACCTAAAATGCTTTTATGGAATTTGAAATTTGATGGTTCAAAATCTAAATAGGGTTGTGGCATTGGAACCAAGATTATACACCTAAGGGTAAAATCCCACCTAGTTGCATTCATGTTTTATTTTTGTTATATGAACAACATGTTTGAGTATAAAGCATTGGTTCATGGACTATGGTTCACTCTTATAAGGAAAGTAAAATATTTGAAGGTATTGGGGGACTTAGAATTGGTAGTCAAGTAGTTTAGAAGCCAATATGATTGTAATTATAAGAACTTATCAATATATCATAGTTGAATGTGGAACATGTTTGAATATTTTGATGTATTCAATATCCAAATCATGTTATGTAGAATGAATTACATATTAGATGTATTGGTAAAAGCTACAAGAACCTTGGAACCAATCATTGATTCTAAAATTAAAATATTTTTGGTAGAGTTGGTGTCTACTCCTTCTATATTAGATAATATCATAAACTTCTAGTTATTAAAAGATGATCAACATATCATTGAATTCATTATAGGTACAAACATGTTTTAATCTTAGATAATTAATGAAGTTGATAGGGATGAGTTTGAACTAGATGAAGGAGTGATAAAATTTTTAAAAAATAACATACTAAAGGGTATGGTCTCATTATAATGTTGTTTAACACGTATTACCAAGGTGAAAAGGAGGATATATCCCCTTCCACCAAAAGTATGCCTCATAAATAATACAATTTGGTTTTTGTTGGTGATTCAAAAAATATACTTTTAGGCACAACTTACTCAAAAGGAGAAGCATTAGATTGCACAAGCTTTGGAAAACTTTAGGTATATTTTAGCATGTATTTATGAAGACTTCAAGGTTTTCATCACTTCAATCCTTACTCACACTATCTCTCTCAATCTAGGTGTCTATCCTTTTCATCAAAGACAAAGGCCCATGAATCCATTACTAGAACCATTAATTTTCAAAGAACTATATAAATTAATTTTAGCCAAAATCATCTTTCGTATTAGGCACTTCATGTGGGTGGCTAATCTTGATCTCATTCAAAATAAGAGTATGGATATATGGGTATATGTAGAATTTATAAACCTAAACTAAGCATTAGAGAAATATAATTACCTTTGCCTTCACTACATGAGGTACTATATATTGTAAATGGATCATGAATGATGCCATTCTTAAATGGATATTTTGGTTACAACCAAGTAATGGTGAACTATGAATACTGAATCAAGACAAAATTCACAACCAAATAGAGAACATTTGCATACAAAAGGATGTCATTCAATATGATCAATGTAGGTACTAATTTTTAATGGGTCATGGATATCACCTTCAAGGATCTAATTGGTAAATTCATCATGATTTATGTGGTTGATATTATAATATTTTCCAAGGATTGAGTACACCAAATGAAATATTTAAGAATGGTTTTGTAAAGGTGTAGAGAGCATAAAATATCCTTGAGTCCTAATAATTGTATATTTAGGGTCACTGATGGAAAATTTTTGGATCACATCATCTATGAACAAGGTATATCTATAGACCTAGAAAGAGTGGAGGCAATTCTAAAAATCTCATTACCTAGTAGTAGAAAAGAGTTGAAGTCATTATTTAGTAAGACCAAATTTATAAAGAAGTTCATTTTAGCTTTGTAAAGATAGTCTGACCTCTGAAGAACATGCTAAAGAAGGATGCTAAGATTGAATGGACAATTAAATAACAATTGGCTTTCACTCAAATTAAGACATTAATTTTAAACATGCTGGTGCTTTCATTCTTAACTATACACAACCCTTATGTATTTATTCATTTGCTTTTGATTACTTAAGTGTTGATGTCTTGACACATAAAAAGGAAGCTAGAGATGCAAGACTTGTATCATTCACAAGAGATCCACTCAAAAATGTTAATAATTAATTTTTAAATGATTGATAAACAATATTTTTCCTTTATCAAAGTAGTTAAGAATTTCAAGCATTACATCATAGGTAGTAAGTTATTTTTCATGGTACTTGACCTATTTGTAAAAGATATGTTGATGCAAAATGAGTTAGGTGAACAATGTGGTAGGTGGATGACTATTCTCTAAGATTTTAACCTAAAAATATAATGAATGAAAATTTTTAGAGTTTGATGACCCAATAAATCAATGGCTAAATTAGATCCATAGATATTTTTCTAGTAGTATAAGGTGCAAGGTATCATAAATAATGACTAGTATAAAGATGTAGTCTTTTAGTTTTTGAATAATGAGTGCCCAAGCCACTCAAAATAGACTTAGAGAAGATCATTATGCCTAAAAAGTATTAGTTTCATGATCAAATTAGGATTATTATATAGAAATAATAATGAAGGCATATATTTAGATGTCTAATCAAAGAAAAAGTGGCTGAAGTACTCAATGATTTTCATGGCAAATATGAAATTGGTCATAGATCAAGTAATAATACATCCCATTAGATAATCAAAATAGGTTATTACTAGATACATATTTTAAAATATGCTCATGCCTACATTCAAATTTTTCATACCTACCAAGTTTTCACACATAAATAACATACCCCTACCATGCCATTGCATCTAGTTATTGACATCTAGCCAATAATAAAATGGGGATTGGAATTTATTAGAGATATTAACACCAATTCATCTATAAAACATAAGTTTATTATTACAACAACTGACTATTGCACCTATTGAATCAAAACTAAAGCATTAAAAAATTACATAATCGATATGGTAATCAACTTCCTTGAAGAGCATATTGTCACAAATTTTAGGATGTCATTCACTTTGGTATGTGATAATGGTCCTAATTTCTCTTCTCTCTAATTTACTGAATGGCCATACAATAATCAGGTAATCCTTAGGCTCTCATCTGATTATTACATGCAAGGTAATGGAGTAGCTAAGTCAATAAATGAGAACTTATTGGATGTAATTAATAAAATATTTAAAAATAACCCAAGGGACTAACATAATAGTTTAAATTTTCACTATGGTCTGATAAGACTATAGTCAAATCATCCCTAGGCACATCACTATATCATCTCATTTATGTCTAAGACATTATCTTCCTTGTGAACTTGAAAATTCCTATCTTGCAATTCATGAGAGATTACCTTGAGACTAATGATAAGATTAAGGCCCAATTATTAAACCTAATATAATAAGAATAAAAATAAGATGCAACATTGTTGCACTTTATCAAACATCAAGGCATCATCAAATGATGGTTTAACTAGCAAGCCAAAATAAAGGCCTTCAAAATTATTGATTTAGCCCTCCTTTAGGACAAGGCTCATGATAAAAAGGGACATGATGGTAAGTTTCATGCTTTTTGGATAGGTCCCTTCCATATTTATGAAATATTAGGTAATAAAGCATTTAGACTAAATATTTTAACTGGTGAATATTCCCATTGCTTATCAATGGGTAGTTATTCAAGTACTACTTTTAGGCATGAGCTATCCTGATAAGGTCATGTATATAGTTTCATTTTTTTTTGTTTATTTGTTACTTTCATTATTTAATTAGGTTATTATTTTTCTATTTTTAGTTAGTGTTACATCCTCGTTCATTGTTTCTTTTTGGTCTTGTGGGTACTTGTTGAGCATTGAGTAAAAACATGTGTTTATTTTTAGTACCTTCAATGGCACTTTGATGCTTAGGTATTATGAATGTTTTAAGATGTAATATTCTTCTTATAATATCAGTCTCAAAGGTTTTTGCATCTTCATGTGTTCTAAATTTATTCATGTTTGTGTGAATTTGGTTGAACTATTTGACTTTTGAAGATATTCTCTTGAAGCCTCGTATAAAATATACACTTTAATTATTTATATATTTGCTTAGATGAAACTAATACAACCAAGGTCTAGAGTGAAAAAATTATAATTGTATCTCTCAATAACAATGGTGGTCCCCAACCTAGAATTAAGATGCTAAAAAAATAAAAGAAGAGTAAATAACATTTATCAGAAAAAATAAATGTTTAGGTGATTCAAGTAACCTCTATCAGGGCTATGGATTCCTAACTAGAATTAAAACAAGGCATTTAGTAGGAAAAAATACATCTATGTTAGGGCTATGGACACCTATTTGGTAGTGGAATAATGTCTAGGTAATCATCTCAATGTATGATTCACTAGCTCAAAGAACTCAGCTGTAGTAGCTAGTTTCTCTAAATCCATGAAAGGGAATAAATGCATGTGCACACATTGGTCAACATGAATATCAAATTTCATCTTGAAACCATTCTTTTCTTACCTTTCAAAAAAAAATTCATGCTCCATGCACTATCTCAATTGAATATTCTAGGTTCGTAGGCGTGTTTCTTTAAAAAATTCAAAACATATGGGGGTATTTTCTAATAGAGTTGACATTTTTTGTCACTTACCCAATGTGCTCTATTTTTTCCTAAAATTAGATTAATATTTTTTTCTTTATTTATATTCCCACTTTTTGTATTCCAATTAGGTCTCACCTTATGTTTATGTGACTTGTTGCTTTCCCACACATATAATCACTAGTTTTCCATATCTTAGTCTACATAAATTTTTAAGTCCTAAAACCCATCCTTTTGCATCAAGTGAGTTCATGTGATAAACTTCCATATATAAAAAAAACTTCTTCCATAAGTTATCACTTGACATTATTTGGTTTATTTTTATAAACCTGACCTAGTCTTCTAAGTTGAGTTCACAACCTCTCTGGGTGTTTTTAGTAATAAATTGAGCCTCAAAATTTTCATAGCGCATAAACCATGAAAAAATAATAAACTTTAATGTTTTTCACTCTATTTGAAAATTATTTCTTCACCTCTATTATTTAGGCCTAAGTAAAATTCATAGTACCCAAAATCTTCTTCATAAACAAATTGGTCCAAGGTTAAAGGATTTGATATAGGCACAAAAGTTTAAAGTTTTATAAATTCTATTAGGGAGGGAACAAATGAGTGTGCCAAATTCCCATGGGAAAGAGGATAAAAAAGTTTGTTTGAAAAGGCCATAAAGGTACGTAAATATTACCAAAGTATTATCATGCATATGGGAACAAAGGAGGACACATGTCCCTTGGTCCAAAGGTTTATGTAATTATTCATTCCCCTTCACCAAAAATCCATGAAACAAACCAAGAGACAATATAATAAATATTGTGCATGGTATAAAGTATGAAATGGAGGGTTATTTTATTTTATAACACATGTTATCATGTAAGGAACATGAGAACTATGAAATGGGAGTAATTAATTTTAAAAAAATTAACCCTAAAATCTAGATTAAGGGATCTAGGGTTAAATGGGTAGAGATAGCTTAGGGCACAAGGGTGATAAACTATCTCTATAACATGTCAATTAATTGTAAACTTATGTACACAATATTATGAATTTAAATACCAAGATATTATAAAAATAGTAAGTACAACTAGTGATTGATATTGTCATTATTATAAAAAAATGGTACTTAGCTAGATTACTATGTGCATTTAGATCTGATATAAAATAGGCTATAAATAGACTAGATCTAGATTTTAGATTAGTCATCAAATTTTGTAAATTTGACCTATGTGGCCTTAAACACTTACATTAACCTTATATGATTAAATCAATGATTATATCTAACCTGGACATAGGTGTCTTATCTAGAATACCTATTTGATATAGATGTGACCACCTAGGTTATTTTGGGTTCTATCTCCACTCTAGTTTGCTCATATTTGGATCATGGGTTGTCGTTACATGTCAAATATTAAAACCCTAGTTATTCATCTTTATATTGATTGTGGGAAAAATGGGTTGTGGGGATCATAGTGTGAATCTAACCCTAAAGACCCCTCTTTTAATGGGTTTTACCTACATAGACATTACTCTGAAGAGGGCCTCAAATTGATGTAATTATCCTCTAATGTATTATCTTGTGTGTGCACAAGGTTGAAATATGTGAAAATCAAATTCAATAATGAACTATCTTATAACTTGTAAAATAAGACACATGTCATGCTCCTTCAGTACTTTAGACCTCTATATGTGTTATCCCTATGCCTAATATGGAAACAAGATACAATAGGGAAGCTTTGTTCACTTGAATGCTTGATTAAATGTTTTTGGTAAGTTATCTTGTGAGTTCTTAGGCTTGTGCTAGGTGAGGAATGAATGAGGATTGATCATTCATATATACCAATCCTTTTGGATAATATATCACATTAAGTCACTTAGGTTGAACATAGGGATATGTTTCATTTACAAATTTTATGACTTTAGGGCATTGGACACTTGTTTTGGAATAGGATACTTTCATCAACATACATGTCTAACTAGGATGTAAGTGTCTACGTAACTAGAAAACATACATAGGTTTAAAACTTTTTGAGATAGAAGATAAGTAGGTTTATAGCATTCTAAATATGATATAAGGTCTGATTCATCGAAATAACATTAGTCAAACTAAGAGATAAGAAATTAGCATAGAGAGATAATTGATATGAACCTTTTGATAATAAAAAAGGTCTAGAATTAAGAGGAACAACCAAGGTTCATATTTTCCAAGTGTACAAAACTGAGGTGTTTTATTATTTATAAATAGTTTCTACATTTTCCCCCTTTAATCTAGTATTAAAATTTCTTATTTAAAGGAAAATAAATGCATATATGGGTGTGTATAACACACCTTGCCTTTGTGTGATCCCAACTTAAGTGTTTTACTAGTGACTAACCTGTAACTAAGAGCATCTTATAATATATAATCAGTTCATATAATCTGAAATCTAAAGCATTAAAATGATTGAAATTAAAAGAACAAGGTTGAGGAGTATACCTATGTATCGATACAACCACCTTGCCTTTTAGAAACTAGTTTTGAAAATATTTATTATTATGAACCATTACTATTGAGATTAGGATAAATATAAATATATAAAGTGCATAAATATATAAATATTTAAGGATAAAACTTTCCCCCAACCTTGGAGAAAAGTTTAGTTTCTAACTAGTAGTTGAGACTAGCTCAACCATGCAACCCAATCATACTTATAACCTAGTGATTGTGAGTGAACCAAGTCACTTCACACTATAAATCTAGTGAGTTTGGATGATTTAATCAAGTCAAAACTATAAAATTTCCAATATTTATTGATTTAATCACCTCAACCATACCAAAACTGAACTAACTACTATAGTAAATTGGCTCAATATAATTCATAACAATCCACCTAGTGAGCTAAAGTCCATAGAAGTGTTTGAAACTAAAAGTTGATTTGATTTTCCAATTTATGTTTTTTTTGAATAACATATGCACCTTATGTATGTCTCATACTAAAAAATGGGTATAAAAATGGTACCAATGTATATAATTCTAAAAAAACTATGTATCTGAATCATATAACTATGAATTTTGACTAATTTGCAAATTGTATAAGCATGGAGAACATGTATCCATAACATACCCCTACTCTAATCTGAAACTAAAAATTTGTGTAATTTAAGTGTGGAGATTATGTTTCCAAAACATACCCCCACTACAATCTAAATATGTGAATAATGTGGAAGCAATGCCTCTATGGCATGCCCCCATTAGTAAAACCCTATTTTGAATGGAGATGAAGTATAAACTGGTAGTTACCTTACCTCAAAAAGATAATATAACCATGTAAAGTATAAATTTATCATATATCATATATGAGAAACATATCTAGGTAGATATATCATTTAAGTGTGTAAAATGAGATCACATCAAGTCCTAAGATGCATGATATAGATCATGGCAATGTCTAGAGAGTAACAGTACAAGATCAACAATCAATTAAGCACACATGCAAGAGAACTCAACATCAAATCAAAGGACAATGGTCTAAGGAGACTAAAATTAAGGGGCATGTTCAAATGTTACCTAATCAAAGGGACGTGATTTAGTCAAGTGCTACAAAAGTAAGTATGACATATTCAAATGTCCATATAATAAGCAAAGACATTTAAATTTCAAAGAGTAAAACAAAGGCATGGGGGGCATAAATAATTAGATCATATTCAAATTCTCAAACAAGTAAGATAAGAGACTCAAGGAAGTACATAAAGGAAAATCATTAGTAGCCACCATAAACATAAGATCCCAGCCCATGTGTATAAACATTAATTACATAGTATATCAAGTACACTATGAGAGATATAAGCATGGATAAATGAATGTATAAGTACATAAATTCAAACATGATAATGTAAATTGATTATAAAATGATATATCATGTATTTATCATTATCAAAGAATTGGATGCCCCCAATTTCCACATGACATGAGTAGAGGGAAGGCCTAACATCTAAAAGTACATAGATTATGTATTAATGTATGCTTGAATCACACTCAAGTGATGTGTGAAACAAACACACACACACACACACACACACACACACACACACACACACACACACACACACACACACACACACACACACACACACACACACACACATATATATAATATTGATATACCATATACTAACATGGAACCAAAAACATATATGCCAAGGTTCTAATAGAACATGTAAATGATAAAAATATTTTTGAATTTTGAAGTTTTTTATTTTTTGGGTATTTTTGGAATATAATTGAGTTGTGGATCCATTTAGTCCAAAAATTCCTAAAACTTAGGAGCTAAGGTTTTATGTGGTGGCCTTTTTAAAAAAAATTGATTATATTTTCTTATTACCAATCCTTTTGTATTTATTGGTAACTCTCTATTAATAGTTGTTGGTATCTAGCTACTATCATATCCATCATGTGGGATATGAATTATTTGTTTTCATTATAGAAATTAAGGTATTAAATTGTATTACTAACATTTTATTTCATACATTCCACCATTTTTATCCAAGGTGTAAATTAAATCTAGTTATTTATCCATTACCCATACATCAAGGTCTGCTACCTTTGGTCCACACACAATGGGTAGTATAATGTGACCAAGACATCTTGGAAAAGTTTGTGAATAACATAACTCATTTATAATATGTCCCTTGTATTTTAGTGTGTTAATACTATAATTTGTGTTCCAAATGTTTTTATCCACCATAATATATTAGTAACGAACTTCATCAATATTTGTAATAATAGTTAAGGTTTCATGCCTTAGTCATTTTGAAGGATGATTCTCTTTTGAAAGATAAGAATTATTAGGTATTTTTCTCATTTAAGGCATTTTATTCATCTTTCATTCTTGTATTTCTAAATTTGGTTCTTCAGTGCCTCGCATTGATTTGTATGATGACTAATGATTCAATGATAGTTATAATAAGGAAATCTTTCATATTAGGAGGCAAATATATCATGCAATGCTCAAGGAATATGTAAAGTATTTTATCTAGCATATCTTGGTTTGGTATGATATGTAAAGTTAGTTATGGAGTCTTATTATATACATCTACATTATTTATATTATGTATTTACATTTGACCCATATAAGTTTGACTTAATGTGTGAAGCTAAGAGGGATGTATAGAATAAAAAATAATATATGCTCATCTTCTATTTTTTATTTTCCCTTAGCTTAGATGGATTTTTTTATCTTTTGAAGATTAATTGAGCTTATACGTACCAGGACTAGTAGTTTCAAATAGGTTATGATAAATATGCTCAAGTAGATTAAAATTTAGTTTTTTTTAATTTTTCATCTATCATATCATAGATATAATCATCATCACTATCATATTAATCTAAAACATGACCATCTTGCTACTTAGTATTGACCACTAAAGGAAGTTTAAACATTTGGTTTTTCTATAGTTTTGGTATTATTTGTTAGTTTGTTAATGGTTGTTATTCTTGATGTGCATTTAGGTACACCTCAGTGTTTAGTGCCTTATTTATATCTCATGATAATAGATCAGTTTTACTTGACTCACCCATTTCATAAGGTGGATATTTTCAATAGGAATGCATTATGTAAGTGGTACCATTGTAGGAATCCCTTTGTATCATAATGTTTCATTTTATATAATTTCAAGGGCTCATCACTAGTAAGCATTATCTATCAAGTTCCATCATGTATGAATTTTACACATCAATGTAAAGTAGATGAGATAGTCTCCATGGTATGTATCTAAGGTATACCTATTAGTATATTATAATTTAATGATTAAGACATTACCTAAAAAGTGGTTGGAATCATTTTTGGCCCCAATGTCACATCCCAAGTTATTTAGATAACCAAAGGACTATGTGAATTATCAAAACCTTTGATATTCTTAATTAACTTTTGAAGGTTGGTACTAATACCCATGGTGTTTAGTAAATTCATGCTATAAAGTTTTAGGCCTAACCCATTATCAATGAGCATGTGTTTAATTTCCCTTGTTATGCATAGTCACTTGTATAAAAAAAGGTATGTCTTGGTTAATAACATATTTGGATCATAAATTTGATGGATCAAAAATAATAATTTTTCAATTATTCTTGAGATCTTGGATAATATTCATAAATTAAGATGGCTCGATATCACATGGAACTTGGGTGTCACATATTATTCATATAGTATATCCTTATAGATATTGGATTAGTTTATGATTTTGAGGATTGAGATACTAGCATGTGTGTTTCTCAATTGGTCTAACATATCTTATCCTTTATATTTGATCACAAGTTCTGGCTTAAGAGGCAACTAATGTATATTAAAAGGTGGTGGATTAGTTTGGACGCATTTACCTTTCCAATTATTGACAACATGGATCACAAAATCTAATATAATCCATGGGTGAATAATGGGTGTGGGATGATAGTTGTCACTCGAATAAGATATAAGTGGAAAAAATGGTTGAGAGCATGCACATTGGCGTCTAGGTACTAGATCTATAGTATTTCAAAAGGAGATATGAAGAGAGAGTGAGTGTTGTTTTCCCTTTAACACCCTCTTATTATAATAATTGATTTGCTTATTTATTTAGATTAAATTATTGATTAGATTATTACAAAATAAAACTACAACTAGAATTATAAATTATAATAGAAAATGATCTACACATGCATCCATATTGAACATATTGATAGAAAAGGATATTTGATCTAAAAATTATAAATATTTTAAAATTAGATAAATGGCAATCAAGAATATCAAAATAGGAATCCCTATATCAACCTAGGGTTTGGAGACCAAAGGTCAGGTTCACCAAATGTTTAACCCTAAAATCTATATTAAGGAATCTAGGGTTAAAGGGGTAGATGTAATTTAGGGCACAAGGGTGATTATTTTTTTATTAATTAATTGTAAACTTAGATAAATAATATTTTGAATTTAAATACTGAGATATGTTAAAAATAGTAAGTATAACCAATTATTGATATTATAATAAATGAAAAAAAAGGTACTTATCTAGATTATTATGTTCAATCATATCTAATATGGAACAAAATGGAAATAAACTAGATCTAGATTCTAAATCAATCCTTAAATTCTATAAATTTGACCTGCACGGCCTCAAACACTTATGTTAACCTCGATGATTTCATTGACACCTATATATAACCTATATTTAGGTTTCCTATATATAATAACTACTAGATATAGATGTGACCACCTAAGATATTTTGGGTTCTATACCACCTTCACTCTAGTGTGCTCAGATCTAGATCATGGGTTGTCACTCCTTGTCAAATATCAAAACCCTAGTTCTTCATCTTCATAGTGACTATGGTAAAAATGGGTTAGAGGGATCATAATGTCAGCTAACCCAAAAGACCCCTATTTTATCAAGTGATGTTAACATAGCCACTATTTTTACGAGGGCCTCAACCTAGTTCTTCATATTCATAGTCACTTGGGAAAAATGAATTAGTAAGGTCACAGTGTTAGCTAACCCTAAATACCCCTATGTTAAAGGGTGTTGATAACATATCCAATACTTTTAAGAGGGCCTCAAACTTATGTAATTCTCCCCTAATGTGTTGGCTTGTGTGTGCACAAGGGTGAAATATGTGGAAAACAAATACAATAATAGCCTACCTTATAATTTGTAAAATAGGCCTCATGGCATGTTCCTTCAGTATTTCAAATATGTAGATGTGTTGTCCCTATGACTTATATGAAAAGAGGAGAAAATAGGGAAGCTTTTCTCACTTGAATGTTTGATTTAATGATTTTAATAAGTTACCTTGTGAGTTTTTAGGCCTATGTTAGGTGATAAATTAATGAGGATTGATCATGCAAATATACCAATCCTTTTAGAGAATATATTACATTAAATCACTTGGGTTAACCATAGGGATATGTTTCATTTGAAAATTAGATGACTCTATGGCACTAGACACTTTTGTTGGAATTAGACACTTGCATCAACATAGATGTGTGATTAGGATGCAAGTGTTTGAGCAACTAGAAAAGAGGCACAGGTCCAAAACTTGTAGATATAAAAGATAAGTAGTTTTATAGCATTAGAGGTATGATATAAGGTTTGAGTCATAAAAATAACATTGGTTAGACTAAGAGATAAGAAATGATCACATAGAGATAATAGATATGAGCTTTTCAATAGTTAGAAAGTTCTAGAACTAAAAGGAATAACTAAGATCCATATTTTCCAAGTGTACAAAACTGAAGTACTATATAATTTATAAATAGTTTATACACAAACCCATGAGGGAAGGGTTTAACAGTTGACATATGCATGGTGAGGTAAAAATATTTTTTGTGTTTTGTCATACTATGCAAAATGTTAGAACCAAAGTCCATGATTTCCATGGGTTAATAATTTTAAGGCTTTAAAAAATTTAGATTAGGGAACATAAGTCTAAATTATTTTGGTGCAAGAGTTTAGTAAGTATAAAATAAATGCCACAAGAATTCAAAATGAACCTGAGCACAAGGCCACAAGTTTATGCTAGGTGGGATTAAAATGTGAGAAAAGAATTAAGAATTCTATGAGAATATATAAACAATGTCAACTTGCATAACATAATAAAAATGGTAGCCAAGTTTAACACATAAAGAATTAAGGTGAGTATAGAGAGTACATGACAAGTTTGAAATGTGTAAAGATAAGTATGAAGTGTCTTGAGCATGTCCAAAGTGCACGATAAGCATAAAAACTTATTGAACTTTATACTAGGTGTGCATAGTGATATGTTAAACATTAAATTATTTAATATATTATTTTTATTAATTTATTTAATAAAATTAATATGTTATTTTAATTTTCTTGTTCAAGTGCTAAAATGTCTAAAACACATTTCCAGTGATAACTCTCACACTGGAGAGTCATTTTTTGAGCCATCAATGGTGTCAGGAAGCTAATGTTAATGACCTCATAGTGGCTCATATAGGTAAATTTAAAATTTAAAAACTTTGTACATCATGTTTTAATCATGTTGAATTTAAATGTCACATTCATTATAATTCCACTTATTTTTAGGAAATACGATATTTATTATTTTATCTTACAGAATTAGGTGGGAAAAGAGACAACTAATTGGATATAATTTACATTATAGATGAAAAAACTCACCATCCTCACTTTATACAAGTTAAATGGGCTCAAAATCATGAAGAATAAATATACATGCAACACAGTTCATGTAGAAACAGACTATTGGTTGGTTTTTAAGCCATAAATTTTGAGCCATTGCTCTATTTCATATTTAATTTATGTTTTCATAAATTTGTTTCCTCTCTCTTCATAATGATATAAGGCTTTACTAGGAGAAGTGCATGGCCTAAAACCTATTCACATTTTTGTCATACGATTTTATTATTGCTAGCTCAAATAAGAGGGTGTGCATTATTCATGATGTGTTTTCTTGCAACAAACTGCTGCTATAAATTTATTCATGCCTCTAAGGACCTAGTGTTAAATATTCCCTCTTTATTACCTAATGGATGGATATCATTAATGACTGCATCAACTTTTGTGGGGAAACCCAAATTATTCATTGGGTAACATTTCTATATATAGTTGGCTCATTGTTGAGTTGAGGGTTGGATCATTTTATGTATTAGAGATAATATTTTGGACCATACACCTTTTTTATACATTTTAACTACTTTATTAGTTATTAATTTGTATGGTAAATGTTATTTTTGAGGCATTATTTACAATCTAACTAGTTGGGACCAATCCAGACATTGTTATGTAAGCATATATTTCATCAATCAAAGGTTGTGAAGAACTTGTTCATTTATTATGGATTTAAATTGTGAATTTATCCTTTTATTTCATTAATAAGTTACCATTAGACTCCAACATTACCTTTTTTCATGGTGGTATGCACACTAGTTAAGTAGAGGACTGATTTTTTTTATGGATTTTGTCTTTTCAACTGGATCAAGCTTGTCTTCAATGAAAAAAAAGGTCATTCTTTCTATTTTACCCTATCTTTTTCATTTTGTTATAAACCTATTAGATTAAGTATACTAAATCTAATTTCTACACTTACATGTTTTATTTCAATTACAAAAACCTTGTTTATTACTATTAATGCACTATTGAATCTTTATATGCAATGAACAAATGTTAAGTCAAATACAACTTATTTAATAAACATAAAACCATTGACTTACTAGGAATTTGTGTGTTGTGATATCCCTTATATACACCTAAAAAATGCATTGACATACTAGAAATCATGTTGCCCCTCTCATTTATTAATAATTTGAAGTTTAGACCAGCAAATGCCCCTTGATCATAATAGTAAACATAATAATCATTGAGGTATCTAGTATGACATGACCTGGTGAAAGAGACCTTGGGGAAGCATTTCATGTTTCATTTTTAGGAGAGGATGGGCACACTTTCTCACTACCTAGTTTTGCTAGGCTATTCCAAATTACCCATCAAATAATTGGCACTATAAGGAGGGCCAAAATTTAAAACCTAAAATCTAACCCAAAACATTTTAGAGGCATTTCCCATGTTGAATTTTTGTAAACATTAAATTATAAAATCAACAAATTATCACTAGATTAAATTATATTGAGGATGAATTTGAATTTTACAACTCATTGAATAGAGAAATCCTAAAATGAACAAAGGAAAATAAAAAAACAAAACACATTCAATCAAGTAGTTGCTCACCTAAAACTATTGTAGTTCTTTTTTTTAGTTCATTCACTACCCATAAAAACCCACCAATGGCCCAAATTGGCTTGGTGGAGTTAAATTACCTATCAAAATTACAAGGATTGGCCATGACTTTCCTAAAAATCCAAAAACAAATTGCCCTAATTACTTGTATGGAGGAAGTTGCACTACTGAAGAGCACATTAAAATGTTCAAAGATTATATTATCAAAACCTAAATTAATCACAAATATGTGGATTAACATGTATTCCCTTATACTTTGGATTAAATGGCCTATGGATGGTACTTAATATTTTTAGATGGATCCATTACCTCTTAGAAAGCTCTCAAAATAGTATTCACTAATCACTTTTGGGTACCTATTGATCTTGGTGTCCTCTATCATCAATTTGATGCAACCCACCATGGACCAATGAGAATGTTCAAGGCCCATTTCCAAAAAATTTATAAATGATTTAAATCTCCATATATGAAAACAATGCTGGTTGTCATACAAACCTATCTAAAGGCCTTATCTTCTATGACCTCCGTGTTCATCTATGGAACTCATAAAAGACTTGAAACCTTGTCCTTGTCATATATGAGACAATAACTATTAAGAAATAAATGATTCCATAAGGCTATGAAGCTAGTATGTTTCCTTATTTAGGGAAGATATATACCCATAATCATATTCCCATGATCAATCAAGATTTCATACACAATACATCATTGATGAATCCAATCCCAAATACCATTTATTCAAGCCCAAATATAATTTATAATCAAATTCCCTTAAAACACATACCTAATAATCAACCCTATATTCTTCAAAATCACATTTTGTCACATGAAATTAATCAAAAACTTATTCATGTTACATACAACAACATTATTGTCATGCCTAACATTAGCAGTTATGTTATTCCTAATAGTAATCAATAAGTCATCTGATCATTTCCAAATAATCACACCCCATTAATGGTACCCATAACCTAATGTATCTTGTTATTCTCATGTTTATAAATGTTATAGCACTCATGGTTATCCCCCCTTGCAAGAGAGAAGTCAATAACATGATAATGTGAACCCTAAAGTGGCTAATTTCTAGCAAATGGTCCAATGGTTGACAAATGCCATGGTTAATTTTTAGAGATAGGTGCCTCAAAACAATGCCCAAATCAAAAATAATCCATCTCAAAATAGTAAATTCAACTTTTAAAGAACTAATAGGCTGTAACATGAGACCTAACAATGTTAACATGCCTAGTTCATTTGATAACATAAATCAAGCTAATAACAATATTGTAAACTCTATAAATTTGATTTATTTAGCACTACACACTTGGTTTAGGATACATAACATAGGTTATCATGTTAAAATTGATTATGATAAGTTTTTTTAGTTTTGAACACCTTCCTAAAGGAAATGAAAAATTTAGAAATAGTGCTCACATCTAAAAGTAGTTCAAGTCAAAATAAATTGGGGGGGACCCTAGCATGGCCCATGTCTTACAAACATATTAATTTCCATATGAGAGTTTCAATGAGGTGGAATATAACTATGATGAATTCCACACCTTTAAATTTTTTTTAAATTGGAAATAACTACACATTGAGGATCAAATTGCAAACACCCCTAACAACTTTTACTCCTCCAAACAACACTGAGGTTCCTCCTAATGAGAGCTATAACAACAATTTGTTTCCACATAAGGTGCCAAACACCTCTCCAAAAATAAATACTAATGTTTCACCCCCACAAACTAATAAATATTAGAGCCAATCAAACTTGGATATAACATTGTTGAAGACATAAGGAAAATAAAAGCCAATATATCAATGTTTAAATTATGGTAAATATCTGATTAGAAATACTTATTTTTAAAATCTTTGTTTTTTCCAAAATGAAAATAAATTAATAAAATATTAGAATCTCATGTTGTGATTTATAAATATAAAACTGAAACTCCTTTCCTTCTAACAATCCAAATTTTTATTAAGAACTTACATAATTATTTGGTAGATTCAAGTGCTTCTGGAAACATGATGACTTATTTAATTTTTCATAAACTAATCTTAACTCCTATGAATTAAAATAGAAAGGATTTTTAGTTGGAAAAATCATAAATTAAATTGGTTAGTGAGTTGAATCACATTAACATATATATGGATTCTAATCCTAAAGTGAAAAAAAATTATTGACACTGAAGTGGTTGGTATCCCCAATGCATATGGTATGCTCCTTAGTAGAGATTTGTCCAAAACTTTTAATGGATACATAGAGACCAATTTATCTCATATGTGGATCCCATGGTATGGTATACCTAATCAAATCAGGATTGAGAGTGAGCTAAAAATGACACACTTAATCATGGAATACAAAATTACTAATGATATCTTGTATCAATAATTAGAATTTTGGGTCTACATATTTGAGAAAGGAACTAAATTTTGTGATAAACTAAGTATTAGCATGTTGTAATGCTATAAATATCATAAAATTTGAGAGATTAACACCAAAAGGAATATAATAACTTGAACAACTAGATGAATACGATGTACTCTATACACTTGAGATGTCATCATACCATATTGTTACACTTGAACACATAAATTTAAATCATTTTGATCCACACATATAAACTACTTGCCATCAACTCATTTTAATTTTGGGCATTTTAGAGGTAGTAATTAGTAATTCAAGACATGACTATCCAAGTGAAAATTAAAAAACAAGCTCTAGAGTTGAGGACACCATTGTTCCAAATATCTTGGCACATACTTCAACCACTAAAGATCAAACTATAAGGTCATTAACAAGTGAAGTAAAAATCATTTATCTTATGGATTTCAAAAGGAAATGTAATGAAGATAGTAGTGTCACCTCTCACATGCTAGGAAATCACCAACCTACACTTGAAGCACTTTTATGGACTTTGAAGTTTGATGGTTCTAAATCCAAAACAAGGCTATGGCATTAGAGTCAAGCTTATCAGCTTAAGGGTAAAATCTTACATAGCTATGTTTAGGCTAAAATTTTATTGCATAAATAATATGGTTGAGTATAAAGCATTAGTTCATGGATTTTAGTTCAATCTTATAAGGAAGGTTAAATATTTAAAGATATTGGGGGACTCAGAATCATTAGTCAAGTAGGTTAGAAGCTGATATGCTTGTAATGACAACCACTTTTTGAGATATCACAACCAAGTATGGATCCTAGTTGAAGATTTCAATTCATTTAATATTTAAATTGTGCCTCAAAGAATAAATTGCATAGTAGATGCATTAGAACCAACTCTAAGTACCTTATAACAAATCATTGATTCTAAATTTAAAATGTTTTCAATACAGTTGGTATCTACTCCTTCCCTCTTAGATAGTATAAAAAAATTCTAGGTGTTCATAATGATTAACATATCATTGAATTCATCATAGTTATATACATGTTTGAATCTTAGATCATTGATGAAGTTGATAGGGATAAGTTTGAACTGGATGAAGAATAAGTGATAAATTTGAAAAAAAAAAACACGAAAGGGTATGGTCTCATTAGAATAGTTTTTCAACATGGATTACCAAGATGAAAAGGATAACATAGATTCTTCCAAAGGTATGCCTCATAAACAATGCAATTTATTTAATGTTAGTGATTCAAAAAAAGTTCTTTTAAGCACAAATTATAATCAAAAGGATAACAATAGGATCGTGTAAGCCTTGAAATAATTTAGGGATGTCATAACATGAAGTTAAAAGACATGAAGGTTTTCAGAACTTTAATCCTCACCCACACTATCCCTCTCAAGCCAAGTGTCAAACTTTTTCATCAAAGACAAAGGCCCATGAATCCATTACTAGAACTACTAGTTTTCAAATAAGTGCAAAATTTTCTTTAAAAAAAAATCATCTTTCATCAAGCACTCCATGTGGGTGGTTAGCCTTATTCCCATTTGAAATAAGATCGAGGAGATATGACTACATGTAGGCTTTATAAACTTGAACCAAGCATTAGATAAAGATAATTACCAATTACCTTAATTGTATGAGGTATTATAGATTGTAAGTGCTCACAAATGATGTCATTATTAGATGGATATTATATATAAATGGAAATGTAACTGATCTATTAATTAATCTTATCTCATAAAAGATAAATCCTACTTACAATTCTAGTTTTCTATACATTAGATATTGGGGGTCATGACCAAGATAGATCTACTAAACCTAACCAAGGGATGTCTTACCATAATAATATCACTAAACAGGGTTATAAAGCCTCTAGTAAAGTAACACTAGTCAATAACCCTAGCTAGGTCCTATGTTTTCATATTCATAAAGTAAATGACATTTAAATTAAAATCTAATCTAGTGTTCACCAAAGCTTATAGCACAAAGTGGGGGTAATAAACATAAAAAGTAAACATGTATAGGAGAATCCTAATTAAGTTATGTATTGGTAAAACCATAATTCATGGATAGAGAAATATATTCAAAAGACATTACTTATGTTACTTCTATCTACTAAAATATAGGAGTAAAATTAGAGATACTTACCTTGAATATGAACCCATCAAGACTCAATTTATCCCTTGGCCTAAGGTGATTTGCAAGAGGTTGTTATGGTTTTTAAAAATAACTAAGAAAGGCCAAATCATCCAAGAATTTTCCACATGATAATATTCTTCTCCAAGTATAAACCCTAAGTTATAACTCCTCAAGTAGAATGGTGGAAGATTATATTGTAAATAAGTGCAAATTAATAATTAACTCTTGTCTATCTCTAAGAAATGGTGAAATGAATGTGTATATAGCTAAATATAACCCTAAACCTTTCCAAAATTTTAGTCCACAAGGTTAGCCTAATTGACTGTATATTATTATTTTAAAAAAACAAGTTACATCTTGGTCTAGGTCCACTAGGATCTGACCTAGACTTGTAACATGCTTTTAACAATTTGAGTACAAGGGTGATGGGGATAAAAGTGTAATGAAAACCATAAAAAAGGGTTTTAGGCTTAGGAAGGGGCTAATGAAGGTGGTGAAATCTTGGAGGAGTGTGAAAGAGAGGAAATAAGGCTTAGGAAAGTGTATAGGAGATGGTTGGATTGATATCAAGTGGTAGTATAAGGGACAACAATTTTATGAAGCACTAATGGCCTGGCCACCCCTTTCCCAATACACCATTTAAGGTGTGCACTCAGAGAGATTGAGACTTGATAGGTTCTTACAAGAGAGAAAACATTAGTAACTGATAAAGTTTGAAAATATTATATATATGTGTGTGTGTGTGTGTGTGTGTGTGTGTGTGTGTGTGTGTGTGTGTGTGTGTGTGTGTGTGTGTGTGTGTGTGTGTGTGTGTGTGTGTGTGTCTCACTTGAATCTTATCACATGTCACTTAGGTGTAATAGGAGATAGTGCTTCAAGAAAATAACATAGTAACACACAATATTGAAGCTAAATAAATTGCAGTATTTTAAAGCATAAAATAACTAAAAATAAATGACTAAAAGGGAAATAATGAAAAATAAAATTAATGTATGCATACTTTGACTTAACTTTATCATTAAATGGTTGTCTGTTAGGTTTTTAATTTTGACCGTGGAGGGCATAGAGACTGCTTTGGACAAACCCAAGGTAAAACTAAAGAGAAAAAAATGTAGGAAGGCCAAGATAATAGACACAGTGTAAGCGAGATGTACTTGGAAATTTGGTAAGCTGAGGTGAATGATAAGTTAAGACCAAATGACCAAGTTAAAATTTATATTAAATTGGGTAACTAAAAACTTAAGGTTAATAAATGACCAAAAAACTCAAACAAGTAAACCTTAAGTAATAAATGCAAATTAAACAATTCAAAACAAGGATACAATTCAAAATAATGGTAGTCAAACATTGATGTGAAAGTAGTAACAGTCCTTACTTAAACAAATATGGGCAAGAAAAGGTAAAACAACATTTATGAGTGAGCAATAATAATCCTTACTCAATCATCAATGGAAAAAGTACATGAAAAGGAAACAACATTAGTGAATGATAAGTAATGATCCAACCTCACTCAACAATGGAAATAGTAATGAAAAAGAGAAATAGATGTAGTTGTCCAAAAAAAGAGGTACAATAATGGAAAATCTTCAAAATCAAGTTTATAAATGTAAATTAATGGTGTAATTAAAATAATCCATAATAACTCAAGCATATTTTTTTGTTCTAAGTATAGATAAAACTGAAATAAAGTAGTGAGAGCATGTTTTAAGATGTGAAGAAGAGTAAATATAGAAGTGAGAAAATAGATTTAGAATCAAAAATGATTATCAATGGGGAAATGAAATGGGTGGAGGGTAAAAATTAAGGAAAAATATAGGTATAGAAACACTTTGTCAACTTCAACACCCTTAAGTTAGGTTTATCAAAATAAGAGGACTTTTGGCATTAAGGACTCTGGAGAACTTCTCCTAGTGACACAAAACTAAGTTTTTCAAAATGAAGTATGAATATCATCTCATGGAATCTATATGCATGCAAATGAAAATGGACCTACCTTCCCATAATGTGTTCCCTATTCCTTAAGACCCCTTATACAATCCTTAGTCTACTTTGTAGATTGGGTACATATGTGAGAAAATAAGTAGCACCATAGATTATTTTGAATTATCCTATCCCAATATAATGGCCTAATACAACCCAATGGACCTCAGCTCTATGATGAGGTCAACTATGGAGTTTTAGATTTAATTGGAAGTAGGAGATGTGGTATTAATCATGTCTTTTAGTGTGATTTTGAATTTTGACTTTATATGTTACCTTTTGATCATTGAATTTTGTTTTAAATGATTTGTCTTTTAATTTTTGATGGATTTTTCTATTCCTCCTCCATACAGATTTAGAGAATCAAACATGGGTGCTAAACATGATTATCATTTGAAAACTTTGTACTTGTTTACTAAGAAAGATAACTTAGAGAGCATGATCTCTAATAGTCTTGTTTATTCATGTCAAATAAAAGTGATATCTTGAATTCAACCTAGTTTTATCCAAAGTGGAATGAAAGGAAAATAAATAAATAAGAATGAACATGAAACAATTTTAATTACTTCAAATTGCAAAAAATGTGATAAAGGTGAAAAGGGATATAATGATATATAAGTATGATTCCTTATCATATTAATGTTTTAAGGTGTAGGGAAACATGCTAGCATAGTTTGTTGTGTAGGTTTTATCTACAAAAGAATCAAAAAATTAAATCTAAGAACCAGGGATCACAAGCTTGTAACCATTTCTTAACATTATATAAAAGGAACACTTAATTAATTAAATATGGTGACTTTATGAGGAGGTCATGGTCTTATCCATGGTCTTTCACTATAACTCATAAAATAGAAACCCAAGAGGGTGAACAAAGTATGTAAAAATAAAATATAGGAGAAATATGATATTTTTGAGGAAGCCCTGGTCCTATCCATGGTCTTACACTATAACTCACAAAAGAGAAACCCAAGAGGGTGAAAAAATAATTATAAAGTAATGAAAAAATAAGATAAATTTTAGTCATGAGGAATACCAAGTCCTATCCATAGTTTTACAATGTAACTCATGAAAAAGAGAAACAAAAATACCAAGAAAAGGTACTAAGTTTTGTATAAAGAGGAACTACTGTAGAGGGTGAGACGTGTAGATATACTAAAAAAAGTGTTAGTAGGATAACATATAGAAATCATAATAAGAAGGTAAATATCTAAGCAAAGTAATTATTTAAAAATTATGCATTTATGGATTCTTTAAGAACATGGCCTTCATTAGTTTGGATGCGATAGGTATTAGGATAAAGTATACATTTTACTAAATAAGGACCTTACCATTTTTGGCCATATCTGCCTTCTTTATCATGGGTATATTTTAATTTAAGCATGATATCACCAACATTGATATTTTAGACTTTAACCTTTTTGTTATGTTGTTTGGTGATACGAGCCTTGTATTGATGATTATGTTGCAGAGCAAAGAGATGATGTTCATCAAGAAGATCAAGACCATGAAGGTGAGTTTCACATAATTCCTCATTAGGTATGATATCATGAATGGATATAAATAAAGATATAAGCTCAAATTCTAATGGGAGGATAGACTCAAAACCATTGACTAATGAAAATGGTGTTGCCTTAGTAGTAGTGTGTATGTTAGTGTGATAAGCCCAAAGAGTGGGATAAAATTGACTATGCTAATCTGTATGAGTTTCATGGATTGTATTTTAGAGTATTGTTAGGAATAAATATATAAATTTATGTGAAACAATTTCACATAATCATAATAATAGATATAAATAGGATGCATAAAGAACAAAAATAAACATACATAATAAAATGACCAGATTTAACATGGTTCACCCAATGTCGGATACATCCACCAATAAACACTTGCTCATATTTTATTATAAACCATAAGAGTATAATTCACTCTTAGATATATATTTTCATAGTTAAAATTCATAAATATTATTTGGAATTATGCTCAACAAACCCTCCTAAATTCATACCTGAATTCACACACTATATTCTTTCTTTTCAAACCCTTGTTCTCATGATTTATTACCTATGAAATATTCATCTATACATAATACATCAAAAAAGTGGTGTTAAAAAACAATGGATACCAAAACCATGAGAAATTCAACCCAAAATGGTTTCCCATTAAATGGGATCTATAAAAAATTTTAGGGGCTACTCCCTTGAACACCTATGAGAATAAATAAAGAGTCTATAGTACATTTTAAATGTAAAATATTTGAAATATATTGTAATTTATAAATAGGCTCCACAACACAATAAGTATTTTATTTAAAATTTTATTAGTAGCCTCAGCCTATCCATTACATTATGTATGGTAAGGTGTGGAAAATTTATGAGACATTTTGAATTTAGCACAGAGTTATTTCACATCTTTATTTTTGAAATTGATGTCATTATCAGAAATGCTAGTATGGGGAAATCCAAAGCAACAAATGATTTTATTGAGAATGAATTTAGTAATATTAGTTCTCATGGCATTGACATGATTCATGGCTTCAACCCATTTGTAAAATATTTAGTAATCATGATGATAAAGAGATGCCAATCCTATGATCGAGGTAGTTTTCCTATGAGATCTAATCCCCACATGGAAAATGGCCAAGGAGATTCCAAAATTTGGAGCTCAACTGGTGGTGAATGGATTATATCATCATGAAGTTGGCAAGGAATACAAACTTAATAGCATTTTTTAAGAGTAGGCCAAAAGTATCCCATACATAGGCATTTACATGTTATAGCATGTCCACCTTAGTGAACACTAAAAATTCCTTTGTGTGCTTGTTCAGGAAGAGGATGAACCTATTATTTCATTGCATAGTAGAGTAGGGTACCTTTGGCATGTTGATAATAAAGGGTATTATATTGAAAGACGTATTTGAAATCTTACTTTTGAATTTGAGTCTTTTCATGGGAATCCATGTTTGGAGGATAAGTTGATGCTCAAGGAATTGGATAATGTCTTTGTACCATAGGCTTTGTCAAATAGAAATAGTTTTAATATGATATATAAGTGAATATTGTGTTTGGATGAAATATGGGGACTTTCTTATTTGAATAATAAATTTAGAATCAGTGAGAACTTAGTGTGGATGAAATAAGGATGTTGAAGAAGTAAGTGAATCAATTATAGAGTTTTGATCTCTAGATATATTTGGTAAGGGTGTTTTTTATTTAATGATAAATAATAATATTTTCTCTTTTACATTGATAACCACCATTAACCTATCAGCATATGAGTTAGGAGTCACCCAAAGCATGCATATATGCAATATCTAAGTCAAGTGTTGCTCTCATACCTAAGATTAATGCTTCATATTTTTCCATGTTAATGGTGACATCAAAGGTAAGTCAAAATGTCAAAGGGATCATTTTACCATGAGGGATAGTGAGAATACAACCTGCCCTATCTACTTGAAGGCATTTGGTGCCATCAAAATGAAGGGTCCAAGTGTCTTCATGTAAATTGACATTGATTTTGGGAAGTTATTTGATGACTACTTTAGATTTAGTAGTATCAGGAAAGGTAGAGGAATATTCTTGATTACTTTCTTATAAATCAACAATGAAGTTTTATAAGTAATATTTAAGATAGATAGGCTAAATAATACCTTTAATATAGAGGATTTTATCATCAGGGAGACTATCTTGAAGGTGATTAGGGTATGAGTGTTGCTGCTAGTTGGTTAGTAATGATTTATCCTTTAATAGATTTTTATGTGATGATGAAAAGGTAAAATTACATTAAAATAACCATACACTTGTCAATTTTATCTTTAGGTAGAATATATTTAGAGAAAAAATGTGAAGGGGATCAGAATGAACTATAACATAAGTTGTTTGATAAATCATATAATGATGGAGCTTTTTAGCTAAAAAATAGATATCAAGACAAAATTTGGTATACAATTTTTCATAGTCAATGAGACCTCGATTGATATAGTAGATGTCATACTCTCTTCTAATATCATCTTGTTGGGAAATTATTACCCTAATGGATACAGGTGTGGATGAAGTGTATAAAATTAAAGGATAGTCATTGGAAGGTGGATAAAGGGTGGGAAGATGGAGCAATGATTATTTCATGTTGTCAAATGCTCTTTGATAAGGATTAGTCCATTTGAGATCATTACTTTTTTTAATAAGGTAATTGATAGAATAAATGTGATAAGCCATTTCAAAGATGAATCATTGTATTTCCCCAAGCTTAATAAGGTAAGTGTGAATGTCTAGAATGGAATGAGCAAAGGCATGTTGATAATAGTTTTGATATTAGAGAGATCAACATCAATACTATTAATATAAACTAATAACCTCATTAATTTACTAGATGTGACACCAAAGACACATTTGTAGGGGTTTAGTCTAAATTTATATTTGATGAGTCGATTGAAGATGATAGCAAGATCATAAAGATGAGTTTTATAGTTTTTATATTTGGCAATGAGATAATCCACATAGGTTTCAACAATATTATGAGTAAGGTCATGAAAAATATGGGTCATAACCTATAGATAGGTATCTCTAACATTTTTAAGGCTGAAGGTCATTTTAATGTAGCAATAAGTGCCCCATTCTATGGTGAAATTTGTCTTTTGTTAAACTTTAGGGGTGATATGAATTTGATTATAGCCCAAAAAGGCATTTATTATGGATAACATTTCATAAGTTTGGAGCAAAAAGTGCAAATTTCAAAGAAGTAGAGTAAGTGTCCAAGTTGATTATTAGGAAAATGTGCCATTACCTAAGGGGGATTAAGTATGGTATGAATAGATTCATTTCATACTCATCAAAATCCAATGCAATTAATGCCAAAGATAGAGCAAAGTATTATAAGATTAGAGCATTTAGTTTGTCATCAATGACAAAGGGGGAGATTGTTAGAAATATGATTGTCATTGATGTCAAAAGGGACATTATGAGCATGTCATTGATGTTCAAGATTATATATGGTGATTACAAGATATTCAAAGGATCCTATTAGAGGTCAAAAATGTTGGAATGTTTATGTGCATGATTGGAATTCATTCAGTTCTTCACATTGATCATCTAGACATTTTTGGTCTATGACAAAAAAGATGAGAAGGCATTTTTTTGACATCACCATTGCCATGTGTGAATGAGTATGAGGGATATGGTCACATAGTTTTGATCACATTAGTCCCTATTAATTCCATATTTGAAGACATGTGATGAAGATTAGTTGAATAAATGGGCATGAAAAGTTGGTTACTTAGACAAAATCCCCTAAGTTTTTATACTTAGCCAAATTTGCAAAAAGGGATAAAAAGAGCTAATTAAGCATATTGATGAGGTTGGCATTTTCACACATGGAGGTGTTAGGAAAAAATGATCAAATGTGTCTCTTCATTTTTATGCCTAGTTTATATGCCCTAAATCTAAAGTCATGCTATGTATCATGACAAAAGATATGTCTGAGCAAAGTAGGGCTCCAAGGAATTTTGATAGTGTTTTCTAACATAGTCAAATTTGTAGTTTGCAATAAAAATCTCAAAGGCATTTTTATGAAGACATATCTTACACTTATTAAGCCTTTAGGAGTAATTGGATATATGGATGGAATCTCTTATGTAAGAGGATCATATGTGTTAATTTTTAGGTCATCCAACTAAGTGCGATAAGATATATCCAAGTGCAAAGTTAACCTTCCAGACATATTGAAATGGTCTCCATATTTAGACAGTCTACACAAGGTTATGCAAATTTTTAATGTTTTTATAAAGATCATCTATGGACATTTTCAAAATAAATAGATAGTAGATATGTTATGTATTTTTCAAGAGCATCTTAAATATATGGACTACAAGTTCAATTAAGAAGGAATGAGCTCAAGATTGAATTATCTTTGTTCTCAAACTAGATAGGGTTTTTTTTGTAAAAACCTAAGGGTTTATGTCATGGTGTCAATAGACACTTTCTATTTTGATGTTGACTAGATATATCCTAGACCCAATAGCTTAAGTTATTATTTAAGCCTTTATCATTGTTTATAAATTGACCCCTTGACCTAACAATTATTAGCTCAAGTATTTATCAAAGGACTTAATATTTCCTAAGTCTTTGACTTTATATTATGTCCCAGCTTGATCAATGTCTCATGCTTCATTGTACGTAATGAAGTGAATTGAAGTCAAAGTGTCAAAGGTCCCTCTGAGTGAATGTGTTAATGCCAAGTATCACAAGCACATGAGTCTGTTAGATAAAGGACCAATGAGAGTGAGCATATCAGAGTTAAAATTTTGAGCTAGTTGGAAGATCAATGGTTCAGCGTAATTAGACATTGGAGATCCAAAGAAGCATGATGAAGTAAAATTTTCAAACGGAGCTCTGAGTGAGTATGTAAGTAATAAGTGTCACATTCATAGATATTTTTAGAAGAGATATAATGAGCATAAGCTCATCAGAGTTAATGATAAATCTTGTTAGAAGATCTGATGATGCATAGGTGATCATGCAAAGGAGATCCAATGGAATGAGTGGACTTAGATGGAATAAATTGATTAATGTTTATTGACACAGTGGCAAGTTAAAGATTGAGCATGTTTGAGAAGATCGATGGAGAAAAATAAATCCAAAGATAGAGGAAGCAATTAAATGAGGTTAAAGTGTTAACATTTAATGACCAAGTCAAGGTAAATAACATGCATCTTTGGAGATCCAATAGCATGTAAGAGCTAGGATCTAGATACTAATAGATGCATTTTAAAGAGTGTAACATTAAAGTTTAATAATGTACAAAAATCTAATAGAGAAAAATAGCATGGAGATGACATGAAGAAAGAGATCAAAGGCTAGTATTTAAAGTGTTTAAATTATGATGATAAAGAGGAGAAACATGAAGGAACATGTGAGTAATCCATGAATCATGACACAGACAAAGATATTAATCGATCAAATCTACATTAAAGAGCTTGTACATTAAAAATTGAGTCTAAAAGATGTTATAGATAATAAAGAGACCTATAATTAGGGCATGATGCATGGAATTGAGATGCAAGAACTAATAGTTCAAGTCTTAGTGAACTAAAGTCTAGAATTGGCATGATGTGTTATAATCTGAGTGTGAACACATAAAAGTTATGGAACCCTAGATCATTTGTTTATATATATAATATCTAGGATAAAGGAAAAGTTGTTAGAGCCATTCAAATTATGTCAAAAAGGAAAATATATAGATAGAACTAGAGGGTAGAGGAGAAAAGAAGAGGCTACAGAGAGAGAGATGAAGTGTGTCAAATAGATACATATATAGACATAGAGAAAGGGGGTCATAAAAGAAGAAAAGCACATAGAGATAATGTGCAGAAAATAAGCATGTTATAGATTAGACTTGTAACAGAGAATAGATTTTGATTCTTTTATGAATAAATGTTATAATTTGGAGTTGTAGGTCCATAGATTTGATTGGTTGGTTCCATCAAATTATCTAAGTTGGTGCTCAGTTAGGGGATTGGTGTCTCCTTAGGGTTGGTACCCTTAAAAATTATAAGTAGTGAGGTTAAGTTGAGTTGGTGCTTCCTTAGAGTTGATGCTCTTAAACTAGGGGATTGGTGTCTTCTTAAGGTTAGTGCCCTTAAAAGTGTAACCAGTGAGGTTTGCCAATGAGGTTTGCCAATGAGGATTTGAACTATGAGGCTAGATTATAATAGTAGATTCTAGCAATTATTCTCACCATGGTTTTTCCTTTTGGTTTTTCCACATATAAATCTAGTGTCATGTGTATTTGTGTGTGTATGTGATCTCTACATTTATCTTTTAATCTACATATGCTTTTAAATTTGTTTTAAAAGGATTAAAGGAATGGTTTTAGTTGATCTACTGATTCACCCCCCTCTTACTAGATAGTTGTGTTCCAACACATGGAAGTCATACCAAAACAAAGGAAAACAAGAATGGAAAAGATAATGATGGTGGTGGAAGAATTCAATGGTGTGATCCATGGGTGAGAGTGAAAATGCTACGTAATCCAAAATCTAGCTCTAGCTCTTGCAAAAAAGGGACATAAGTGATATCAAATCAAATCATACTATCCATAATAACATTCACTAAGGCATCATCCCTAATATTCTCCCTATGAGGAATATGGGTGAACTAGACATCCTTGAAGAAGGAGATAAAATCATGTGCCACATCAAAGAGGGGGAATAACTTAGAGCTAAAGATAGCCCAGACACTGGTAAGATATAACATAGATAAGACAGTCTTCTAAGCCAAGGTGGAAAGCTTATACTACTCAAAGCAAGTCTTCAAAGCATACCTACGGACGCTTTAAGTCTTTTCAAAATCCCTACTAAATTTGCAGAAGCCATTGAAAAAATTCAGAGAAACTTTCTTTGGTCAGGTTCTGAGGAGAAAAGGAGAATGCCTCTTATAGCATGGGATAAAATATGTAAACCTGTTAGGGAAGGTGGACTCAGTATAAGGAAAATAAGAAGTATGAACACAGCCCTCTTAGCTAAACAAGGGTGGAGGGTTTATCAGGAAAAAAAAGAATGGAGTAAAATATGGAAGCACAAGTACTTATTCAAGGCTAAGTCACTCCCTGAATTCTTTTTTACTCTGGACATCTCTCATCCTTCTACCATATGGGGGGTAGTCCAAGGAACAAAACATATTCTCAAAGAAGGAATTTCATGGAAAGTTGGCAATGGTAAAAAGGTGAAGTTTTGGGAAGATAATTGGTTAAAAGGAAAACCTTTATAGGAAGAAATCCAAGATAAAGATGTTATAGAAAGATGTAAGCAAAGAGTGGGAATTATGGTTTATCATTAGTGGCAGAACAACTCTTGGGTTAACCTAATGGAATATGATCAAGATCTCAAGGAAATTCAATTATCCCTAAATGCTATATCTCTATATCCTAACCTTGAAGATAAAATTGTTTGGCATAAAGAGCCAAGCGAATAGTTTAAAGTCTCCTCCATTTTCACCTCTAAGGGAAATGGTAGCAATCCGTTTTGGATGAGAGCCTGGATTAAGGGGCTCATCCCTAAAATCAAATTCTTTTTCTGGTCCCTTCTCCAAAACAAAATTTTGACTTTGGATAATTTACAAAAATGAGGAATTAATATTGTCAATAGGTGTATTTTATGTAAAAAAGACCTTGAAGATAGAGATCATCTGTTCGTGAATTGTTCCTTCACTCAGCTAGTTTGGAAGGAGATTCTCAATTTGTGGGGTATCACATGGATTCACCACAAAAATGTGGAATTATCTTTCAAAAGCTGGTACTGCCCCTCAAAGAATCCTAAAGTTCTTTTTTTATGGAAACTTACTCTTCCCCATATTTGGTGGGGAATATGGAAGGAAAAAAATAATCGAATCTTTAGAAATAAAGAACTTCCTGGATGGGTGGTAGGACAAAACATCATAAGAGCTTTAAAGGAGAATTTCTTATCACAAAAGAATTCAAGCTCAACTCTTCAAGTGGATAATCCCTTGAGGATGGATAATTCTATTGGTAAACCTAATAATCCCAGAGTAGGAGTTACTTCGAATGTTCCCCCTCAAGGATGGATTAAAGGAAACTTTGATGGTGCGGCCAAAGGGAACCCAGGGAATGCAGGGTGTGGTGGAGTGTTGAGAAACCATATGGGAAAGGTAATTGATGTTGTAGCTATCCCTATTGGAAAAAAATTGTCACATAGCCGAAGCTACTGCTGCCCTTCAGACTCTCAAAATTGTTGTGGATTCGGGATATCCCAAATTATGGCTTGAAGGGGACTCCTTGAATATTATAAATATTTTTAACAACATAAATACTATGTCTTGGACCATAGAGAATAAGGTAATGGAGATGAACACTTTAATTAATAAATTTGAAGAAGTGATCATAACCCACACCTATCGAGAAGCCAATGGTGTTGCAGATTGGCTAGCTAATTGTGCAGTTTGGACTTGTCAAATAGTGAGGTGGCATGAAACATTAGTAAAGAATGTGGATTTGAGGGCAATCATTCTTCATGATGCAACCCACGCAAAGGAAGGAAAGATTGAAGTGTATAAGAAATAATATTGTAGGAGGAGTGGCAGTTCGGGGAAAGGACAGCAATCATTAAAGAGTAAGGCCCTCAAGAGAGAGAAGAGGATCCTGAATAAGCACAATCAAAGCCGATTTTCCTATCAACTCGGCAACAGATGGGATTATTACAATGATATTAGCAATTGGGGTTCTAAGAAAATGAATATGGCAAGCGAAAGGAAGGGAGAACCTCGAAAATAGGAACCTAAGAGCTGTAATGAATGGAAAGGAAAACATGAAGTTTGGAGAATTTTGCAAAAAGGAAAAGTTACGAGCTACATGGAAAAACTTCATGGATCGAAACCGCATATCACTACGGATTTTTTCAAAAATTGGAAGGATGAAAGGGTCACCCTGCATGGTGTCACTGTGAACTTAACAGAGGATTTTATAGCTGAGGTTTCTGGACTACCTACAGATGGACTCAAATTCTCCAAACAGACAAGCATTTTGAATGAGGCCTTCTGTAGGTTCCCCAAAATGGAAGTGGAAGAGCAGAAACTGGTCAGGAACAGGGATTTCTTTGAATTGGATCAGATTAAAGGGATATGGAGGGATGTCTTAAGCTGCATAAGGGAGTACTTTATTTTGGATAGAAGAAGTAAGCGTGTGCACAAATTCCACTTTGTCTTCCTTAACCATTTTAGGCACAAGGTTAGTTTGTATTTTCCCTTTTATCTACGTTTCTCCTTGGTCCAAAGTTTATATGCTCATAGGAAAAAGGAAAAGCGCCCTATCCGTCATGAAGGCCTTATTCTGTTAATCGAAGGCTACTGTAAGAATAATGCTATGGTTAAGCACCCTAAACAGGGGAAAAACAAGGAGTCAGGGAATAGAAAGAGCAAATGTGTTATTGAGAAAGGCAAAATCAAGCTCCCTAGTACTAAAAAGCCGATTGCAAAAGAAGATATGGAGCAGGAGAGTATTGATAAACCCAGTGATGATAACTTGGAGGAAGAAGAAGGAACTAAAAGTCGGGCTACAAACTCTAATGAGGATGAAGAATGTCTTGAGAAGAATGAAAAAGATGATGTCAATACAGATGAGGATTCTGCAAACAGAATTGAAGACACTGAGGAAAACCAGAAAGAGGCAGAGTCTGATTTTGTCCAGGATGACCCTGTTGAGGACCCAGCATCAAAGAACGAAAAGGAAACTATAGGGTAGGATGATAATCAAGATTTGCAAATGGAAATTCAAAATGGTATTAAAGAGCGGGAACATAAGGGTCGAGAAGATATCACTGAAGAAGACAGGAATAGTCCTAATAAAAATTCTTAGGAATGGAGGGGGAAAAAACTGAATGATGAAACACATACACCAATGAACTGGGTTAATTGCAAAGCAGAGGCATCTTCTCAATTTGATTCTTGGATGTGCAGGGAGGTTATGAACCTCAAAAGGAAAGTGAAAACAATGGAAGATACCCTGAAAGAAGTATGGAACAAAATCAACAATATGGATAATCAAATAGGAGAGATCCCAACCAAGCTCAAAGCCTATGAGAGAAACCTTCGAGAACTAATTAAGGACAATAGAATGAAAATGGAAGAAGCTACGTCCAATATTTGTGTCGCTGCTGTCAATATTGGTAAAAGAGCTAGTGAGGAGACTAAAGCTCTGGAGGGACCCAGCAAAAGAATAAGACAAAGTACTAGAAAGAAGGTAACACAAAAAGGAGCAATGCTGGTGGAAACCACTACCCAGGATACTGTTATGAAAGATAAAGAAACAATGAAAATGATATTGGAATTGGATGAATAATCTGGTTCCTCTTGCTGGTAAAGAATCTGGTCTAGTTCTTTGTTTTCTTGTAGTCTTCCTTTGTCTAAGACGATGCCTGATCTCTATTTTTTTGGGTTGTGACTGATTGTCTTTCCAGTGGTTTCAGGTCCATTTAAAACCTATTTTTGCTACTTCCTTGTAGTAGTTTTAGACTGTTGTCTATGTTTTGGTTGCTCTATCTTTTTTCCTTGTACTAGGGTTTTGGGGCCCCTTTAAAACCTGCTTTTACCATAATCTAAAACATAGATAAGACTAAGTTAGAGAATAACTTCACATAGCATGTGCCTAATTCATGAGCATTAGTTAAGGCATTAGTGATTACACGATACTTGGTGGCATTATTCATCTCACTAGTAAGGAAGAGACTAGTTATAAAAATCTCATGTCCCCATGGATCATCGATAATCTAAGACACAACCATTGTTCCTGAGTTGTCTTGACTATCTCCATCTATGTGAATCATCATTAAGAGGTCCACCATAATGGGGGTTGAGGATGCAAGACTAGAAACTACCAAAATGAAATCTCAAAGTGAAGTGGTGTAAGTGAGTTTCATGAGGGAAATAAATAATAAAACTAAGCCATAACCATAGCGGTTGACCAATACCAGCTACAGTAAGAGGCAACAAGGGAAAGTGGGGGGAACTTCAGAGAAGATGAAGACCAGTCAACAAGACTAGAGCAAGTCTCAAACCATTGTATCTAACTAACAACACTATCTACAACCATGACAAAAAAGAGAGATATGGGAGCATTAGAATGGATCACCTATGAAAAATTAAATAAATAACTAACTAAAAGAAGTGTAGCAAGTAAATTTTATCCCTGGGTGCCCATGAAATGGGGTACAAGCCTCAGAGGTCAATGGGGACATAAAATAGGTATTAGGGACCAAAAGGGGGGCATAATAGGCCCAAGTAAGCCTCAAATTTAAAAAAAAATGCTGTTAATGTGCTCAAAATGTGCCAAAACCTCTAAGATGGAGGTTTCGTGATTTAAAATGCAAAAATAAGTAAAATACCCAAAATGATTTAATGCTTTGTATGGGTTTATTGGGAATTTTAAAATTATAAAATGGATATTTCACATTCCATGTGTCCTAATGGGTCTTAAATAATTATTTTTAACTGACCAAGTCTACATGTGCAAGTTAAAATCAAGAAAACATTGGAAAAATAGAGTTTTTAGCCACTTGTATAGATTTTTATAGGTGAAGGCACTTCAGGGATGTCTTTTTAGCTTCTTTATACTCAATTCCATTATAATATTTATTTTTTATTTTTATAAACTAAAAATTTCACCTTTCCTTCACTATTGCTCTTTGGAAGGGTCAAAACTAGTCAAAGACTTTAACTCACCACAGGCCATACAAGTTGAGTTGGGAGGAATGGATATGGAAAATGTTAGTATAATAATTTGTATTTCATTTATTTAAATTTTTTTGTATATTTATTCCTCATCCTTTATGAACCATCGTTAATAAGGTTTAGTCATCAAAGCTGCCTA
Organism: Torreya grandis; assembly: GCA_037957365.1. Lineage (NCBI taxonomy): Eukaryota > Viridiplantae > Streptophyta > Pinopsida > Cupressales > Taxaceae > Torreya > Torreya grandis. Next base: position 1,171,675 of record JARHVA010005168.1, on the reverse strand, counting down.
TACAACCAAGCAGGGTCCAGATTTGTCCAAATTGATTTAAATCATAAATAGATAGAGATATGTGGTTTTGGCATGTGTTTTATATCTCATATTATTCCCTCTCCATGGTGGAATCATCATTCATATCATCTTCATATTATCATATCAAGAGAAAGATAGTTTCTTTCTTGAAAGCCAATTTGTAGGCTATAAGAGAAGAGGAAGTGGTTTGTGGATTTCCTAAACATTATTTAGTGTGTTAAAATATAAATATACATGGTTTAATCCTCAAACAACTTATTAAACTCTTATCTAAATAAGAAAGCACCAAATTGCACCAAAACACCACTTATAGCACTTGTATGGCCTGCACTTCTTGGGGCCATGGAAAAGTGTGTGTTTTTAGTGTTCAAGGTGCTCTCATGATTTTAAAAAAATTAAGTTGAAATTATAATCATGTTTAAGTTATTTTTAGTCATTATAAGCATCAAAAAAGACTCATTTTCAAAGTTGAGCAAATTGGGGTTGTGTTCCCAAATTAGCCAAAACATTGCATCAGTCACTTTTGTGAAATCTTTTTAAAAGGGTTATATGAATTTATAAGGTCTAAAATTTGGTTAAACTTTCATCCCTATCCACATACTATTCCTATGCCAAGTTTTATGTTATAAATCCAAATGGAAGGTAGTCATCTCATACTTCAAAAGTGCCTCAGAACACACTAAAACAAGGCAGTGATACCTATAAGAGTCTAATAGAGAATTGAACTTGAACTTCATGGAATAAATCCTAGACTATGCCAAAGAGGGGTAAAAAATCCCAAATGTTCAAAATAATAATATTTAGAACGTATTTCATGAGAGAAGGTGTTCTTGGATGAGATAACCTTTTAGGCCCATACCATGTCCGTACACAGACCTAAGAATTAACACTCACGGCTAGGTAAGTAAGACAATGAGTGTTATTATCATCTTGATGTTTTGAGTGACATTTATCCCATTGAAATATTAAGTATAGATACGGATAGGTTTTAGATGGTTTCCCAAACTCTAAGACAACCTCTGAGTAATCAACACCAATAGGGGAAAAACCATGACTATCACAGTCAAGTAGGGTATTCTATGTTAGTCTAAAGGATTATAAAGGAAATTAAAGAAATTAAATGATCTTATGACCTAATTATCATGTAAATAAGTCTCACAAACATCAAACTAAGCTTAGATACTAACCTATAGACAGGTTTGGAAGTATCTCAATCCACATGAGTAGTGGCTTAGTTCATGTTTCCAAGAGCATGGAAGGTGTTTAAGAGTATAATAAGACTATAAATGGTTTCAATAGGTTTTTTAAGGAATGTATGATACCTATATGTATTTAAAAAACTCAAACCAACCCCTAAAATATCCAAAACCCAACCTATGCCCTACCTACCCTCAAACTCTACCTATTCAAAAGTTTGTCTAACAAACTTGAGGACTTGAAGGGTCAAATGATGGAGTTAGAAGCTAAAATTTGGTAAAAATTAACCTTAGAATTCCAATAATGTAATAAAATCATAAATTCACCAAAAATAATGGCGAATACCCTCTCTATTTTGTCTTAGAGTGGGGTCAGTTTTCTCATTCATGAGGAGACAATTTAAAGGAAAAATGGTGAAATTGAGGGACAAGAGGTCAAGAAATACCAATTAATGATTGGATAAGTTGGATGACACCTAACACAATATAAAACAACTTTATATAAGTCTTTGAAGAAATCAAGAAGATCTAACCAAGGAGGGTTATAGTCATGTGTGAGGGAAACCCTTAGGCCTAAAGGCCTAATTGAGGGTCATGTGCATTTTTGACCTTATATATGATTTATAATTGACTAATTTATGCTTATATGGGTATTTTAGAGATTTTTAATCCATCATAAAAGTTGTGGACTCCATCAATCCAGCTACAGACTCCTATAGTAAAACTACATACTTCATCAATATAAACCATATTTTAGGACCCAATGGTGAAAATGAGCCTAAAAGTGCATCTATATGGATGAATTTCACTATGAGTTATGAAGAGAAGTTGTTTCCAACTCCATTAGGGTCAAATAAATGGGATTAGATTGTATGAAATCCATACATGTGATGCAATAAATAGGTTTTCTTGAAAAACTTTTGTGTTTTACAAGTCCTAAAGATGACCATGAGATGTAAATCACTTTGGGAGGTATATTATGACTTGAGAAAACACTCCATGACATTTTTAGACCTTAAAAATACTCATAAGTGCCTCTTTCAGCTCTCTCTATTCAGCCTATCTAAACTATCATCTAGAATGACATAGTGGACAAAGTGGAAACTCAAGTTCGGTTAGTTTTTATGATGTTTATGATGAATCCAAGAATATGAGGTATTCTAACACATTCCATAAGACCCTTAGTATGGATGATTTAATTATGATATAAATATGCTAGTTCTATGTGTCAAAACAAGCCTATTGGAGAGTGATCATGGTTACAAAGTGATAATGAGCTTGTGTAAGAGAATGTCATGATCAAGAAAACTCCTAATGTAGGTGGAATCATCTTTGTAACTCCCTCTCATCATCACACATGAAGCATTTATCAATCACTTGCTTTGGAATTCTCAAGAAAGGCCTATGATTAAGGTAGTTCACAAGAGAGACAAATGGAAAAGATTTGCTACACCACACTTGGAGAAGAGGCTAATTTTGGATGTGATCAAGTGCATTTCAGTTTCATGACTGTTTTTACACTTCATCCACATGCCTTGTAACTTATTTTCACCTTTGGACACTTGTCCTTATACCTCTTCAACTTCTCCTTTCTCTCTCATCTTCCAAGTTCTATAAATATAAGCCATTTTGGCTATTTTAAAGGATTCCAACTCTTGGTATGGTGAATCCCTACCAAAATTATACCTTGATTTGTACTTAAGATAATGAGAATCAATTTGGTTATACTCTAAGCCCATTTTCACTACGTGTTGAAGTGATCCATCTTGAATTTCAATTATATATTAAGTTCATCTTGTTTTCATGCAATCCTTTAATGTGTTGTTGCAAATGAATTCTCTTCTAACAAGTTTCATGAAGTGTATGCTCCTATAATAGACCCTTGAAGTGTGTATGAGTTTTGTAGTGTCATATTTGACCTTTCCTCCACTTGCCTTCATTTATTGAGTTGTTATTTACCTTCATGAGAAACACTAATTCTAGGGAGCTTCATTAATAGTGTTGAGGCTAGTTTGGTTGTCTTAGTTCATTATGCAAATTCTAAGTGTATGAATGGAAGCAACTCTTGGTGTATCACCTCCTAGTTTTGGTTTTGTTTATGTATCTTTCTCTCCCTTTTCACCTATAATAGGTAGTTTTAGTTGCATAAACACATCAAGTGATATCTAGGGAGCTAGCCCTTAAAATCTAGAGTTTTACTTCCACTATAGGTGCCCCACACACCTAGAAGTATTCCCATGTTGGCCAAATCTTGAAGAGGCTTAAACAACCTCTTCTAGGGTGAAAGATTTGGAGACAATAGTTATAGCATGCCTAGTGGGACAAGGTATAAATAATGGGAATATTATTGGTGTGTCTTATTTCTTATCATCTTTTAGAAGCATCCAAGCAAGCACCAATGGCAACTCTAAATGAATTTCTAGTTGTAAGCAGCCTAGGTATCTATTTCTGAAGATTTTGATCAATTATTTTCTTTTCATGTGACTTATGAAGTTGATATGGATGGATATGAGGATAATCCTTACCATATACCTCCCTATCAACCTTTTTATGACCCTTTATATCCTTATTAATAGTTATATCAAGAATATCATCCTCCCTATGAGTCATGGTAGTCTTATGGTCAACCTAGTCCCTATCTAAATGAGTGTGATGTTATTGACTAGCAATGTGACCCATATTCACCTTAGCCTTATCGTGAGGATTCAAGCAACATCATTAGTTGGAAGGCAAAATATAAAGCTTTGAAAACATTTCTTAAATAAATTAAATATCCCAATCACTTTATCCAATCTTACTACACCTTCATTCTCAAAATGTGTGGGTAGTTATGCCAAAGTTTGTAGAATTGGAAAAGCATATGAGTGTGCTAGATAAGTATTGTGATGAAACTCTTGGTGGTCTTGTGGATTGGTTAAGAGTTTAAGTTGGATTTTTAATGGACATGTGGGGGTATGTTGAGGAAGAGAATAAATATGTCATTAGTGAAGGACTGTCCATGGTAAGAGATGCTTTTCAAAGGTGGATTGATAGGTTAGAGAGATGGGAAACTCAAGAGGATATGAAACAAGTTGCAGTTGTAAAATAATATCTAAAAATCTATGAAGAGCCTCAAAAATATGAGGAGGATGATGAAATATTGTATGAATAATATCTCCTTCCTCTTGTTCATCCTATCTTACCTCTCCCTCAAGAGCCCATTCAAGAAGTTTCACCCATCTCTATGCCCATCCATGAACATCACATTCCATCCCCAACCCATAGACCTATATATCTCTCTTCCACCATCCCTTTCCTTGAAGAAGAACTTTTTTAATCCTCACAAGAGCCTACTAGTTCAAAATTTCCAACTTGGGACCAAACTATGAATTTTTGGGGAAAGAAAGAGGTTAAAGGAGAAGTCCAAGAAGATGATGAAAATCATAAGGTGGTTGTGGAAGAAAGTGATGTGCCCTCAAGCCAACAAATCCTTATTGTTATCCAAGAGTCATTTCAAGATCTTTCTTTTTATTCCATATCCATTCATGAGCCTCTCACTACACCTTACATTCTTTATTCAGATCATTTATCCATTTTCCACCCTTCCACCCCTTCTCTTGTTGAAGAAGGAACTATTTTAATGGAAGCATCAAAAGAGGAAAAAATTTAGTTTGAAACAGAGCAAGAGGATGACACAAGTAATGATGAAGAAGAATTTATCATTGGAACTACACTTGAGGCTATCAATCATAACTCACCCTTCTTGAACCAAGAGAAAGAAGACTCAAATGACATTATAGCTACTCAAAATAAGGATGTGGATAGACTTGGAGTTGACCATATGACCAAGGATTAAGATGAGGTGTTTGAAGAAGAAGTCTATGAGGAAGAGGTGATCCTTGATGTGAGAGATGACAAAGAAGAATGGTTGCAATAGATTGAGTTTCTATAAGAGCTTGAAGAACTTTGAAATGTTGAAGGCAAAGTATATGAGAAGATAGAGCAAGGAGTCTTCGTGAGAAATAATGATCAAGATTTGGAATATTACACTAAGCTCCTTGATGAGCCTAAAGAACTTACAGCTAAAAAACCACTTGTCCATTCTCAAGACATCATGAGGAGCCAAGTAAAATGCTTTGGTGAGGCATCATCAGATCATGTAGAAACTAAGGAGTCTTATGAATAAGTTGAGGTAGTTGAAGTTCAAGAAGAATTCATCTTTATAGGTGATTTATTTGAATTTATCTTAGTTGCATTGAAATCCATGCCAAGAAGATTGGTCAACACCATGAGAAAGATGGAAGCTGTCATACCAATGTTTAAATGGCAATATGTCTCATGTATCCCTTCATTCTCTGAGGCAAGAAGAGTTTCAGACTTTCCCTTTGATCTAGGAGGGAGAGATTATTTTAGGATAGTGTGTGGTTAAATTGGTTTGTTGTTGTGTTCCCTAAGTATTCTTGAAGCATAAGTCATTTTTTTGCTTTCTTGTTATGTGTGTCTTTGCTTCTATGTGTGTGGGTAAGCCAACGTGTCTCCCTTGATTCAAATGTCCATTCAAGTCAGTTAGAGTGTTCATATGCATGACTCCATGCCCGATGGAGGTGTAAGGAAATTGGTGTTAGGAATAGCAAGCATCCCACCCCTATAAATCACCAATAATACTAATATGTCTTGAACAAACTCAAATCAACCCCTAAATTTTCCAAACCCAACCTGTACCCTACCTACCCTCAAACTTTGCCTATTCAAAAGTCTACCTAACAAACTTGAGGAGTTAAAGGATCAAATGAAGGAGTTAAAATCTAAAATTTGGTACAGAGTACCCTTAAAAATCCAATAAAGTATTAAAATCATCAATTTTGCAAAAATAATGGTTTATACCCTCTCAATTTTGTCTCAGAGTAGGGGCAATTTTCTCATGTATGAGTAGATAATTTGAAGGAAAATTGTGAAATTGAGGGAAAAGAGGTCAATAAATTTAAAATGATGATTGAATAAGTTTTATCACACCTAAAAAAATTTAAAATACCTTTATATATGTCTTGGAAGTAATAAATATGCTCTAAGGAGGGTTACAGTCATGTGTCAGGGAAACCCTTAAGCCTAAATGCCTAATTGAGGGTCATGTGCATTTTTGACCTTATCCATGCTTTTCGATTGACTAGTTCATTCTTAAAAGGGTATTTTAGAGATTTTTAATCCATAAAAAAAGCTACAAACTCTATCAGTCTAGCTACAAAATCCTATAGTAAAACTATAGACTCCATCAGTATAAACCCTATTTTTAGGACCTGATGGTGAAAATGAGCCTAAAAGTGCCTCTAGATGGATGGATTTAACCATGAGTGTTGAAGATAAGTTGTTTACAACTCCATGAGGGTCAAATCAAAGGGATTATATTATATATAATCCATATAAGTGATGCAAGAAACAAGTTTTCTTGACATTTTTTTATGTTTTACAAGTCTTAAAGATGACCATGAGATGTCAATCACTTTGGGAGGTATCTTGGGAATTAAACCAACACTCTATGCCATTTTAAAACCTTTTAAAGACTCACAAGTGCCTCTATCATCTCTCTCTATTTAGCCTATCTAAACTAGCATCTATAATGACATAGTGGACAAAGTGGAAACTCATTTTTGGTGGATTTTTATGATGTTTTTGATGAATCCAAGCATATGAGGTGTTATAAAACATGCCAAAAGACCCTTGGTATATATCTGTTAAGGTATATACAAATATTCTAGTGCCAAGTGTCAAAATAAGCCTATTGGAGAGTGATCATGGCTGTAAAGTGATGATGAGCTTGTGTAAGAGAATTTCATGATCAAGAAAACTCTCAATGTAGATGGAATCATCTTTGTAACTCTATCTCATCATCACACATGAGACATTTGTCCATCACTTGCTTTGTAATGCTCAAAAAAGGCCTATGATGAAGACAGTTCATAAAAGAGAATGATGGAGAAGATTTGATATTCCACACTTAGAGAAGAGGCTAATTTGGGATGTGATCAAGTGAATTTCAATTTCATGACTCTTTTTACACTTCATCCACATGCCTTATAACCGATTTTCACCTTTGGACACTTGTCCTTATGCCTCTTCAACCTTTTATTTTCTCTCTCATCTTCTAAGTTATATAAATATAAGCCATTTTGGCTATTATAAAGGATTCCAACTCTTGGTATGGTGAATACCTACCTCAATTATACCTTGATTTATACTTAAGCTAATGATAAGAAAGTTGGTTATACTCTAAGCACAATTTCACTAAGTGATCCATCTTGAATGTCAAGTATAGATTGAGTTTATCTTGTTTTCAAGAAATCCTTGAATGTGTTTCTATAAATGACTTCTCTCCAAATAGGTTTCATGAAGTGTATGCTGCTGTAATAGACTCTTGAAGTGTGTATGAGTTTGGTAGTGTCATATTTGACCTTCCCTTCACTTGCCTTAATTTGATGAGTTGCTATTTTCCTTCATGAGAAACACTAATGCTAGGGAGCTCCATTAATGGTGTTAAGGCTATTTTGGTTGTCTTAGTTCATTATACTAATTTTAAGTGTATGAATAAAAGCAACTCTTGGTGTATCACCTCCTAGTTTAGGCTTGCTTTATGTATTTTTCTCTCCCTTTTCACCCATAGTAGGCAATTTTAGTAACATAAGCACATCAAGTCATATCTAGGGAGATATACCTTAAAATATATAGGTTTACTTTCATTATAGGTTCCCCACACACCTAGAAGTATTCCCAAATTGGCCAAATCTTAAAGAGGATTAAACAACCTCTTCTAGGGTGCAAAATTTGGAGACAATAGGGACCTAGTGAATGTGTTGGTGACCACATGGGTACCAAAGAGACATGTGTTCCAGTTAGGGCCCAAGCTAGAGGTCATCCTTATCATTGAGGATGTATATCATCTCTATGGGGTAAAGCCTATGGGTAGAGAGATAGAACTACCATAGGTACAATATATAGCTACAACCAAGCTCTACTTGGTGGGAACCCACCCTCAATAGAATAAAAAAGGAGTATATATCACGTAGCTATCATCAGCGGTACTCACACTTAGGATAGTGATAGTAGGCATTATGGTCAGGAGGATTTATGTTGGCCAAATTATGGGTTGACTACCACTCTCTTGTTAGGATTTATCTAATGTGCATAGGAAAGATAGAGATATATTTAGGGATACTATATCCTAGGTGGACTATACTAGTAATTAAATCACATCCAGTGCATAAGAGTAGGTAGATTGGCATAGCTCAGCTTATTCATGTCCTAAGATTATTAGAGGCTTCTATTGACATGGTTGAGGAAACCATGGGGTAGTTATGCATACCCTACACTGGAAGAGGGCACTACATGGGCTACATGATTCATAGATTAGGATGCACCTATGCAAACCACATTAGATCTAGATGTGCTAGCTAAAAAATAAACTTATCTTACCTAGTAGTGTTTATCACCTCTATATCCCTCCTATAAGTCATGCTCTTTCTGGTGGTGGTGGTCCTCATCATGGTTGCCTCTCTACACCACTACCCCCCTCACTCTATCTTAGTTACTTATCATGCTTAGCCCAAATAGCCTAGGGTATGCCCATCTCTCCCATGTTGCCAGAGTTTATCTACTTATATGGTGGTATGGGCCTTATGGACCTCAAATATCCTCCTATCACATATAGGTCTCTACCCCTACATCCTCTAGCCATACTATAGTTATGTCTATGAACCATATAGATCCATAGTATGGCTAGATTATGTATGGGTAGAGACCTATGTGTGATAAGAGGAGATTTGAGGTCCATAAGGCCCATACCACCATATAAGGAGACAAGCTCTAGCAACATGGGAGAGATGGGCATACCCCAAGCTAGTTGGGGCTAAGCATGACAAGTAACTAAGATAGAGTGAGGTCAGTAGTGCTAGAGAGAGGCAACCATGATGAGGACCACCACCACTAGAAAGAGCATGACTTATAGGAGGGATATAGAGGTGATTAACACTACTAGGTAAGATAAGTGTATTTTTTAGATAGAACTTTATCTTTGTACTCATCCTTAGTGAGAGCTAATATATGACTAACATATGTGCTCTATGTGTGTGTACAAGAGACCATCCTAGCTAGACTAGACCATAAGTAGATCTACTACTACAGGATTTATTCCCTAATGTGGTAGTGACACCACTGATAGAGTAGGTGTTACATCTACCTATGGGGGTAGATCCATATACTCACTTCTGATGGGTGTGTGCACAAGCCTCATTTGAGCTAGTAAGGGCATGACATCAAATACCATAGATAGAGGTAGAGTTATCATGGCATGAAGTAGAAATAGCATGATTATAAAGAGCTACAGTATAACATGAGATGATTGCAATATGAGCTGAAGTAAAATTAGATAGAGTAGAAGTTGAGATAGATCAGTTGTGGGTTAAGATAACCTAAGAATAGACTAGAAGAGTGGATGTTCTTGGAGATGGGGTAGACTATTTGGTGTCCCTAGAGTAGATGGTGGCTTGACTAGTCACTAGGTAGAGATCAAGGTCTCCACTAAAGGCATGACTACCATATATGTAGCCTAGTCATAAGTTGACTAGGATAGTATCATATGTATATCCATGTATGTGATAGTTTTGGAGACTGTGAGCCCTGATTCAAAGGAAGCCATGTGATGTACCTAGAGAAAAAGATGTATTTTTTTGTGATATATATATAGTTGTTTCTCATTACTAGCACATGTGTATATATTATTTTGTGTGTGATGTGTATGCTTCATCTGATATAGACTATTAGATACATATGATTAGATAGGAGGAACTACTAATAAATAACCCACATGCACACACATATACAAGTGGCATGAAGGTTAGTGGTGTTGGAAGAGAGGAAAGTTTAACCTTACCACCATAGGTGACTTTCTTGGAGGGCCATATGGGCCCTAGACATGAAATGTCTTGAGGCATAACCTATTTATTAGGTGTTAAAGGTGCTCATCTTTGATGTTTGAGAGACAAAAAGCTTTATTCTATAGAGAGGTAGTGATAAAAAATGGATAAACCACTTGTACTAGAGTTTTCCCTTCTTACAATGCTCCTTAGTGAAGATGAAGACCATAGCTCCTACCTTGAATTAATGAGGGTGCACCAACTTCTTAAATTGGTGGCACTAATATCATTAATAAGCATGGTTGTAATCGAGAGAAACTAGGCATTATTCATCTAACTACTCAAGCTCAATAAGGTGAGTGGCACATTCTTCCTCATCAAAAAGAGATTTAAATGTCTTAAACCATAGTGAAGGGATTAAGACCTCTAAGGGAATAACAACCTCAAAATCATACATAAGAGAGTATGGAGTTACCCCCATGGCCATTTAGAAGCTAGTTTGATAGGACTAGAGGGCAGAATAGAGCATGAAATGATAGTCCCTCTTGGACTGGGCAATGGTAAAAAAAGCATCTTCTTCAAAGTTTTATTTAAAGATTATGCTTACCCATTTCTTTAGGGGTAATGGGTAGAGGAGAAGGATAGATTTAATCCAAAGCATTCAGTGAGCTCATGTATCTTGAGGCTTTGAAATCCCAAGCCATTATTGGCCATAATCATAGTGGGGACCCCAAACATACAAATAATTTGGTTTAGGACAAACTTGGCAATGGTAGTCCCATACATGCCACTAAGAGGCATAGCCCTAACCCACTTCATGAAATAGTCAGTGATAGTGATGAACCAGTGATGGCCATTAGAAGAGGCATGTTTGAACTCATCAAAAAAGTTGAGATCCAAAAATAAGAAGGGATAAGGGGCTGAAATATAATGTAAGAGGTATATAGGGGAATTGATGGCATCCCTAATGACTTGGCACATCTTACACTTGGTGTATTAGACCACATCCTTAGTAAGAGTGGGCTAGTAGTAGCCCATCCTAATAATACATTGAGTGGTGGCTTGCCATCCTAGGTGGTCACCATAAACACTCTCATGAGACTCTTTCAGCATGAGAGGAGTATCCTCATGGATGAGGCATTGTATCAACACACCATCGATACCCTTCTTGAATAAGATACTACCAATGATGACATAGTGAGTGATGAGCTTATAGATTTGATAGTGTTTTTATGAAGGAGCATCAATGGGATAAGATTGGGTCTTAAGGTAATGGATGATGTCCCAATACCAGTCACACTTGGAAACCTCAATATAATTGATCAAGTAGAACATCTCATCAAGAAAGTCACCATCAAATGGTTTTGTGCTAGGATTGGGTAGTGGGTACTCAGTGAGTTGTTCAATGATATCCAAACCCTTGGTGGACGTTTGGTTAATAATATGGAGGTTAAACTCCTGAAGAAGCATGATCCACCTCACACTCTAGCCAATAAGAAGTATCTTGTTAAGTAGATGGTAGAGTGGATCATACTGGACAATCATGTTGGTGATTTGGCCCAACATGTAATGTCTCAACTTATTTGTGGAAAATATGAGGGAGAGGTACTATTTTTTAGTAAGAGATTAGTTAATCTTAGGGATAACTAGTGTGTGATAGATGTAGTAAATAGATCTCTCTGCTAGTGTCATCCTTTTGGCACACCATTCCCTCAATGGAAATATCAGTGATAGAGGTGTATAAGATTAACTCATGTCCCTCAATGGGTGCCATCAAGATGGGAGGTTTATGAAACATGTTCTTTAATTCCTAAAAATCCACTTGGAATTTAGTAGACCACAAGAATGGCATGTTCTTGTATAAGAGATGTGGGAGGGGTATGGATTTGTTAGCATACTCCTTCAAGAAATGTCTAAGAAAGTTGAGCCTTATTAGGAAGGACTACAACTAAATGAGGTTATAGGGGGAGGAATTTAAAGGATTGCCTTGATATTTATGGGATTCACCTCAATTCCCCTTTGTGGAATGAGGAAGCTAGAAGTTTTCTAGTAGAGACATCAAAAATGCACTTCTCAGGGTTAAGTCTAATGTGATACTCTTAGAGATGCTCAAATATGATTCTGAGGTCTCACACATGCTCATCTCATTTATGATATTTACTAAGGAGATCATCAACATAGCACTCAATAATCTAAAGGATAAGGTCATGAAAAATGTGGGTCATGACACGTTGATACATGGCCCTAATGTTCTTCAAACCAAAAGGCATGATAACATAATAAAAAGTACCCCACAGAGTAGTGAATGTCTTATACTAGTCTTTAAGCATAATATGGATTTGGCTGTACACTAAGAATCCATCCATGAGGGATGTGATCTTAAAAGCAATGGTGGAATCAACAATTTGGTTGATAAACAGAGTAGGAAAATTATCCTTTAGGTAAACCATATTGAGATCCCAAATTTTGATGTAGATCTAAACTACTCCATTATTCTTGAGAATAATAATAATGATGGACACCCATTGAGGGTAGTCAACAGCTTGGATGAAACCAACCCAGATGATTTTCTCAATCTCAACCTTGACTAGTTGGGAGACTTTAACCACCATTGTTCATTAATTTTTGTGAATAGGTTAGGCTCCATCATCCATAACCAAGTTATGTAAAACAATGTCAAGATCCATGCCCTTCATATCAGCATATTCCCAAGTGAATACATCTAAAAATTTGTGCAAGAAGGTGACCAAAACTTCTAGTTCTTCTAGAGCCATGATATTACTAATCTTAACAATCTTTGGCCTTGTTAAAGTGTTGAGGTTGACATCTATGGATCCTTCAACATCCATATCATTTATTTCCTCAAAAAACTCAGGTGTGGGAGGGAAGAATTGATATAACACTTTAGGTTCAATCATGAGGACATTCAAGATAGGAATGCTAGGGTTGGGGCCATTAGTGAAAGAAATCTCCAAACCAAGATGATTAAGGGGATAATTATGTTGAAGGTAAGCCCCCATGAGCTTTGTGTAAGCCTTATCTCCTTTAATAGGTTGCACATCATAACATGAATGAAACAACACTCAAGATCAGAACCAAGTGCTCTAGCAGTCTCAATGAGAGATGCATTGAAAGAGCCTATACTTTGATGGGAAAATCATAATGAAAGAGGAAGCTCAATGTCTAGGGAGACATATTAGAAAAGTTATTTTAAGAGACGTGAGTTATCCTTAGCATTATGGAGTGGAAGGAGTCAACGAACACATGCTAGACTCTGAAGGAATGAATTTTGATCGATACTCAACTAGATCACAATGCTCATCCTTAAGAAAATAAGACTCAAAAATAAGGGGTTTATAAAAATATATAGAGCCCCATGAGGAGACATCTAAAGCCTTTCTTGAGGTTTTTGTCTTTGTATAGAGTAATGCCTAGTGATCTAGGTTAACCTTCAGGGTATGAACCTCACCTTCATGCATGAACTAAACCATGTGAAACATGGATAATTCAATGGCCGACATAGCAATAGTCCAAGGATAGCTAAGAATCATGTTATATTAAAGATCAAGCTCTAACACACAAAACTTGATCTTAATAATCTTGGGGCTAAAATTGACCTAGAGTTTCACATTCCCCACTAGCATAACTATGTCATTATTGAAACCAACATAGTTATGGTAAGAATTAGAGAGATTCTTCTAACTAATCCCAATCTCATTGAACACACATAGGGGTATGATGTTCAATGCAGCTCCTTCATCTAATTCACTACTTGATGTGTTAATAATCAATAGAGGTCTCAATATAGAGAGGGGATAAATCTTTATTTATAATAACTGAAGAGTCTAGCAAAGATGTGGGGTTGAAAGATAAGATAGGAGAACAAGGGTGCTTAGATGCATCAGATTTAAATAAAACTTCAACATCATCCTACATCAAACCCTGTGAGAGAGACAAAACTCATCAAATATGAAGCCCCTTTGCTGAGAGAAAAGATGAAGAAGGTTCCAAATGGAGATCCCAGTTGAGGGGCCCTATAACTTCTCTATGAAGGAGTAAGGACACTATCTATCCTAGGGAGGAATGTTATGCTAAAATTCAAATATGACTTTGGGGTTACCTACCCCTATGGGTTGGCTAGGAGGATAGTACCACTATTCTCTCCAATAAGGTTAGTGGCCTAACAAAATCACATGTTGAAAAAGTACGTGTACCTAATATAGGCTATGTCGACAGTAACAACAACCTTATTATTCTTATTCTTGGCTTTCCCTCTCAGGTTAACCTAGGAAGAGGAGTCAAAATAGGTGGAATAATAAGGAGAATGAGTGGCTTTGGCCTTTTATTTCTTCTTTTTCTCCTTATCATGGTTAGGTACAAGCTCCTTGAACACATTCAACTTATGGTTAGGCTCCACAAGAGGATAAATCTAAGATAGAGGCAAGTCTTGTGCACCAATCTTTTGGGAAACACAATAGGCACCATCGTACCCCCTCATCTAATGGTAATTATAAAACTTGATGGGGTCATAAGGAAACACCATCTATTATTTCATTGTGATTGATTAAAAATCATTTTTTTTAGTTAGATTCTTATTTAAATCATTCACCTTGTGGATATATTTCTTGTCCTTCTTCTTGGGAGGAGAATCAATAACACCATTGTTGATCACATTATGGTTGTGATCATGTGAAGAGGATGAATTTTAGGAAGGTATGGGTCATATGCCTATATAAACCTTAAATACTTCAATATTTATACAATAATTAAGAGATTCATCATATGATGTGGGTTCACACTTGAGGACCTCAAGGTGAACCTCATGCCTCAATACTCACATGAACATATCATAAAGTTAATCATCTAAGAACCCACTTTTGCATGTATGGACAAATGAATGTCACTAATGCACAAAATCAAATGTTAAACTACCCTTGGCCTACACTATGGAGGTGAGTGATTATATTCTGAGGTTAAAAGTATTAGAGATATGAAAGTATTATAGGAATTCATCCAAAAGGAGCTATAAACTAGAGAGAGAATCTAGAGATAGATTCTAAAACTAGACAAGAGCTTCAATTTGTAAAGAATGATTGAATAGATTTAATGGCATACCTTCATCCTATTTCTAATCCATGCACACCATCATGAATTCCATAATATGCTCCATGGGACTCAAGTCTTGAGTCTTATTGAACTTAGGCAATTTAGGGATAGGAGTAAGAAGGGGAATAGCACATACCCAAGGGGCTAGAGGATTTCAATGAAGATCCTCATAGGCATGGTTGATAGTGGGTTAGAAACAAGCTCTAGGAGGGGGATCATAATGGTAACGATGTTTCTTATGCCCATATACATCATCATAACCATGACAATAAAGACGATGATGTCGAGGTCATTCTCGATGGGGAAGATGCTCATAGTGGAAATCATCTTTACCATGGGTTGGGTAATGACCATGAGATAGGTATATTTCCTCATGAGTATTATGGGAAGATATTACATACTAATTTAATTGGTCATGATGACCAAATTCTCCATAATACTATCATGTTCCATCAGATGAGGATCAATCGGTGGGTGATGATACTCCTAATAGGCATCCCATAAATATCTAGTCCATAAGTAATTATCAAAATTAGCATGCTCATTAGAAACTATAAAATAAGGGCTAAGAGGATGGGAGGACTCCCCATGATGGGGATACCTCACTAAGTTGGAATAATTATGACCCATATCATGGATATGAGGGTGTTCTTGCTCTAAAGTGTCTAGCCATGAAAGAGGTAGGGAACTTGTGTGAAAACTAGTCAAGGCACTCAAAACTAAGTGGGTGTGATCTCTAACTCTAGAGGAAGTATGATACTAACTCCTAGGGGGAGAAGGATACACTTCATTCACCTAAAGTCACTATAGTAATCATCAATGATTTTTTATTTCTCATTAGGTCCCCATCAAGAAAGGGGATCCTCATCACCTTGAATGGGTAAATGAAACACAGCATGAGCCTGAGATGAAATATCCTCAATTGAATGAAGCTCAAATTATTGAAAATGAGACCAAGTCCATTAGTTATATATCTACCAATATTATTCCCTTTTTAATGAGAGATGATCTATGCCACCATGTTGGTCGAGGGAACCTCCTGCATCCTATGGTTTCTATGACATTCCATTGCAATCATGGTTTGCTCATGAGTGAGCGCAGGGATGAGACATCAAATCTGATAAGATTGGCATCCCAAGAGTGGGAGGCCAACCATGAATGTAATTAATCAAGATCAACATAGAAGATAATATAAAATTCATATCTATGGAGAAATAATAGGGATAATGACATAGAACCAAATTAGGATAAAATAACCAAGGTGAGAGCCAAACCACAATTGAAAGCAAAGCCTAATAGCTAACAAAGGGGAGTTGGTTAAGAGAGATCTAAATGGGATAGAAATAGTTTAATAACATATGTTAGGTCCCATAGAGTGTGATATAATGTAACTTCAATAATTTTAATGAAACCACTAGTGTTTGATAGGGTGCTAAATCAAACCCCTAATAAGCTAGAAGGCTCAGGGCTTTTATGGGCTATAAGAGATCTATAGTGGCTATCTAGTTTGTTGGCTTACACCAAGATATAGATAGATTTGTAAAATAGGTTGGTGCTATCACAATAAATTTCATAAATGATGAAGGTATCTCTAGTGGATCCAACCATAGTAAAGCAAGTAGTTAAAACAAGACTATTGATTACACACAAAATGTGGAAATAATAACACCAAGAAAAGAGAGCTAACAACTAAAATGTAAATTTAGAAGTTAAGTCACTTTTAGGTTGAATGAAATACATTTCAAACAATAAATACATTTTCAATAAAGGGTTCAATAGCATTCCTAATCTATATTTGAGTTATCTTTCACTTTCAACACTATTATTTTCTAACAATATAATGTTCTAGTTTAGCAAAAGAGAGAAATTGTTTAAGCAAGTTGTATAATATGTTTTGAGCATCTATAATTCTAATATGTAATGATAAATTATTCTAAAGAGGAAAATTACATGTAATAAATGAATATTTCAAGCAATTAAAGTGCTCTTTAACCATATATAATTGCAAGAAACTTCAAAAACTACTATGAACAATGCACAAAACAACTAAATCACTAAAACAAATCAAACCTTAGCATTTATACTAAAGAAAATAAATAAAGAGTTTCACTTTTCAAATCAAAGTGACCTCATATCAAGTTCAATATAGATTTTTAGACTTTATACCAACTAATTTTCCAATTTAGGAGGCAAGAGAGGAATAATATCAGGTTATGTGTAAGCTAAGTCTAGACCAAGAGCTAAAAGTTGTGGAAGAGGTGAAGGAGAAACTATAAATATAAGAGAGCCAATGTAAGGAGAACAATAAATAGGTTCAATAGAGTCTTTATGGATCAAGTATCATCCCACAATATTTAAGAACATTTAAGATAGCAATGTGAATCATCAATGGAATCTGCAATATAGTAGGGCATCCCCTATCATAAAAAAAACTATTATGCCAAGCAAGAACCAAGAGAGATTCAAGAAGGTAGCCAAAATTTGAGTGTGAATGATCAAGTGAGAATATTAGAGTATATATGCAAGAGAGAGTGAATATAGAGGCTCAAAAATGAGTAAAATCACATATATATCAACCCTAATATGCCAACAAGCTAAAAACTAGCCATTTTTACCGTTTGAGACCAAATCAGGTCTTTTCATGTGTTCTACCTAGGCCATAGCATAGGATATGGCTTTTTTGAAGGAAATATATATCCTAGGCCATGGGTTTCCTCCCTAATCTATGGCTTGGGTCAAATAGAATCTTAGGGTGGTCAACAAGTTCTTGAAAGGGCCCTGAGGAGTCCCTAGAGAGCCTGTCTAGCATGAGCAAAGACCAAGATGGTTGGAGGATGTATAGGGGATGAGAATAACATGCAAGAGAGGTCTAAGAGAGTGTAAAATGTCTCTAAGTTATATAACTAGGGTTTTTAGTCTACATGTGATTTTGTGTAATCATAGAGAGGAGTAGGGTCATGGGAAGTATGATTACTTATTCCAAAATTTCCTCTTGAAATGGAATAGTTTCACATCAACTACTGAGTTACCCTACAATCTAAGATTGAGTAATAATAGACCTTGGGGAGATTCCATCTCCTTTTAGGATAGGTTGGGTGGATTCATACCCTACCTAATTTGGTATGTTAAATGACCCATCAACACATAGGATTGGCATGCTTGAACAAAAATAAACAACTAACACAAGCATATCTACTACCCTTATAGAAATATAGGAAGCAAAAAGAATGTCATTCTCAAATGTGAATCTATTTAGTCTATTTTGAAGTGAATGAATCAAATTAATATATCTAATATTTTTAAATTGATATGCATGGAATATATACATCTAAAATTATAATACATAAATTTATAAAATTAGGAATGAGCTAAAAATAGTAAATTAATCAATAAATATGTAAACCTAGCTTAGATCTTATTTATGTTGACTGTGTAGATTGGCTACTGGTGGGAAATTAATGAGAAGGATATGTGAATTGTATCACCCCTAAATTCATAATTTTATAATGTAATAGGATAAGAGTGAATTATGAGGCTAGGAGCCTACCACAACCTTGTCCTTTGATCTTGGTAGTGTCATATTAGACTGCATAAATGACTTTTGGATCTAGGTGTGTGTAATTTTCTAAGAGGGTTTGTTGATAATTTTTTGGGTGTTAATTTGATGCATTGAAAACCTAAAAAATCAAAACCATTGCTCCTACATAATAAACCAAATAGTGAACAAATTTCAAAATAGAGGAATAGGTTTAGGGGAATATCCAAGTTATGATCATAAAACCTTACGTAATTTGAGTGTTACCTACATGGCCCAAATGGGTCTTAGGTTGATGTAGTTCTCCCTCTTAGAATGAGTGTGAGATCAATGATTATGTAACTATATGAAAATAGCTAAGATATTTATTGAAATTCATGGCAATGGATGCCCTTGACCTATAATAAAATATATTTATACTTGACCTATGAATGTTATAATGCATCATAATTAAAATTAGAATAAATAGTACTCTTATGTTCAATGCATCATAATTTCCAAGTGATATCTAGATGTATTTGGAGAAGCCTTGATGTATTTCTATAGGGGAATAATTTCAAAATTTCCCCTAATCATCCTAGATAAAATCATGGGAGGGGTAAAGTAGAACATTTAAAATTTAAAAATTTATCATTAGAGCATGGGGGACAAGGCCACACTATAGCCTTATCTGACCTACTATGAACCTATCCCAGAAGAATAAGAACTATTAGAAAAGATATAAAAATTATGTGTAATTAGTTAAATACATTTGAATGATGTTTAGATTATTTTCAAGACATGTTTTATAGTAATTTGTGCTCTTGTATAGATTATAAGTTAGTATAATGGTTAATAGGTCAAGCAAGGTAATGATGTCAAGGTTAAATATTTCTAAGCACTTAATGATTAATTTCATGTGTCTACATTTGACCCCATTTTATTCTAGTGATACTATAAAGTGAAATTAATAGATTAAATTATATGTGAACCTAAATGTGTATACACACTTTGTCTTTTGATGCAAATTTTGATCATGCAAAAAGATTTAATGCAAAACCTGCAATAATGTCATTGAAATTAATTATTGATCATTTTTTATAGTTGAAAATTTGAACCTTGAAATTTAAATTTGAAAAGAGAGCAAGGAACCTTAAAATATTGTGTAATCTAATTTCCCTGTAACTTGAAAGTAGAGAAGTGTTTATCCCTTGTTGATATATTTGAAAAAAAATTGAACCTTTGGTGAATTGAGAGTGATAAAGTCTCAATTTGAAATCCATTGAATAATATTGAGTTGGAAAGATTATATGGTCTAACTCTCATTTGAATGTGAAGAGTAATATGTAAAATAATTGAAGGGGAAAAACCACCAAATGTGGTCTACTACATAGAAAAAGTGAAACCCTAGATGTTGAGTGTCACTAGACTCTAATATGGCCTGCTTTCAACATGAAGATGAATCACACCAATGCAGATGGATCTAGATTCTATTTAAAACTTCATAGTTTTAAAACTTTGAACTTTTAAAGTTGATAAATTTGAAATTTTAATGTAGTAACTTGAACATGAATGAGTATCATTCCCCCTGTATTGTATACTTAGTAGAATGTACCATGATCTTTAGAATAACTAAATATGCTCATGTAATTGTATCATGTTCATAATTAGATGGAGAAATTGATTATGTAATATGCTCATTCTCATAAATATATACACAAACTAATTTTGTAATATTCTCATTCTCACTAATTAGTAATAAATTGTAATGTGTTTTAGAATATGTAAATTCTGCTCTTGAATATTTATGTAGATTATTTTATTACCAAGTTTCTCAATTAATGTACCAAGAAATTGTTCTATAAGAGAAGTAAAAATAATTTGTTCCAAAAGATATTCATTTTGGATTCCTAGATTTTTGACCACTTGATTATCATGAATATATTTGAGATATATATGCACTATATAAGGTACTTATATAATCTTTTATATATAATGGCATCCTAATAATATATAAAATACGCATGTGCTTGGTAGAACTAAGAATAAAATGGGAGCCCTATTTGCCAAATACTATCTTGTGTATGGCCATAAAATGCTTTGACAACTAAAAAAATATCTCTTAAATCTTATTTTGTATATCCAAGAGAGTAAAGGAGTTTTATGGTGTACACATTTTCACTTGATACATTATCTATCATAACACTATGTATGGATTGCTTGTCAACATATACTTGAATAAAAAATCCATGTCTATATGAATAATCATCAATAACCTCAATATCATTAGATGTAATCATAGTACATGATTCCTATTTGTTTTTAGTTTTACGAATGATGCTATAAATTGGATGTCCATATGTAGGAGGAAAAGGATGAGCATTATATACGTAATGTACTTCAAAATTGTATTTTTTATTTACTTCATGATTTGGAAAAGGATCTTTGTACATTTTGAGCATTACATTATCATTTGATTGTGTCTTAGACTCTTTAGTAAGTGTGTCAATAATATTTTTCTCATCAATAAGGTCTTTAATCTTGTGCTTAAGCTTGAAAATTTTATTTGTAAAATGTCCAATACATACATGGTAGTCATAAAATGTATTGCCATAAAAAATTATAGATTTTTGTTTAAACATGTCCACTTCCATTGGTGAAGGAAGAGTGATGAGATTACATTCAAGTAGATTTTTCAAAAATACATGAGGAGGTTATGGTAACTTTGATAATTTCCTCTTTGGTGGAGCTTAGTAATTGAATATTTTGTGTTCGTTGTGAGATAGCATTAACTATAATCTTAGCTTCATTCTTGATTTGAATTTGGTTTGCTATTATATTTTGGATTGATTTGAAATTAGACATTTGAACTAGAAGAAGCATTTGAAGTATACTTAAGCCTATTCAAAGTAATAAATTTGACCTCACATTTTTTTATTGTATGGCATAGTTCATCAAAATATTTGAACTTATCAAACATAATTGACTCTTGAAGTGGAGATAGAAAAATTTGAGTGAAGATATATTGAAGATCATTGTTAGCCATTTAATTTGTCATTTTTTCTAAAATATCTTGTATCTTAGCACATATTCATTGATTGTTTCATAGACCCTTATTTGACCTTTTCAATTTGAGCATATGATAGTTTCTTGCCAATGTTGATATAAAAGTGTGTTAAAACATAAGTTACAAAATGAGTAAAATCATATACTTAATGAAGATAAATATTATATAACCATATAATATTATATTCTTTAAGACTTCTTAGAAATATCTTTTTTAAAAATTTGTCATTATTTACATAGTCTAGAAAAGTTACATGAAATACAAGAAAATATTGTTCAAGATCACCTTTGCCCTCATATAAAGGAATCTTAAGATCCACAAATCCAATAGGTAATGGATAAGATATAATTTTGGGTGTCAAAGGGTTATGTAACAAATAACATTAGTCCAAAGAGGGACTAGCATGAGAGATAGTTTGCTCAATGTGAGATAGCTTACTCAATGTGAGATAGCTTAGTGTATAAGGCAAGAAGTGCATGCTCAATAGTAGCATTTATAGAGGTAATAAGAAGACCATAAGTAGAATGACTAGGCATAATCCTGGATATATTTTAGAATCCAAGTGAAGTTCCCAAACTGAAATATTGTGCTCATTGACTTTTTAAGTCACCTTGATCTCTATATCACCCACATATTAGAAACATGGCCTTTAGGCCAATACAAGCTTAACAAGAACTAGTTCCCAACCTTCACAAACCTTCATGTTGACCATTTCAAACCAAAATTAGGAATTTTCATGTTCTAATATGCCTAATGATCACATTGAAATCATAGTGTCATATTAGTCTATGTCAAGGCCTAGTTTAGGGTTAGAGACATAAGAAGGTGTTTTAATGAGAAAACATAACAAAAGGGTCTTAAATAAACTCATAAAGGTTATGTTTAGAATTTGGAAACATTCTAAATAGGGATAAAGGTCATTTATGAAGTCTAAGACTTATTTCAACTCAAAACTCTATACACCTTGCTCAAAACATCTTTGACTTGTGTTTCCCTCTTGTTTCTACCCTTTTGAGGATTTTTTACCTTCCTACATGGGAGAAGCTTCTTAAATATCATGACCAAGTCTCCACCTCACCAAGCCCTCTTATTCGATGTATCAAATTTCTACTCATTTGAGATTTTAACACTAGATTTAACCTTTAAATAAATAAATAACTAAGTTTACCTTCTTTAATTTCTTTAATTTTTTGTGTAATTTGTTGATTTTTTATCTTTACTTATGGAAAATCAATCCTTTCCTTATATCATTGTCCAATATTTCTCACCTTAATGCATATAAATATTCTCTTACAAGTTGTATGTTGTGTATTATTAGACATATATGTGAATTTCATTATTTGAGTCCTTTTTTCAAGTGATTTTTGACCCCTCCTAGTGTTGTATTACGTTTCTTCATACAAAATACTTGTGTGAGAGAAGTTTGATTTGAAGATTGTGTATAAGAGTTATAAGTTCTAAAAATGTTGTCTTGTACTGATTCAAGCAAGAAGGGGATTTCTCTAAGCTTTGGTGTATCACAAAAGTATAATTTATGTTTATTTTTATCTTTTTTTCATGACAAGTAGTTCAATACTAGCTATAAATACGTCTTTATATTAGTTTTATAGGCCTGCAAGATTATATTATATTTGTGCACAAATTTTATGAAGGAATTTATCCTTATCCAAAGGTTCATCCTAAATAATCAAGGTTTCACACCTTGGGGATGTTCCCATTGTTACATTAAATCAAACAATGATCAAATGGGTATAAGATTCAAGTGACAATAATTTTTAGCATGCCTGATGGGACACTCAACTCCATTGAGTGAAGAGTTTTATATAATAAGTTAGTGTTATTCTTCATAAGTTAAAAATTTTAATAAATTTATCAAGCACTTGATGACTTCACAAGTTATTGGTTTATAATCAAGCCTATGATTTCATGCCAAGAGTGGAGATAAGGGATTCTTTAAGAGGTAAAGATTTTTAGTTTTTTTAATTAACTTCATTTTCATCAAGAAATAGAAATAGAATATCTATGTCACCTCCCTAAATATCCTAATTCTCACCTCCTCCAAGATCCCAATCTATACCTCCTTTTGGTAGGTTTCTTGAGCCTAGAGAGATGTTAGTCCCAATATCATTCATGGCCTATCAAATAAATCAAATTTTTTTTACCTTTAATGGAGGAAACACTCTTTCCCTCACCCAACATGATGAAATCCTAGTTGTTTCCCTTAAGATTATACCTTAATTTAATAGTGAAAATGCAACCACTCTTATAGATCATATATAAGATATTGCTAACATATGTTTAGTCCACAACATTATAGTACATAATGTATCTATGAGACTCCTTTCCACTTCCCTTAAAGTAAGGTCACTAAAATGGTATAGGTTATTACAACCTAACTCCATAAATAAATGGGATGAATTAGGAGAGAAGCTCTATAAACAATTTGAGGATAAGAGTTATCATATATCACTGATGGAGCAGTTGACTACTATCAAGAGAGCTCCTCATGATATCATGGTAGACTTCAATTTCATATTTTAGATAACATGGGATAGGATTCCACTACTATTAAATATTTCCCCAAGTACCACTTTCTTTTATTATTTGAGAGTTTTGAATAGTGATGTGGTTGTCATGATTCAGTCCATGAGAGGAACTATATTCCCTGATGCATATGAGGTGTCTATAAGAGCTAAGAATTATTTAATATAAGCTATAAAAATAGATCCTATACCACCAATGCCTTATTTTCTTGATCCTCCACCAAATCATCCCACTAAACATCCCATTTTGGCACTTCTTCGTAGACTAACTAACTATCTAACACCATCTAATACCCCTACCAATAAGTTGCTTGAAATCAAAACCTTACTATAGATTTTTAGAAATGAATTAGTGGCTTTGAAAAGGCATCAAGATCAGTAAATTAGACCCTATTATCCTTTTCATCAATTATTTTATCCCAATAGGTAGATTTATCAAGGCAATGTTCATGGACAAGGCCACATAGACTATATTAGGTCCTTTAATACTCAAAAACTAGTTGTTGCAAGTTCCTACAAGGCCATTATTCCTATCCAAAACAACCTTGTTAGAGACTATGAATGGTGTTACCTATTTAACTAGCTCCATAACTAAAATGCTTGTCTAAATAGAGTTCTTAACCAAGTTCTAATGGTTCAAAATGCATCCATATTTCAAGAATAGCAAGTGGATTCAATTGTGAAGGGGGAAGAAACTCAAGAATAAGTAAAAAATGAGTCTATCTTATTAAACTATAAAGAGAGTGATTTTTTTGGAGTGAATCATACCTAAACAACAAAATAAGTTTAAAAAGGAGGTATAGCTACAAATTAGGCAACTAAGAAAGATATTTAATAAAAAAATCAACCTTCAATGGGTCAACAATCTAAATAAGATGTTGTTACTACCAAATACTAGACAAAATAAGGAGAGACAAAGGATGATGGTGTTATTCATAAGGATACTACATATTTGAAGGAATTTCCTAAAATTTAATTTAATGGTTGGTAAAAGGCATACTATGAACTAGACCCATATGATCATATAGAATAATATGGGTTAGGCAATTATTGTATATATGAGGAAAATATAGTTATACTTAACCTCATGAAACCATAAGAGGATATTGAAGGAGTATGGTAGATATATTTTAAGTACCATCTCAAGAAGGAAATATTGAATATGACTATCAAGGAGGAAAATTTTGAACAATTGGCCATCAAAAGGGATAAGATTTTAAAGCTTAGAAAGGTGCGTAGAAATTTTGAAGAGCAAGCTTTCATTGAATTTTACAGAGAGCATGATGTATTTGAATGTAATTATGAGCATTTTAGATATTTTTACCTAGGGATACACCTCAATACCTACTTTTGGGGTCATTTTCAAAACCCATACATAGTAGTGTAGCTATTTATCATTCCTCTAATTGTTGTTTGCACATTGACTTTTGAGTAGTGTAGTTGTTTTCATTCCTCCAGGTGTTGTTTGCACATTATTCTATAAGTAGTGTAGGCATTTTTCATTCCTCCAAGTGTTATTTCATAGTTGTTTATTATTATTTCATTTATTTTTATGTGTTTTGAGGCATATTTGATTCATTTAGAAGTTAGCCAAGCATGTTTCAGTCATGATTACAATTTCAAATTGAGTTATTCCAAGCCTTTTAGTGACTCCTATTTCCAATAGACTTATAGAATGCCATTATATCCTTGCTTAGTAGGAAACCATCCCATAGAACTCACCAAAAATTTTGACTTTTCAAGTCATCTTGATCTCTATGTCACCCACATGTTAGAAATAGGACTTTTAAGCCAATGCAAGCTTATAAAGAGCTAGTTCCCAACCTTCATTAACCTTCATGTTGCCCATTTTGGACCAAAATCATGTATTTTCATGTTTTAATATGCCTAGTGAGCACATTTGAAGGCATAGGGTCATATTAGTCTATATCAAGTCCTAGTTGAGGGTTAGATACATAAGAAGGTGTTTCAATGAAAAAACATAATAAAAGGGTGCTAAATCAACTCATAAAGGTTATTTTTAGAAGTTACAAACATTTTAAAGAGGGATAAAAGTCATTTAAGAAGTATAAGACTCCTTTCAACTCAAAAATCCATACACCTTTCTCAAAACATAATTTAATTGTGTTTACCTCTTGTTTATGCCCCTTTGAAGACTTTTTATCTCCCTATGTGGGAGAATATTCTTCAAGATCATGACTAGGTCTGCACCTCACCAATCCCTCTTATTTGGTGTATTAAACTTTTGCTCATTTGAGATTATAAAATTTCCTTTATCCTTAAAATCAATAATAACTTAGTTTACCTTCTTTAATTTCTTGCATTTATCTGTAATTTGTTGATTATTGATCACTACTTTTGTAAAATCAATCCTTGCCTTGTATTGGTGTCCAATATTTCTCACCTTCATACATATAAATATTATTTTATAGGTTTTATGTTGTGTATTATCATATTTATATAGAAATTAGCTGTATATTTCATCATTTGAATCTTTTTGTAAGGTGATTTTTGATCCCTCCTACTATTGTATTAGGTTTCTTACCTTCATACAAAATACTTGTGTGAGAGAAGTGTGATTTGAATATTGTGTAGAACATTTATCAATTCTTAAAAGGTTGTATTATATTGATTTAATCAAGAAGAGGAGTTATATAAGCTTTGGTGCATCATCACATTATAATTATAGTTTATCTCTATTAGTTTTTCATGACAAGGAGTTCAATACCAGCTATAAATAAGTCTTTACAATAGTGTTTTAGGCTTGTAAGCTAATATATATCAAGTGCACATAGTTTTTAAGTTGGCCTTCTCTAAAAGTTCATCCTAAGGAGCCAAGGTCCAACAACTTAAGGATGTTCCCATTGTTACATTGAATCAAATAGTGATCAAATGGGTACAAGATTCAAGTGAAAATAGTGTTATAGAAGTAGTTAAAGGTGTATAAATATGAATGGATGTAATAGTATAAGTATCAAAATTGGAAGTACTATTTTGGGACCCTTTCTTTTGTTTATCTCTAATAACAAATAGAAATAAGTCTATCTTTTTTAGATGCTCATGAAAATATTACATGAACTTTTCATCATCAATTGGATTATATTATTTTTGGGTATTAGGTTTTAAAATCAAATCCATAATGTACCCTTAAATAAGGTGTGAAATAAGTAAAGTAAGATCTATATGCAATCAAAAATGCATCATGTCTATAAATCAATATTGGCTCAAAGAAGATATAGCATACCTACACTTATGATTTGGAATACATTTGTTAAGTAGGAGCATGACCAATATGGGGATCCACTAGACCCGATTAGGGTATCATTTATCACAATACACCATGCTAGGAAGGGTTCTAAATCCTACAGTATAACATAATCATGTAATAAACCCTAAAAGCATCCTAGGTTTAATATTTCACTTATGTCTACTAAATAAGAAATTAAATATAATCTAGTGTTCACCAAAGCTTGTGGCACAATATGAGGGGTTAGTAAAGTAATAAAAACATGTATAAGATAATCTCAATTAAGCTACGTATGAGTAAAACCCTAATACATGTAATATGAAGATTAATATTATTCAATCCAATACTTTTGCTACTTCTATTTACTAAAGAGATGAGAACAAAGTTAGAATATACTTACTTTAATGTGAACCCATCGAGACTCAATCTCTCCCTTGGCCAAAGGGGATTCATAATAGGTTATTTTCATTTGTAATGATCACTAAGAAAGGCCAAAACATCCAAGAATTATCCACAAGACTATATTCTCTAATTATAAACTCTAAGATAAGACTTATCAAATAGAATGGTAGAAGAGCATATTGCAAAGAAGAATGAGAAAATAATAAATATTGATTACATATTTAAATAATGATAAAATTATCTTGTATTTATAGGTGGATCTTACCCTAAATCCTTTTGAATATATCAGTTATATAGGTTCAACCAATCGACCCTATATATTTATGGTTAATTATTCACTAGGTCTCAAGCTAGGTCAGCCAAAAGGCTAACATAACTCTCAAGTGAAAATATCTTGAAACAATATAGGGTTGACCTAGTCAACCTAGTATAATAGATTATCAAAAGTGGATTAAGCTAAGGAAAAGAGGGATGAAAAGAGGAAAAAGACTAGAGGAGTGTGTAAGTAAGTAGTAATAGCTTAGGGAATGGTTTTAGGAGTTGATTGGATTGGTAATAATATGGAAATAATGGACAATAACCTATGAATCACCAATTTTCTACCCACCCCTTTCTCAATGCACCCCTTAGGGCATGCACTTAGAGAGATTAAGTCTCAATGGGTTGTTGCAAGATGTAAAGTGTCAGTATTTGATAAAAGTTAAAAATATTATGTGTATACATATACCCCACTCGAATCTAATCACATTTCACTAATGGGTAATAGGGGATGGTGCTTTGAGAAAGAATATAAGGACACATAATTTTGATGCTAAAAGAAAGTTGTAGTATTTTGAATCATAAAATAACTAAAATTAAATGACTAAAAGGGAAAATAACTAAAAATTAAATGTGATGCTAACCTTGACTTACCTTTATAATTGGATGGTTGTCTATTGTGTTTTTAGTTTTGTTTGTGTAGGGCACAAAGACTACTTTTAACAAACCCAAGAATACAAAACCAAAAATCAAATATATATATATATATATATATATACAAGGAAATTGGTGTTATGAGGATCAGACATACATATAAATTTGGTAAGATAGGGTTATAAGTTTTATGTTAGACCAAATGACCAAGTCAAACATAAGATCAAATCGAGTAATTGAAAAGCCAAGGCTACTAAAGACTAAAAAAATCAAACAAGTAAACCTTGAGTAAGAAAGGCAAACTCACCAAACCAAACCAAGGATACATGTCAAAAAGGAAGATGGTAAAAAATTTAAAAGCAAAAATAAAATGGTAAAATAGCATTGATGAGTGAGTAGTAACAATCCTTACCTCACTCAACAATGTAAAAAGGGTGGTGCATAAAAAGGGAAAAACAACATTGTCGAGTGAGAAGCAACAAGCCAACCTCACTTAACAATGGAAAAAGGGAACTAACTCAAGTGTCCATAATATTAGGATAGTTCAAAAAATTATAAATGGTAAAAAGAGAAAAAAACAAGTCTATAAATGTAAAATCATGGTGAAAAATAAAAAATTAATCCATAGTTGCTCAAACATATTGTTTCACTCTAAGGATAGACAAAACTGAAACAAAGTGGTGATAGCATGTTTTTAAGAGATGATAAGGAATTAAAGAGGAAGGGAAAAAATATTTGGAATCACAATTTGTCTATCAAGGGGGAAATTAAATGGGTGGATGGGAGAATGAAAGAAAAACCAAGGTAGAGGAACTCTTTATCGAAGTCAAGACACTCAAATTAGGTTTATTAAAATAAGAGGACTTTTAACCTTAAATAATTTGAAGAACTTATCTTAGCCACACAAGTCTTAGGTCAAAAAATTAAGTATATATATCATTCTATTAAGGCTATATGCATGAAAAGTAAAATGGACCTACCTTCCCACAACATGTTCCTTGTTCTTTAGTACCCCTTACAAAGCTATCAATATATTATGAAGATTGGGTACTTACATGAGAAATTAGTTATCACCATAGATTTATTTTTAATTCCCTTATTCTAATCTACTAGCCTACCTCACACTAATGGACGTTGGCTCTATATGAGGCCAACTATGGAGTTTGAGCTTTAATTAGATATAAGAGATGTGTTTCGAATCACGTCTTTTGGTGTGATTTGATTTTTCAGATTTTTATGTTTCCTTTTGATTCAAATGATTTGGCTTATAACTTTATTTATGGATTTTTCTATTCCTCCTTCATATAGATTTGGAAAACCAAACATGGGTGCTAAAAATGACTTTTATTTGAATAATTTGGACTTGGTTGCTAAGAGAGAGAAACTTTAAATATTATAGAGTGTAAGAATCTCATAAATCTAGGTAAAATAAAAGTGTAATATTGACTTTGACCTTGTTTTATCCAATATGGATTGAAAGGAAAGGAAATCAAGAGGAATGACACATGGAAAAATTTCAATTACTTCAAATCAAAAAAAATGTGATAAAGGGTTAAAAAAAGATACAATGATAGTAAAGTGTGATTCTTTATAATAATAATGAGGGAAATGAAGGAAAACATGATAATATAGATTATTGTGCAAATTCCATTTATCAAAAGAATTAAAAGCTAAATTTGAGAACAAAGATCAAGAATGTGTAATCATTACATAATGTATTCTAGAAAAATAATGAAAAGATGGTAATTTTATGAGGAGGTTTGGGTCTTATCCACGTTCTTACACTGTAACTTCATAAAAGAGAAACCCACGAGGGTGCCAAAAATTATGTATGTGAAAACAAATGAGGTATATAAAAGATAGTCTTTTTTAAGGAGTGTTGGGTCATATCCATGGTCTTACAAAGAAACTCACAAAAGAGAAACCCAATGGGTGCCAAAAAAAATGAAAAAAAGAGTAAAGATTAAGAAGACTATGGTGCATCAAGAAACCAAAAGACCAAAAAGGGATGACTAAAGGTTTGTAAAAAAAAGAGAGAAATTCTATAGAGGGAGAGACCCATGTAAGTAACCTAAAAAAATGTTAGATAGATATAGATATAAAGCATGAAAAGAAGGAAATGTTTAAGCAAAGTACTTTGTAAGGAATTATGCATTGGTGGGCTATTTAAAATATGTCCTTCATTGGTTTGAAGGTGGTATGTACTTAGTCCATGATTATATTTAACTAAATAAGGTCCCCACCACTTTTGGGCATATTTACCTTCTTTATCATGGGTGTAGTCTAATTTAATGACAAGATCACCAAAATTAAATGTTTAGAGTTTAATACATTTGTTATGTTGTTTAGAAATACGAGCCTTGTATTGGTGGTTATTTTTTAATGTAGAAATACAACATTCATCAAAGAGATCAAGGGCATGAAGGTGAGCTTCATAAAATTATTCATCAAGAATGATACTACGAAGAGATATACAAAGAGAGGGAAGCTCAATTTCTAGAGGAAGAACTAACTCAGAACCATAGATTAGAGACAATGGTGTTTTCTTAGTTCTAGTATGTATACTAGTCTGATAGGCCCAAAGAGTAGGGTAGACATGAATATGCCAATCCATGCAGGTTTCATGAATTATCTTTGGGAGAATTTTTGTTGACAATTTTCTTAGTGGCCTCCACTTAACCATTGTGTTATGGATGATAAAGCACATAAAATTTGTGATTGATCCTAAATTTAGTACAAATTTATTTAACATGTTTGTTTTTAAAGTTACCACCATTGTTTGAAATGATGGTATAGGGAACACCAAAGTGGAAAATGATTTGATTAAGAATAAATTTAGAAATGGTAGGACTAGTGACGTTAACAAGGGGCATTGATTCTACCCATTTAGTAAAAGATTTGGTAGCAGTGATGATAAAAACTTGCCCATCTTGGGAATGAGGTAATTTTCCAATGAAATCAAATCCCCATGTGTAAAAGGGCCAAGGAGATTCAATATTTTAAAGCTTGGTTGGAGGTGAACCAATTATAACATCATGAAGCTAAAGAGTACACTTTTTAGCATATTTGATTGCATCATTTTCAAGAGTAGGAAAAAATTAACCCATACATAGGCATTTACAATTTGTAGCATGTTTGTTATAGTGGCCACTATAAATTCCCCCATGTGCTTGTTCAAGAAGAGGAGGGAACTCATTTTACATAACATAATAGAGTAAGGTACCTTCAATATTATGATAATAAATGATGATGTGTTGAAATACATACTTGAAATCTTGTTTATGAATATGTGTCTTTTTTTAGAATCTAAGTTAGGAGGATAAGTTTGATGTTCTAATAATTGAATAATGTGTTTGTACCATGAATTTTGTTAAATAGTAACAACCTTGATGTGCAAGATAAGAGAATCTAGTGGTTGAGTTAAAGATGGAGATTTTATTATTTGTATAATAAAATTAGGGTTGGAAAGAACATGGTGTGAATGAAAGAGAGAGGTAGAAGAGGCAAGAGAATTATAAATGGAATTTTTATCTCTATGGATAGGTTTAATAGTGAAAAAGAGAAAATATTTAGCAAGAGTGATTGTAATTTGATGATAAGTAATGAGGTTTTCACTTTTACATTGATAATCACCATTAACTTGTGAGAAAATAAGCTAAGAATCACCTAAAGCATGTAGGTATTTAATGTCTAAATCAAGCGTAGCTCACATGCCTAAGATAAGGGCTTCATATTCAACCATATTATTACTAACATCAAAGGTGAAATGAAAACTTAAAGGTATGATCTTTCCAAGAGGACTTGTGAGAATGCAACTTACCCCATCTCCTTGAAGGCATTTAGCACAATCAAAGTGAAGGGTCCAAGTATCCTCATGCAAGTCAACATTGATTTTAGGAAGCTCCTTGATAACTATTTTTGGTTTACTAGTATCAAAGGGAAGAGAGGATTCATCAAGATTATTGGCTTCAATATCGGTGGTAAAATTATAAAAATAATACTTAAGATAAATAGATTAATTAAGACCTTTAATTTAGAGGATATTATCATTTAAAATATCATCTTGAAGGGAATAAATAGCTTGTATAGGGGCTACGACAAGTTGATCAATTGTGACTTTCCCTTTGATAACTTTTTGGGTAATGATGCAAAGATCAAATTCCATAAGGAGGACCATTTATTTGTCAATTCTATCTCTAGGAAGCTTTGGAGAACAAGTGACAAAGGGGTTTAAAATGAATGATGACATAAGTGATTTGGTAAAGCATGTAATGGTGAGAGATTTTAAATTGTGAAATAGATGGTGAGGTAATTATGTTCAATTTTGGTATAACATGTCTTATAATCAATGAATCCTTAGTTAATGTAATAGATAACATACTCTCTTCTAGTATCATCATGTTGGGAAAGCATTGCCCCAATTGATATGGGTGTGGAATTAGTATATATAATCAAGGGTTGATCATTAGAATTATTATGAAGCATAGGTGGGTGAAGTAGTGACTCTTTCATGTTATCAAATGCTTTTTGACATGGGTCCATCCATTCTAAAATAGTGCCTTTCTTGAGAAGGGAAGTGACAAAGTAGATGCAATAAGCAATTTCAGGGACAAATAATTTAATTACCCCAAGTTTTCCTAAGTATGAATGTCAAGAATGGATTGAGGAATACGCATGTTAATGATAGCACTGATCTTAGTGAGGTCAACATTGATGCCATAGAAAAAGACTAGGAATCTTAACAATTTTCCACATGTGACACCAAAGACACATTTGTAAGGATTGAGTATAACTCGATATTTAAGAAGATGATCAAAGATGATAATGATATTAAATAGATGAGTTGTATGAATTTTGGATTTAGTAATAAGATCATCCACATAAGTTTCAATAATTTTATGGATGAGGTCATGAAAGATGTGAGTCATTACATCTTGGTAGCTATTTATGGAATTTTTTAGGCCAAAGGGCATTTTGACATAGCAATAGGTGCCCCATTATGTGGTGAAATTAGTCTTATGTTGGTCCTCAAATTTAATATGAATTTGATTGTATCCTAAAAATCCATCTAAAAGAGACAACATTTTGTAAATAGATATGGAATTGATGATGTCATTTATTGAAGGTAAAATGAATTTGTCCTTGGGATAAACAAGGTTAATATTACAAAAATCAATCTAAATATGAATGGACATAGTGACCTTTTTGCAAATGGGGATAATGCTAGAAATCCATTCAGAATAATCCACATGTTTAATAAATTTAGCATCAAGTAGTTTGATCATTTCCTTATGACATAGAGTGGAAACCTTAGGTGTAAATTTCCTTTATTTTTGAAGCACAAGTTTGGCATCAAGATAAGTAATGATATTATGTACCAAAATGCTAGGGTCAATACCAGGCATGTTCTCATGGTACCAAGTAAAAACCTCATGATACTTATCAAATAACAAGCTAAAATTATCATGTTTGGTAGATGAAAATTTATGAGAGACAGTAATTGTTTGAGGATAATATGGAGTACCATATTTGATACGAGTAGTTTCTTCAATAATCATGGCATTACCATGTTGAAAGTGGTATGGTACATTAGGAAAGGCTAAAATTATATTATTTTTAGGATCAATGTTGGTAATGAAGTTATTAATATAAGGGGTTTTAGTTATAAAATTCCCAAGTTTATGATGTTGTCAAAGAAATTGAGGTTCATGTCATGAAGTAGTTCAAGGATAGATTCATCACTAGGCAAGTTGGAAAGAGAACCATAATACTTAATATCTAATTCAAGATCTAGAACTTGGTTACAATGGCTATCATACTCAGAATGGACTTGATGAATATCAGTTGCCCTAACATCAAGTGTAATCTCAGGAGTAGAAGCAAATAGAGTAGATGGGATCAAAGTATCATTAAGTTCTTCAATGGGATAAGGATTATAGGTAATGGTTGGATCAATAGGTGGTAAAGGAGATTCAAGAATTTTTAGAGGTTTAGAAGGTATAATTTTCTCTACCACCCAAGGAGTATTAATAAAATGAGAATTGGTAGGAGGCACATGACCCTCTAGATCTCATTCATGATCTATAGAAATGGTGTGCACATCTTGATTAAAATCATGAATTTCGGCTAAGGTTTTCTAATAATTTTAGATATTCAAGTCTCGAGATTGAGCTTGGGCCATTATATATTTGTCATCATATACTGGAGAAATTGTACATGCTTGAGAATCATGGGGAGTTTCAGAAGGTAAAATCCTAATGTTACTTAATATACAAAGAGACATGATGAGAGGATCTTGAAATAGTTTATCCACTCTAAAATCATTACAAGTGAAGAAATCTTTAGGTAAAGAAGGCTCTTGAGCTATGCATGGAGGGGGAAATTGGTAATATCATTAATAAGACAAATAGTATGGTCTTTGGGTAATAGACAAGGAGTAAGCCACTAAAAAATATATGGAGGTATCTTGGTAGTATTACATGTATATTTAAAATCATTGGGTTCATCATCATCAGAATCTATAAGAGGTACTTGTAAATTAGGATTCATGTTGATAAAATCAAGTAAAGGAGCACTACTAATCTTAGGAATGGTAGGAATATGATATTGGGGTTTCGGATTAGGAAGCTAAATACTCCATCGGTTGGGATTAGCTTCATGTTTATATCATCTTCCATTATGTAAGAATTTATGCATTGGATACTGGAAGAATCAATGGCCCTCATTCGATGAGTCCATGGGTGACCAAGGAGTATGTTATAAGATAAGGGTAAATCGAGGACCATAATCTTGGTTTGAATGATCTTATGGCCAATGGTTAATGGAATCCAAATGCAACGAAGTGGATTTTGATTTGTTTTATTAAAACCATGGTAGGTAAGATAGGTTTGTTTAAGATGATCCTTGTTATAACTAAGTTGTTGGATAAGCCACAAAGATGTCACATTAATAACAGACCCTTCATCAACTATAAATTTATAGATAAGGGTAGTATTAATGGCTATTTTCATAAAGAGTGGTGTATCATCAAAATGAAAAATAATTTCATCATTGATCATGTCATCTTCAAGGAATTTAATGGAAGGCTTGGGAGAATGACACATAGTTTTGGTGGTATTTATGTTGGTAGGTTGAGAATTGGTAGAAGGTGGTTTTTAATATATGGAGGATGGTTCTTCAATTTCTTGGAGTTGTTGCATAAATAACTTATGATGATAGGGTGAAATGTAAACCAAATCCATAAGTGAAATATTAAAAGGCATAGAGGCAGTGGTGCACTCTTAACAATGAAGATTGATCATGACTTCATGATTAAATAAATCACCAATAATATAGGAAATATAAAATTTAGTGAGCCCTCTACAAGATTCATGAGAATTCTCAATGTTAGCATGAAACCAACAAAATAGATTGTGGTCATACCACTTAAGAGGAGAATTGGGATAGAAAAATGTTTAGAGGGTGTCAAAAATAATTTCATTTGATGAACCAAAAGAGGTGTGTGAGAAGGTGAAGGAATATTAGATTTGGTAACTCTTAGTTTGGCTTGGGAAGTATTTTTGGTGATACCATTGGTATATTTTTTAAAATATCTTTTTAATAGTTTAGGATTAGGTTTGAATTGTATCATGATAAAGTCTTGATGTTTATCTTGATCAAGAGCTTCATTAAGTGTTTGGGGAAAAAAAGTACGAACTTTATATTGAAGAGTGGGAGTTAAAACTATAATAAAGAGTTTGAATAAGTAATCATCAGTCATTTTATGGTCAGCTTTATGGGCCAATTATTTTCATATTTTGATAAAGTTATGACTTGATTCGATGGGAGATTGCTTACATTGATGAAGTGGCTAAGATAATTTTTGGGTAGATCATTATGTTGAAACTCTTTAACTAAGGGATTAACCAAATCTTAAAGTTATCATATGGAATGTTGGGGTAATTGGTTATACCATTCTAATACATCACCAGTGAAGGTTTTGACTAAGATTTTAGTTGTGGCAAAGATATTATTTTGGATCCACTCTTTGTAAAGGTTGTCAAAGGCTTTAAGAAATGAGGTAGGTTCTTAGGTCCCAACATATTTGATAGTTTGAGATATGCTACCAATATAAATGGAGATAATGAAGGGAGCTAAATGATCATTTTGTATGGTTTGATTCATCTTGTTATTCATTATGGGTTGAGGAATAACATTACCAGAGGCATCTCTAAGAGGTGAAGGAATATAATTTGGATTAGCTTGAGGATGCATAGTTGGAGGTTGATTAGTCATATTAATCAAATGATGTGGAAGTTGCATAATTTTATTGGTGCTATAATTTTGCATGATATTCATTTGTTGGATTAATTGAGCTAAAATTTGAGTTGTATCAGGAGGTTGGTTGGTGTTGGTCTGAGCATTCTTTGAATTGGTGTTAGGGGGAGGGTTATTAGAAGATGGATTGTGAGTGGGATTATTAATTAAACTTGTGTCAATTACTCCCACATTAATTTGAATATTTTGAATATGAGAATGATCTTGGTAAGGAAAGGATCAGACCCCTCAACTTCATCTTGAGGTGTTATTTTCACCATATTATAGCTCATGGATGAAGGAAGGGAAGAGGTACCTAAAGAGTGATGATTCTCTTGGGAGGAAAAGAGAGGAATAAATAAACATCCCATAGAGTATCTAAATGGATTTAGACTATCCAAGAAGATTCTAATAGGACATTTCATTATGATTGAAGAGAAAGGAATAGAATGAAAAATAAGGAAAGATAGAGAATTAGATTAACAAACATGGAAAGCAAAAAATAGTATAGGGTTGACTAGATCTACCTAGTATAGAGAATAAGGTTTATAAATAGCATAGAGTCAAATGGGTTGACCTAGCATAGTATATAGGGGATAAAAATATAGTATAGGGTCTATAATAGTACAGAGTTGACTAGGTCAATCCAGTATAATAGATAGAATCTAGAAAAATGTATAGGGTCAACTAGGTTGACCTAGTATAATAAATAGGGAAGATAAGGAAGCTTATTACTGACTATGAATTTAAACAATATAAAATTTTAAATTAATTTAAAAATAAATAATATAAGGGAAATAATCAATCAATTGGATTAATGTTGGCCAATCCAATTGAGGCACATAGCACAAA
Source organism: Torreya grandis (assembly GCA_037957365.1). Lineage (NCBI taxonomy): Eukaryota > Viridiplantae > Streptophyta > Pinopsida > Cupressales > Taxaceae > Torreya > Torreya grandis. Next base: position 1,133,638 of record JARHVA010005168.1, on the reverse strand, counting down.
ACCTTGCACCAATGCTAGCTAATGCAATTTTTTGTAATACAAAATATAATTGAGCAAAGAGCAAGAAATTGACTTGGAAAGTAAATAACTAGCTAAATGGTTAACCTAAATATTTATCATATTATTAGGATATTTTTTTAAATGTGATTACAAGTTGGCTATTATTAAGGAACTAGAAAGCAATCTAAGGATAGCTTCAGGTAGTTTGGACTAAACGGGATTTGTAGTGGTAATGATATAGGCTTGGTATTTGGGCCTACCCCCTCACTTCACACAACATAGTGATAAGGGTGTTGCATGCTTAGCCATAATATATTATTAACCATGCTTTATACTTACCAAAACATCAAGTTGGCTTCTCTCTTGGTGATGAAATCCAAGTAGGTTGGCCTTGGGTAGTCAAATGTTAAAATGATTGTTTAGATTTTATGATTTAGTCATGTGTAAATAAAATAAAAAATAGTGAAACTAAATGATTAATTTAAAACCACCTAATTAATCTATGTGATCTATTTTAAACATAAAATCAACAAAAAATGAAAGTATGTGTTAATTACTAGCATACAAGGGTTAATTCCAACTTTAAAAAAAGGTAAAATGTCGATACAGTCGATAGTGTATGCAAAAATATAGAATAGGGTTGATAGGGTCAATCCTATACTATGTAAGTAAGGTCTAAAAATGAACATGTTCAGTAGAGTCAACTTAGTTATCTAGACAGCATATAAAATACAAAATTAGGTCGATATGGTCGATCTAGTTAACTGTACAAGGGTAGTTTTAAAGACTATAAATTATGAAAGGAAAGATTGTAAATAAAGAGATAGAAGGATAAAAATTAACCTTGGTAGATCAGAGATGTAGAGAAGGAAGATTATTATTAGATAACCTTGTGGAATGCTTACAAAACCTATTAACTAGGTTAATTGGGTTGATCAGGCTCTATAATAACTTGTTGTTGGGTGCCTATACTATATAGGGTCAATTGGGTTGACCTAGTATGCTTAAAAAGATATATAAAAGTATGGAAATTGTACTAGGTTGATTAGGTCAATCTAGTAATTTAGACTAGAAGTCTAGAAAGCTAAAAACTTGTACTGGGTCAACTGGGTTGATCCAAAATTGTGTACCTAAAAACTTGTGCATAAAAATTAGAGTTGGATTGATGTAGTTGACCCAGTATGGAAAATATATGATAAAAATAATGATGAAAAGAATGAAATAAGTGAAAAAATCTTGAAAGGATTAGTTTACATTTCGCCAAAATGTATGCAATTAGAAATGCATTATGTCTATAAATCAATCCTGGCTTAGAGAAGATAGAGCATATCTACACTTCTAATTAGGAATACATTTGTTATGTAGGATCATGACCAATATGGAGATCTATTAAACCCAATTCAGGGATCACTTATCACAATACACCATGATAGGAAGGGTTCCAAATCCTATAGTCTAACACAATCACACAATAACCCTTAATTTTTCACTTATGTCTAATAAATAAGAAATTAAATCTAATATAGTGCTCACAAAAGCTTATGGCACAATATGAAGGGTTAGTAAAGCAATCAAAACATGTATAATAGAATCTCAATTAATCTAAGTATGAGTAAAACCCTAATACATGGAATATGAAGAGTAATATTATTTGAGCCAATACTTATGTTACTTCTATCTACTAAAGAGAGGAGAACAAAGTTAGAATATGCTTACCTAAATGTGAACCTGTTGAGACTCAATATCTCCATTGGAAAAATGGTATTTTTAAGAGGTTGCTTTAGTTTTTAAAGATCACTAAGAAATGCCAAAGCATCTAAGACTTATCCACATGAATAGATTCTCTAAGTAGAAACTCTAAGCTAAGACTCCTCAAGTAGAATGGTGGAAGAGCATATTGTAAAGAAGTAAAAGTGAATAATAACTCTTGATTACATATTAAAATAATAACATAATGATCTTGTATTTATAGGTGGGTCTTACCCTAAATATTTTTAAATATTCCAACTATATGGGGTCAACCCAGTCGACCCTATATGTTTTTGGTCAATTATTCACTAGGTCCTGAGATAGGTTAGCCAAATGGATAACACAACTCTCAAGTGAAAATATCTCAAAATAGTACAAGGTCAACCTAGTCAACATTGTATAGTAATCAAAGGTTAAAAACTGTATAGAGTCAACCTAGTACAACTGACTATCAAAAGGGGATTAAGGTAAGGAAAAGAGGGATGAAAAGAGGAAAAATATTAGAAGAGTGTGCAAGGGAGGATTAATAGCTTATGGAATGGTTTTAGGAGATGGTTGGATTGGTAATAATGTGGTAATAAGGGACAAAAATCCTACAAAGCACTAATGGTCTATCCACCACTTTCTTGGTGTACCCCTTAGGGTGTGCACTCAAAGAGATTGAGTCTCAATGGGTTCCTACAAGAAGTAAAGCACTATTATTTGATAAAATTTAAAAATATTATGTGTATACAAGATCCTTTAGTGTTGTATATTTTATATAAGGTATAACATAAGCTTCCTCTTTTTCCCAAGTCATTTAAATTTTGAAAAATGTTATTGGATAATAATAATGACACAATATAGTAATGCAATCATTTATTATAGGAAGATCTTGAAATTGAATGTTGTTTAGGATAACTAAATGATTAACTTAAAACCACCTAATTAATCTATATTATCTATTCTAAGTATGCAAGAAATTACAAATGAAAGTGTGAGCTAATTACTAGCATACAAGGTTTAATTCCAACTTTAAAACAAGGTAAAATGTTGATATAGTTGATAGTGTAAGAAACAAATATAGATTTTATGATTTGGTCATGTGTAAATAAAATAAAAAATAGTGAAATTAAATGATTAATTTAAAACCACCTAATTAATCTATGTGATATATTCTAAGCATGCAAATAATAAAAAATAAAAGTGTGAGCTAATTACTAGCATACAAGGGTTAATTCCAACTATAAAACAAGGTAAAATGTCAATACAGTCGATAATGTATGTAAAAAATATAGAATAGGGTTGATAGGGTTGATCCTGTACTACAAAATCAAGGTCTAAAAATGAATGGGTTTGGCAGAGTCAACATAATTATCTAGACAGTACATAAAATATAAAACTAGGTCGACAAGGTCGATCCAATTAATTGTACAAGGGTAGTTTTTAAGACTACAAATTATGAAAGGAAAGACTGTAAATAAATAGATAGAAGGATAAAAAGGAACCTTGGTAGATCAAATATTCAAACAATGAAGATTTTTGTTAGAGAACCTTGTGGAATTCTTACAAAACCTATTAACTAGGTTAATTGGGTCAATCAAGCTCTATAAGAACTTGTTGTTGAGTGCCTGTACTGTATAGGGTCAATTGGGATAATCTATTATGCTAAACAAGATATATAAAAGTATGGAAATTATACTGGGTTGATTAGGTTGATCTAGTAATTTAGATTGGAAGTCTGGAAAGCTAAAAACTTGTACTAGGTCGATTGGGTCAATCCAAAATCTTGTACCTAAAAACCTATGCATAGAAATTAGAGTTGGATTGATGAAGTTGACCCAGTATGTAAAATGTATGATAAAAATAATGATGAAAAGAATGAAATAAGTGTACAAATCTTGAAATGGCTATTTTACATTGGGTTCACCAAAATGTATGCAATCAAAAATGCATTATGTCTATAAATCAATCTTGGCTTAGAGAAGATAGAAAATATCTACACTTCTAATTGGGAATACATTTGTTATGTGGGAGTATGACCAATATGGAGATATATTAAACCTAATTATGGGATCACTTATCACAATACACCATGATAGGAAGGGTTCCAAATCCTACAGTCTAACACAATCACACAATAACCCTAAAAGCATCCTAAGTTTAATATTTCACTCATGTCTAATAAATAAGAAAGTAAATCTAAGCTAGTGCTCACAAAAGCTTATGGCATAATATGAAGGGTTAGTAAAGCAATAAAAACATGTATAAGAGAATCTCAATTAAGCTAAGTATGAGTAATACCCTAATACATGGAATATGAAGAGTAATATTATTTGAGCCAATACCTATGTTACTTTTATCTACTAAAGAAAGGATAACAAAGTTAGAATATACTTACCTAAATGTGAACCTATCAAGACTCAATCTCTCCATTATCCAAATGGGGTTTTTAAGAGGTTGTTTTAGTTTTTAAACATCACTAAGAAAGGCCAAAGCATCTAAGACTTATCCACATGAATATATTCTCCAAGTAGAAACTCTAAGTTAAGACTCCTCAAGTAGAATGGTGGAAGAGCATATTGTAAAGAAGTACAAGTGAATAATAACTCTTGATTTCATATTGAAATAATAACATAATTATCTTTTATTTATAGGTGGATCTTACCCTAAATTTTTTTGAATATGCTAGCTATATGGGGTCAACACAATTGACCCTATATGTTTTTGGTCAGTTATTCACTAGGTCCTAAGCTAGGTCAGCCAAAGGGATAACACAACTCTCAATTGAAAATCTCTCAAAATAGTACAAGGTCAACCTATTCAACCTTGTATAGTAATCGAAGGTTGAAAATTTTATAGGGTCAACCTAGTATAACTGACTATCAAAAGGGGATTAAGGTGGGGAAAGAGGGATGAAAAGAGGAAAAATATTGGAAGAGTGTGCAAGGGAGGATTAATAGCTTAGGGAATGGTTTTAGGAGATGGTTAGATTGGTAATAATGTGGTAATAATGGACCACAATCCTACAAAGCACCAATTATCTATCCACCAATTCCTTGGTGTACCTCTTAGGGTGTGCACTCAGAGAGATTGAGTCTTGATGGGTTCTGCAAGAATTAAAGCATTAGTATTTGATAAAAGTTAAAAATATTATGTGTATACTAGATCCTTTAGTGTTATATATTTTATATAAAGTATAACATAAACTTCCTCTTTTTCCCAAGTCATTTAAATTTTGAAAAAATTTATTGGATAATAATAATGACATAATATAGTAATGCAATCATTTATTATAAGAAGATACTGAAATTGAATTTTGTATAGAATAACTTATCTATTAATTTGACATTTAATTCATGTAAGAACATAATGAATAACATGCTAAAAATTAATACAAGATGTAACAAAAAATGTCATGATCCTATGTAACATTTGAAATAAACATTCACTCATTGATCCCATTATGAATACAATATAATATGAATCATGAAATTCTAATGACTAAAGATAAAATAAAAACAAAAATCAAAGTATAAGGGTGATCTAATCAAGGGTTTGAATAATTATGTGGGATCTCAAACATTCTTGATCATTTATTTACTATTGTCAACCCAATGTTTCAAATCATTAACCAAAGATGAAAAACCATGTATCTAACCCACTAACCTCATTTATGAGGATATGGTGAGAGTAGATTCCTTGGGCGATACACTTCTCTTAGGTGCACCACAAATCAAATGACTAAAAGAGGCTTTATATGGTATAAACAAGGGACCCTTGGCATATTTGATATACCATTAAGTATATAGAAACTAAAATTTATGTTTAGAGTTGTATAATGTCCATGAGTATTGGGGTAAACTCCTCACACCATGATGTCTGTAAAATAGATCATTACATATCCCTTCATGACAATCACTAATTAGTTTTAAAACTATCAGAGCATAGTTTCTAAAACAAGTAAAATAAATTATAAAATAAAGAAAAAATAAAATCAGACTTTTTTGTATAGATATAAACAAATTTTAACATGAAGTTGAAATAAATATCTTCAGTGTCAGATTTATCCATTGTGAGAAGACAATATTTTTAGTGTTGGATTTATCTGAGGTGACAATATAAGCTCTTCAGTGTTGGATTACTCCAAGATTGAATATGATTGAATCATTATGTGTCAAATTTCTTCCAAAGTTTAAGATTATTTTCTTTCAATTTTAATAATTTATAGAAATATGTATGAAATCCTAAAACAAAAATCAAGAAAATGACAATTAACATTCTAAAAATAAAAGGGTCACGAGAATGTTTAATCTATTTTGAATTGAATGAATAAAACTAATAAATCTAAGTTATTTAAATTGATATGCAATAAATCTAAAGATCTAAAATTAGAATATAAAAAATTTTGGCATTATGAATGAGATAAAAATAGTAAATTGATCAATAGATATGCAAACCTAGCTTAGATATTATTTATGTTGACTATGCAAGTGAGTCGTTGGTGGGAAACTAATGAGAATGATTTGTGAATCATGTTGCACTTGATTTCAAAATTTTATAATGTACTAAGACAAAGATGCATTAAGATTAAAAGGCCACATCACAATGATTTCTTGTTATTGTAGTAGTGTTTAGGAAGACTAAAAAATGATTTTTTGATTTGGGTGTATGTCATTATCTAAGAGGGTTTATTAATAATTTTTGGGTGTTAATTTGATGCACAAAAGACCTAAAAAATAAAAACCCTAGCTCATACACAATAAACCAAATAGTTATCAAATGTCAAAATTCAAAATAGGTTTAGGTAAATAGCTAAGCTATCCTCAAAAACCCCTATGTAATCTAAATGCTACCTATAGAGCCCAAATGGGCCTCAGGCTGATGGAGTTCTCCCTTATAGAGTAAGTGTGTGATTCATGATTGTGAAAGTATATGAATATAGATAAGATATTGATTTAAATGCTTGGAAATCTATTCCCTTGATCTGTAATAAAAGATATTCAAAATTGGCCTATAAATGTTTGAATGTAGTAGAATTAATATTAGAAGAAATGGTGCTCTTTTATTTAGTATGCAGTAAAATTTCCAAGTGATTACTAGATGTATTAGGAGAAGCCCTTATGTGATTATATAGGGGAATATTTGAATATTTTCACTAACCAAATTTTCTAAAAGTGTGGGAGGGTCAAAATAGACATTTGAAATTTAAAAAGTTAACGTTGAAGTGTGGGGAACAATACCACAATCTGACCTAGTGTAGACCTATCCCAGAAGGATAAGGATTGCTATAATAGGATTTATAGGTATTTTTAATCAATTTAGGAACATTTAAATCATATTATAATTATTTTCAAGAATTTTTTTAAATTGATGTATGCTTCTGTAGAGATTATAAGTTAGTAAAATGGTGAATAGGCCAAGGAATGTAATGATGTCAAGATTAAACATTGTCAAGCACTTATTAATTAATTTTATGTGTCTACAGGATCTATACCCAACTAGTACACTTCATTATTGACATCATAAATCAAAAGACTCTGACTTTCCTTGAAGAGGTTCATATATTGAACTTTCCACTTACACCTCACCCACAACCATACTCCATTGGATGGTTTAGTACAGGATCTGAGAAATGCATCACTCAATAGTGTTAAGTGGTGTACAACCTCACTAATTTTTGAGATTTTTTTTAATCCTAAAATATATAATATACAATCTAGGGTTAAATGGGATATAGATAACATAGGGCACAAGGGTGATAAACTGTCTCTATAGTAGGCCAATTATTTTCAAAACTCAGATAAAATATATACTAAATTTATTATGCTAAGATATGTTAAAAATGGAAAGTATAGCTATGATACATATTTCATTGATAATGAAAACAAGATACTTAAATAGTGATAATGTTATTACATATCTATATCTAGAATAGGCAAAAATTACATTGGATCTAGATTATGGATCAATCACCTAATTCTATAATTATACCTCTATAACTATAAACACTTGCCTTAACTTGGGATAGTTGCATTGATGTTTCTATCTAGATTAAACACAAGTGTCTGGTATAGAATACCTATTGAAAATATATGTGAGTACCTAGATGTTTTTATTTTATGTGTCACCTTCACTCTAGTGAATTTAGATATGGGTTATGGAATGTCTCTCCTTGTCAAATAGCAAAACCGCAGTTTTTCATATTCATGTTGGTTGTGATAAAAATGGGTTACTAGGCACACAGTGTTGAGCTACCCAAAATACTTCTCTATTAATGATAATTTCTTACATATCTAATACTTCTAAGAGGGCCTCATACTTATGTAGTTCTCATCTATGTGTTTTCTTCTATATGAATCATGAAATGTGTGATAATCAAGTACAATAGTGACCTAACTTATAACATAGAAAATGTGCCTCATGGGATGTTCCTTCAGTACTTCATGTCTATATGTGTTGTCCCTATGACTGATATGAAAATAGGAAAAAATAGGGAAGCTTTTCTCACTTGAGTGCTTGATTGAGTGCTTTTGGTAAGTTGCCTTGTGATTAGATTAAAATTTGTTAGGTATCTAGTAGGTGAAGAATGAATGAGCATTGATCTTCTATATATATATATATATATATATATATATAGAAGATCAATGCTCATTCATTCTTCACCTAGTAGATACCTAACAAATTTTAATCTAATCACAAGGCAACTTACCAAAAGCACTCAATCAAGCACTCAATCAATCCCCTTAGAGAATATCTCATATTAATGAACTTACGCTAACCATAGGAATATGTTTCATTTTTATAATGGATGACTTTATGGCAATGGACACTTGCATCGAAATAGGACACATGCGTCAACATAGGCCTCTGACTAGCATGCAAGTGTCTAGGTAGTTGGAAAATAGGTGCTAGTCTAGAACTTGAAGATATGGAAGATAAGTAGGTTTATATCATTCTATGCAAGATAGAAGGTCTAGGTCATCATACTGACATTGATCAAACTAAGAGATAAGCAATTTGGAAAAGAGAGATAGTGTATGTGATACTTTTGGTATTAATAAATTATATAAGTTGAAGGTAAATCAATGATATGTATTTGCCAAGTGTATAATACTAAGGTGTTGAGGTGATATATAATTCAAAAATAGTGTCTAAATTTTCCTCCCTTTATTCTAATAATGAAATTTCTAGTTTAAAGGAAAATAAATGTGTACATGGATGTGTATAACACACATTGCCTTTGTGTGAGTCTAACTTGAGTGATTTATTTGTGACTGACCTATGAACAAGATCATGTTATAGTATATAGATAATGTATATAACTAAAATTGAAATCATTTAAAATGATTGAAAATAAAGAGAGCAAGGTTTAGGAATAAACTTGTGTATTGATGCAACCACCTTGCCTTTTGGCAATTTTATTTTAAAAGAGTAACATTATTAACATAGAGTTGAAATTAGGAAAAATTCAAAACCTGAAGAGGTACATATATAGAGAGAGGGATAGAGAACTATTTGAGGACACATGCCCCCAAAATATGATTTTCCACCCAAAAATTGAGATTAGTCTTGCTTGAATCATGATCACTAAGAGGTGGGGTGAATCAGTGTCTTAAAAAAAAAATTCAATTCCTTATTAGTATACATGAACCATCACATTAACATATAGATCAATCAATGCATAAGCAATCAACTATACAAGCATGAAATAAGACTAAACAAGTCAACACACTATATGTGAGAAACCTTCAAGGGGAAAAAAACCCATTGATCCCTATAAATGGAATATAGTCTTGTAAGTCAAAATATTAAGTTTAGTGAAGCACAAATTTCATATGGAACACTAACCCCAACTATCTAAACACCAACCCAGCTAGGCTTTAGCAAGCACCAACTTACAAGGAGGCATCAACCCCCTAGATGACTCAGCACCAACATAGACACCTAAAAAATTTGATCAACTTAAAAAAACCTTGTTTCTTACATAACATATTATGATCACCTTCTTTATCTCTTCTTACTTCTCTATCCCTCTCAAACTACCTTTTAAGCTTCTTTGCTCAAATAGGCATATTAGTCATATGACCTTGATTTTCATTAAAAAAATCTCTATAAAAATTTCATAATATTTCCTATACACTCCTCTCATTCTCTAAAATACCTCCTTTTTCTTACCAATATTATATTTCATTTGTTTGTTCTCTATACACACAAATAGGCATAAAACTACCTTGTATTTATGTAAGCCTCTTACTCATATCCTTCTTGGTTATACATACATATTTTCACACTTTTATTATCCTTATAATATGTATTATAACACAATTAATACATGTATCAATCATTACAATAGGTGATCCACAACTCAAAATACCAAAACCTCTTTTAGGCCTTAAGGAGACCTGATTCAATTAGGCATTCATTAGCACATGTTACCCTTTGGTCTCCTTGGAAAAATTTAAAACACAAAAAATGGTATTAAAACTTAATATTAAACTTAAATATAACCATAATAATCTCATATTATGTCCATGACACATTATATCTCCAATCACCACTTAAATAAAGCCATTAGTATTGTTCACAATTAGGTTTATGAACCTACAGAAATTTTATCTGGAACTATAGGAGATTAAACATAAATCAGTGAAATAGACATGGAAATAAATCATATATATATATATATATATATATATATATATATATTAAATTACCTAATTTTCATCACCATATTATTTTAAAATAATTACTCAAAGCAAAAGGACTCAAACATTTCTCTACAAATAGCCCACTCAAAACTGCCAAAACTCTCCAAACCCCAGTCATGAAAAACTTGATCTCAAATACTTGAAGGAACACTTAAAATTATAATTTATAATTTAAAAATATAATTTTACATATATATACCACTATTATATAAAAAAATCACAAGTTATAATGTCAAATATTCATCTTACAGAATAATCTTTTGACCTCACTACAAATAATCAGACCAAAACCAAACAAGCCATTTTGGCTTCAATGTTTCAACCACTTTCACTGAATTCCAATCTTTCAAAAATAATTATAACTAATTTAAATTAAAAAAAAAACACCATGTTCATTATAAACATAAAATCAAATCATATAACCTCAAATTTATCATTACAACTTGCTTACCTAGAATTGCCAATTTGCCTTAAAGCATATCATGGTGGCAATGACCTTTAACATCTATATGACCATTTATAGATACTTTTTATGCATTTGGATGATATTATGATATAATTATACCATTATAAAATATAAATATAATATGGTAAAATTTCAATATTGGTCTTACATACCAATCTCATAACCTTATATCTCACTGACTCGTCTTAGTCAAACAAGTCAACTTGTGAGAAAAATTTTCACTATAAACACTGACCTCCAAAACTTATAAAAAACATGAACATGTATTAAAATTACTAAAAAACATCTCAATTCACTTGGTTTCATCACTATTATATGATATCACATCCCTAATCATCTTCTCACCACTGCCTGGGATTCTTACTATTTCTACCATTAGGCCTATTAGTAACTAATCAACTTGGATGATCAATTTATCACACTTGAGGGTAAGAAACTATCAAAAAACCACCATGGACATAAAATAAAAGATTCAACATTCTCCATACAATTATTTTCATACTTTGACTTGGTTAGCTTTTATTGTTACAGTAAATCTCTAAGAAATGTGTACTTTCATATAGGGTCTACTCATACATCTAACAACTTAATCAAACCTAGAGGTGTCTGGGAGAGTTTAATAAAATATTTAATAGTTTTTATAGTAATTTTAGACCATTCTATGTTTTTTTGATCAACATCTTCAACATCAGGTCCTTATTAGGGTTCTATGAGGGTTTAAGCCTATTTCCACTATTAACGATCATTCATACAGCATAACCCCTTAATCCAAAAAATAATGCCTATAATTTTGATATAGTACCCTTCCCCATATACCATTAATATCTTATGTTCTCATTCATAGGTCACACATTCAAATAAACACCTGAAAGTCCTTGATTTTGCATGTCTTCATTTTATGTACTCAAGAGGCCTCAAAACCACTTTTCATGCCTTTTATTCAAACCATCACCTCAAATTCTCTGAAAATGATTTAAAAAACATATAATATCTCTTTAAAACACTCACATATCCATATTTTCTTTGTAAATATAACTTCATAACCCATTATGCCATACTTTCTCTCTTTGCTTGCTTAGACCTTGACTTACAAACCACATCAAGCCTTGAAACTAACCTTCATGCCTCTTTCCATGCACTCTCAAACTAACTCACATAAAAAATAAACTTATTTCATTGTTAAATAGTGCCACACATTATTCATATTCCTTGACAATAGATCATGACGGCTCATTAGGTCAGGTAGGGTTTAGGAGTGGTCTACGTGTAGACTTGGTCTGAATGACTTACCCCTGTTGTCATACCTTGAGATTATCATGAGTATTAAAATGCCTTATATACATTTTAAATCAACATCACACATATTTTTATGCCTTTTTACATCTAACTCACCAATTTACCATGCTCAAACTTTCTCACTAGGACTTTACATGCCATGACTAGTGCCATGACTAAGCTTCTCAAGCACTTAAAACTTGAAAATTGATCTTGAAACACTCTTTTATGATTTTAAACCTTGATTAAATGACTTTAATTCTCCTAAAAATAATTTCATACCTTTACACATACCTCTCCATGCTCATCATGCACATTCTCATGATATGACTATGCTTCTCAAAACACTTTGTACTCAAGGACTAATACTCAAACATGCTTACCTCAATGATGTTATCAAAAAATAACATTCATCATATAAAATTATCACACCACTAAAACAATATTGACAAAAACCTATATAAGAATCATTAGGTTGCCTTCAAATTATCTCTCAATAGAAAGGCATTAGGTTGCCTTCAAATTATCTCTCGACAGAAAACACATTAGGTTTCCTTCAAATTCTTTATTATCACATGGATTCCTTGTCACATCAAAAACACAAGATCATACCACAAAGGCCACTCACCATGCATATTTACCAAATTCATGTTGACATCAATGACATCAACCTTGACATCAATGACAACACTTCTCAAAAAACTCCCCCTTTGTCATTGATGGCAAAACATTATTCAATTTGATCACTGATCACTCACATATTCCCCAAACTAGTCAAACTTCCTTCTTGAAATTTCTCCCCATTTGACACTAATGACAAAGGGTCATACATACTATAACTTCTAGAACCATTTATTCTCCCTCTTTGATAACTATTCTCAAAAACTTTGCAAAAGAACTCATAGATACTAAGATCCCCCTTTGTCTTCATAATTTGGGATCACTAAAAGAATCAATAGATTTCTCAAACCATCTACAACATAATTCATGCTCAACTATCAACATCTAGAAATGTAGAACTTAATTTACTTGCCTCTTCTATGCTTATCAACAACAATATTTGGAGCTTATTAATAACCTAATTAGATTCCCCTCAAATCAAGCATCTACCATGCTTCTTCTAACTTTAAGTGTGTCTTCATGAATCCTAATGGAGTCACCCCTTTCATGGGTCACTAGAACAACCCAACTTAGGAGATTCCTATATCTCCATGCTTTCATAAGACTGAATATCTTTTAGGATTTTATTAGGCTTGATTTTTACCTTAGGCTTGACCTTTTCATCATTCGTGTGATCAACAATCTAAACTGATGATGAACATTCCTAAATTGATTTTTGATCTGAAGTATGTTCTACCATAGCAAACAGTCCACTTGAAATTATAGACTCATCATGAATCACCTTTACTATATTTGGTTTCCATACATTCATTTTTATTCTCTCTTACATTTTAGGAGCTTCAAATCTCTTATTTTAACTTGATGGCCTTCTACCTCTATTAGGATAGAATCTTGAAATGTGTCTTATATTATGACAGTTGTAGGAAACAAAGTTATACATACCTCTTAACTAATGACTCCTTTCATAATCCCATGCATATTCATTTTTAGAGAGTCTTCTACACTCTCTTGCTCTATGACAAAACTAATTGCATGTATAAAAATAACCATTAAATTAATTATCATACCTCATAGCATTAGGTTGTCTAATTGGTATTTTCATGTTAACCTTCTTGTCTTCATTAACTTTCTCCTTGACTTGAGCTGCCTCATATTGGTATTATTTGAAATAAATCCTTGTCTTATCACTTATAGACTTTTGACTAATCAAGATGTCATCTAGATCCTCAATTCTATTTTGAAACTTCATAAAGGTTTTCAACTTGATATATGCTTGATCTAACATAGCTTTCAAGGATTCCATCTTAATTCCATACTTGGTACATTCTTCCTCTTTAGATTTTAAGATAGCATTCATTATTTCCATTTATGTTTCAATTTGATTGATGATCTCATCATAATCCTTGGATGTGTTACTTAGTCTCTCCTCAAAAACCTATCTTCTCTTTAGAGTCTTTAACTAATGATCTTAGCTTGTGATTCTTCCTTATTTAGAACTTTAATTCCTCTAGAGATCTCACTAATTCTACCTCAAGGTTCACCTCAACCTCTTCTTCATCTAATTATTCATCATCCATAAGGTCTTTCCCTTTTTAGAAACCCTCATTATGTTGTTATATATCCTTGAATAAGGTTTAATTGTTATGTTCATGTTCATTATTGTCATCATCACTATCATATTTTCTTGTCACTTACAAAAAATGAGTTATTCTCTTTTTTGGTATAGAAACTTCTCTTGTTCTTAAATTATCCTTTCCTACCTTCATACTTCCTAAAATATTTCTTCTTTTTGTTAATCTAATAGACCTTTTTATCATCTCCATAATGTTCATCATGTTATTCATCATGCTTAGTCTTATCCTTGTTAGGACACTTGGATGCAAAGTGACCAATCTTACCATAATTTAAATATTTTAAGGGTAACTGACTAGATTGAAACCTCAATTTCCTTGAAAACATGGTTATTATTTAATCATCATCAACATCTGAGCATTCCTCATCCTTGACCTTCTTGTATTTTGATATATTCTCATCATTGAAATTTGCTTCCTTTTTGGGAGGCCTTCCTTCATTTGTTCTCGTCTCATAGGTAGTTAAGATGCCATGAAGCCCATCCATTTCAAGCTTGTTTAAATCTTGAATCTCTTATACTAAAAATACCTTAGAATCAAACTTAGGAGTTAGTGATTTCAATACCTTTTGAATAACTATAGACTCTTTCACTTCCTCTCCTAATCCTCTAATGGTATTGACAACTTCATCAACCTTTAATAGGTAAGATGCAATGGTTTCATCTTCAAACTTCTAAACTATCTTCAGTGGGTCTACAACTTGTCTATCTTCACCTTTTTGTATTGATGCAACCACCTTGCCTTTTGTAAATATTATTTTAAAAGATTAACATTATTAACATAGATTTGATATTAGGATAAATTTATAACCTGAAGAGGTACATATATATAGAGGGATAAAAAACTATTTGAGGATACATGCCCCCAAAATATGATTTTCCACCCAAAAATTGAGATTATATTTGTTTGAATCATGATCACTAAGAGGTGGGGTGAATCAGTGTCTTAAAAAAATTCTTTCAATTCTTTCTTAGCATACATGAACCATCACATAAACATATAGATCAAGCAATGTATAAGCAATCAAATATACAAGAATAAAACAAGATTACATAAGTCAACATACCATATATGTGTGAAACCCTCAAGGAGAATAAAACCCACCAATACTTATAAATGGAATACATTCCTATAATTCAAAATATCAATTTTAGTGAAGCACCAACTTCACATAGAGCACCAAAACCAACTAGTTAAGCACCAACCTAGCTAGGCTTTAGCAAGCATCAACTTGCAAGGAGGCACCAACCCCCTAGATAAATTATCACCAAATCAGCCACTTTAAACTTTTTATCACTTTTAAAAAACCTTTTTTCTCACACAATATATTATTATCACCTTCTCTATCTCTTCTTACTGCTCTATCCCTCTCAAACTACCTTTTAGGCTTCTTCGCTCAAATAGGTCTCTTCAAGGCATATTAGGTCATATGACCTTAATTTTCATACATAAAATATATATAAAAAAATTATAATAGTTCCTATACACTCCTATTATGTTCTAAAATATGTCCTTATTACCAATATGCTATTTCATTTGCTTGTTCTCTATACACATAAATAGGCCTAAAACTGCCTTGTATTTATACAAGCCTCTTGCTCATATCCTTCTTGGACATCCATAAATAATTTTACACTTTTATTATCCTTTAAATAGGTATTATAACATATTTAATACATGTATCAATATTTACAATAGGTTTTCCACAACTTAAAAGATCAAAACCTCTTTTAGGCCTTAAGGAGACCTAATTTAATTAGGCATTCATTAGCACATGTTACCTTTGATCTCCTTGGAAAAATTTCAAACACCAAACATAGAAATAAAACTTCATATACCACTAAAATAAACCCATAATAATATCATCTTATGTCCATGACATATTTTATCTCTAATCACCACTTTAAGCATGCCATTAGTACTGTTCACAATTAGGTTTGTGAACCTACAAAATGTCTATCTTGAACTACATGATATTAAACATAAATTATTTTAAACAACATGGAAATAAATCATATATTCAAAAAATAAATTACCTCATGTTTGTCACCATATTTTTTATACTTCAATACTCATAGCAAAAGGATTCAAACACTTCTCTACAAATAACCCACTCAAAACTACCAAAACACTCCAAAACCCAGTCATGAACAAATTGATATTAAATACCTAAAGGAACACTTGAAATGATAATTAATACATTAAAAATATCCATTTAAATATCTATAACAATCTTAGATATAAAAATCACAAGGTATAATGTAAAATATCATTCTTGTTTGACCTCACTACACACAATTAGACCAGAACTAGACAAACCATTTTGGCTTCAATATTTCAAACACTTTCACTAAATTAAAATATTTAAAAATTAATGATAAATAATTCCAAGTCACAAAAAAAATAATCATATGCATTAGATACATCAACTTATAGCATATAACCTCAAACTCATCACTGCAACTTGCTTACCCAGAACTAGTAGTTTACCTTAAAGCATAGTCATGGTGACAATAACTTTTAACACCTGTATGACAATTTTAAAATACTTATGATGCATGTGTATGATATTATTATATCATTATAACATTAATATATATAAATATATTATGGTCAAATTTAAATATTTGTCTTGCAGACCAATCTTATAACCTTGTATCTCACTGACTAATTTGTGTCAGAAAGGTCAACTTGTGAGCAACTTTTTCACTAAAAAATTAACCTCAAAAACTTATAAAAAACATTAATATGTCTTAAAATTCCTGAAAAATATCTAAATTCACATGGTTTTATCACTATTTTATGATATAACATCCCTAATCATCTTCTCACTACTGCCTACGATTCTCATTATTTCCACCATTAGGCCTATTAGTGACTAGTCAACTTGGATGATTAGTTTAGCACAATTTAGAGTTATAAACTATCCAAAAACCACCATGTACATAAAATAAGTTTCAACCTTATTCATTTGATGATTTTCATAATTTGACTTGGTCAACTCTGACTGCTATAGCAAATCTCTAATAAATGTGCACTTTCTTATAGGGTCTACTCACACATTTGACAAATCAATCACACCTAGAGGTGTATGTAAGAGTTTAATAAAATATAAAATAGTTTTTATAATAATTTTATACCATTATAGGTTTTTTTCATCAACATATTCAACATCGGGTCCTTATTAGGGTTCTAGGAGGGTTTAAGCCTATTTCCATTCTTCATGATCATTCATAAATCACTACCCCTTAATTCAAAAAATAATGCCTAAATTTTTTATATATGACCATTACCCATCTATCATGAATATATTAGGTTCTCATGTAGAGGTTACATGTGTTAGTGAACACCTAAAAGTCTTTAGGTTTGCATGCCTTCATTTTGTGTACTCAAGAGACCTCAAAACCACTTTTCATGCCTTTTCTTGTAAACCATGAACTTAAAATTTATGAAAATTATTGAAAAAACATAAAATACCTCTAAAAACACTCATATATCCATAATTTATTTATAAATATAACTTCATACCCCATTAGGCCATACTCTCTCTCTTTGCTTGCTTAGACCTTGACCTATAAACTATATTAGGCCTTGAAATTAAACTCCGTGCCTCTTTCCATGCACTCTCAATCTCACTAAAATAATAAATTAACCTATCTCATTATTAAATAATGCCACTCATTCTTCATATTCCTTGATAACAGATCATGATGCCTCATTAGGCCAGGCAAGGTCTACGAGTGGTTTAGGTGTAGACTTGGTCTGAAGGACTTACCCCTATAAGCATACCCTAAGATTATTATAATTGCTCCAATTACTTATATTCATGTTAAATCAATATAATACAGCATATTATTCCTATTTTCATCCATATCACCAATCCACCATGCTCAAACCTTCTCACTAGAACTTTACATGTCATGACTAGTGCCATGACTAGGCTTCTCAAGCACTTGAAACTTGAATACTAATCTTGAAACACTATTTGATGGTTATACACCTTGATTTCATGCCTTAAATTATCCTCAAAAAATTTAATACCTCTTCATTTTCATCATGCACATGCTCATGATATGACTATGTTTATTATGACTAGGCTTTTCAAGACACTTTATACTCAATGACTAGTACTCAAACATGCTTACCTCAATGATGCCATAAAATAAGAACATTCATCATATATAAATTACACACCATTAAAATAGCCTTGAAAATAACCAATAGAATAATCATTAGGTTTCCTTAAAATTCTTTCTCAATAGAAATACATTAGGTTGCCTTTAAATTCTCTCTCAATAGAAAATACATTAGGTTGCCTTAAAATTCTCTCTTATCACATGGCTTCCTTGTCACATAAAACACACAATCTCATACCTCAAATACCACCATGCATCTTCACCAGATGCACCTTGACATCAATGACAACACTTCTCAACAAGTTCAACCCTACAACCTAATCATACTTATAACCTAATTAATGTGAGTGAACCAAGTCAACACACATTATAAAACTAGTGAGATTGGATGACGTAATAAATTCCAATCTATAAACTTGGAAATATTGAGTGATTTAATCACCTAAATCATACCAAAATTGAACTAACTAATGCAGTAGATTGGCTCAATGCAGTCCCTAAAAGTCCATCCTAGTGGGTGATGACAGTCCATATAAATGTTTGAAATATGAAATTAATTTGATTTTTCAGTATTAGGTGCACATTACATAGCATATGCACCTTATATATGTCTCATGTTGAAATTATTTATAAAAATGATATCAACATATATAATTCTACCATAAATGTGTATCTAAATCATATAACTCTACAATTTGGCCAATTTGAAAATTGTGTAAGTGTGGAGAACATGTTTCCAAAACATTCCCACACTATAATTTGAAACTAATGTAAGTTTGGATAACATGTTTCCAAAACATTTCCCCACTATATATATAAATCTAAAAATTAGTGTGAATTTAGAGAACGTGTTTTCATAACATGCCCCCATTATAAGCTAAATATGTGAAAAAATGTGGAAGTTGTGTCTCTATGGCATGCTCAGACTAATATGCCCCCTCTTTTGAGGTGAGGTAAGTAGTAAGTGGTAGTTATTTTACCTCAAAATTATAAGATAACCATGTAAACTATGAATGTACCATGTACAATATAGAGCGAACATGTATAGGTAGATATATCTATAGATACCCATATTCAATACAATCATAGTTCACAGAGATTGTTATAGTTATTAGTATGTGTAGACCTCTTGGCAAAGAATTAAAATTATGGGTAAGTGCACAAAGTTTGGGGACAAAAATTGGCCTACCCATGGACATGATTTTCCTCAAATTTCAAAAATATGAACTTCTATAGATAATTTGAGATATCTACACTCAAATTTTGAAGATGGTGTAAGAACATGAAATGTAGTATTTTGAGTTTAGTTTCCAAAACACTAATTTTTTTAAAAATTTGTTAAGTATAACTAGTCAAACATATAAAATATAAAGAGGAACTCCAACTTTTTTTTAGAAAACATAGTAGATAGATGGCCATGTGGCACACCATTTTTTGAGTAGCATTTAATATTATTTGAAACCCTTTTGAGGAAAATTTAGATAAGATATTCTAGTTTGTGACCTATATCTTTTCAATGAACACTTTTTTTTATGAATTTTACAAGTAAATAGATCCTAAAAATTGACAAAAAAATGAATAGTTATCCATCCTATACACCTAAATACCTCAAAAAATGAAAATCATTTTTTTTTTAATTTCTAAATAATTAGGCCTAGTTTATGACCATATAACTTTTTCTTCAATTGGATCAATGAAATACAAATTACATGAACATGTATAGGCATGTATGTTTTTGGCATGTAGTGGCCTAAAAAAGGTATAGTTAGAAATCAACATAGTTTGAAACCTTAAATTAGTCAAAAAATTATAAAAAACATATTTTTGGAAAGATGAGAGCGTGCTCATCATGATGGTATTAATTTTTTGAATTTTCACATTGAAATTATTAGTGTATTTGGAAATCAAATTTTATTCTTGTTTTTTATCATAACTCTCAAAACTTGGTTGTACATTGAAAATCCAAACCTTTGGCTCAAGAATCTAATCCATTCTCAAGCCAAAAGGCATGGTAAATGAATTCAAATTCAAATACCACAATCACATTAATAATGTGATCACATTATTAACTATGTTATTAATGTGATCACATTAATAATGTGATTACGTTATATATTCTCAACACCCTAAAACCCAAATTTGCATTTTGACCTACTAAAGGAGCCATTAGGCCTAGTAGTCTTAAGATTAAAGTTTCGTTGATTAAGATTATTTTTTAGGACCAATGTTATTGTCAAGATTTGATAACATTGAATGATAATTAGAGATGTATTAACCTATGAATCAATTTATTATTCATTTGATCCCAATATGGTGTGCAATCAGGCCAATAGATCCTAAATTGACATTACATGGACGTATTTCCTTGGATGGAGCTTGGTTCACCCCAATTACATATCAAACTAAACTATATACTTGGTTTTTATAATATGGTGTGAAATTAGATACATAATTGACATCATATGGACATAATTCCTTTCTCAGGGCTCATTTAACCCCAATTGTGTATTAGATTGAACTAAATATTCAATTATTTTAATATGATGTGTTATCAAAGCCCTAAATGACATTATATTAAAGGAATTCCTTGCACATGGAATAAGTAATCTTAATAACATATTATACTGAAGAAAATACTTGATTAGTTAAATATGATATGCAATTAGAGAAAAATATTAATAATGGACATTATATGGACAAAATTCCTTGCATGGGGTGAAAAATGCCTCGATTGATATTAAGTGGAAGTAGTTAATTACATAGGACTTGGTTGTCCCCAATTGTGTATAGTATTGAAAAAATATCAATTAATTTAAGATGGTGTAATTAGAGCCCCAAATGACATTAGATGGATGTAATTCCTTGATTTGGGATTGAGTGGCCCTAATTACATATCTTATTAAACCTAAATACTCAATTGGTTCAATATGATGTGTAACTAAGGATAATGTAACACAACCAACATTATATGGACAAATTTACTTTCATGGGGCTCAGTTGGCCTTAATTATGTATAAGATAAAACCAAATACATGATTATTTGAATATAGTTTATAATCAAGGCCAATGAAGTCATAATTGACATTAGATGTATTCAGTTACTTTCATGAGCCTTGGTTGGCCATAATTACATATTTAACTAAACTAAATACTTGGTTGATTCAATATGTTATGTATTTGGGACCAACAGAACCCCATGTTGACAATAGAAGGATGAAATTTCTTACACAAGGCTTGTTTAGACTAAATTTCATATCATATTGAACCAAATATTCTTTTAGTTGAATTTGGTGCACAATCAAAATCCCAATTATTATTAGATGGATGTAATTCCTTACATAGCATTTAATTGGTCTTCATTTCATATTAGATTGAATCAAACACTCAATTATTTGAATAAGGTGTGCAATTAGGGCCCTAATTAAAATTATGTTGACATAATTCCTTGGGTAAGCCTTGATTGGCCCCAATTATGTATCATCTAGAACTAAATACTTGATTGGTTCAATATGGTATGCAATCAGGGCTAAGTAAGCCCCAATTTCCATTATATGAATGTAATTCCTTGCACATAGATCCTTTGGATTGAATTGCATATCAAATTGAAAAAATACTTATTTTTTAATATGGTGAGCACTTGAATTCCCAATTTATATCATATGGATTAAATTCCTTAAATTGAAGCTCAATAGGCCCCTAAGATCAATTTATCCCCAATTAACATCCTTTATATATAGTAAGAATTAGTTTCATAGGGATGAACTTGGTTAAAATCACATCACTCATTACCATAATTGACTTCATAGGTTCAATCTATGATGATGTGGGGGATAATTGATCCCAAATTCACATCCTTTACACACAGATCTAGGTTTAAGTGTTAGGTTGTGGAGCTAAAAGCTTCACTGATGTAAACAAGGAAGGAGGTTGCTGAAGGTTGCTGAGTTACAGAGCAACTGACATTAGTCTGATCAGCTGACATCAGTCAGATTAGTGAAGAGAAGCAACCAATGCCAGTCAGGGATCGGCCAATGTCGGTCACCTCTAGGTAGACAGGGACCGATGTTGGTCACCTGTGTGGTTCAAAACTATAATTTTTATGGGCAGTTAGTTAACGAACCAAGTGTTTTCATGTCAAGAGCCAAATTTAGACAAGAAGATGCAGATCTAATTATTATAATTAGATGTCTAATTATTGTTTACATGAGATCTATTTAAGAGACTCATGGGTTGTATTGTAAAGTGTTCTAGTTTGAGTTGAGAAAAGTTAGCTCCTTTTGTGTGTGAAGTGAGCAAGGATGTTCCTCCTAGTTCCACAGTAGTGCCACATGTGGGTGTTGGTTTTGGAGAATCAGAAGGGTTCTTCAGGTGTGTAAGATCTTGGTCAGCAGGGGTGCAAGGCCACATTTGGAGATCTACATGGGTAAGTAAGATCATTGATCTACAGGTGTATGTGTGTGCATGATCTAGGTTTATAGGTGTGCAAAACCAGATTGATTTGTAGGGGTGCAAGATCAGGGAGGATAGCAACACAACAAGGGCAGGATCAAGTAGAATCTACTTGGAGTATGGTGTGTACTCGATCTAGAGCAAGAGAGGAAGGCAAGGCAGTTCCTTCCATAAGTAAGATCATTTGGGTTGTAGGTTTTTTTATTTTAGGGGAGATCTACTTGGAGTGTGTGGAGCACTTATGGAGTGCATGGAGCACTGGAGTACTGGCAGTAGTGGATACTGACTGGTTGGAGGTGAACACCAACTCTGTGTTTGAGTTATGTGTTGGGACCATAAGAGAGAGAGCTTTGAGGAAAGAGTTACTGTAAACTTGAGGTGTGGGAAGCCTCTAAGAGGTGTGGAGAAGAAATGGCATCTTCTTTATTGTATTCTTTTATGGATGAGTATTAATACAAGTTGTGTATTGTCTCTCATATTCTGTGTTGTTTCTGGTTTCTAGTTACTTATTACTTCTAGTTAATTATACATCTTAAGTTGCTTATATATGGTAATTAATTGTGTGCTTCCATATTTCCCAACAAGTGGTATCAGAGCTAAGGTTGCAGGGAGCAGGTTTTGTGTTTGGTTACAAGTCACTCTCAGGGGTTTCTGATTGAGTGGGAGTAGAGCAATGGCAGAAGAAAGTAAGCTAAGAATGGAGGAATTGAAAAGCATGAATGATCAATTATGGTCCTATGGAAAGAAAGAGCAGGTAAAGAAATATTGTTGGTTTGTGGAAGATCAACATGAAGGAACCGAAGAAGTAGATGTTGCAGGTGATGTGGCACAAGATGCTCTGATATGTTTCTTGGATAAAGTAGAATCTTGTTTTATAGATTATGTTGCCTCTTTTCATGCAGCCCCAAAGAGAGATGATGGTGAGCCTTGGCAAAGGGGAAGTGAAGCTAAAATTACATGTGGCCAACACATGGGTGTTGAAGGAGGTCATGGAGGTCCCAGTGTTGAAGATATGGCTAATTTCTTCAAAAAAGTTGGGTGAAAAGAGATGCACAAGAACTCTCACAGTGGATGCACTTGAATTAGCTGGTGGTAAGAAAGTAGGTATCCTTTACCTATCTACTTATATTACTAATTCTTCTTCTATTGTAGAGATGTGGCTTTGTAGGCTTGGTCACAAGAGTAAGAAGGAGATGCATGTTCTTAAGAGGAAGTTAGATGTGTTTGACAGGCTTAAGAACTGGAAAGCCTTAGTGTTTATAGAGGAGATGGCAGACAGAGATCAATGGAGAAGGCTGAGTAACTCTGAGTAGAGCAGTTTTGATCTAGACAATAATTCAGATAATAATTTGGATGATGGGTCCACCCCATTTGATGGCAAAACTTTTGGGAGCCATAACTTTTGCACCGTAGCTCCAATTGACTCACCGTTTGAACCGTTGGAAAGCTAATAATGAGGGGAATGTCATGAGATGGCATTGAGATTTGGTTAATGAAGTTTGACCCCATAAAACCCAATGGAAGTGTCCCAAATTTCAATTTTATTAGTCCAATCTAAAAATAGTAAGTTTTTAAAAATAGAAATTCCTCGAATTCTGTATTGTTGTAAATCGTGGAAGTCAAACCAATTCATCTCCCTTGAGATTGGTGACCTTCCACATCCTCCCCACACCTTCAAAACATGTATAAATGAATATGTAACCTGAAATGGAAATTAGACATCTCATCTCAGAGATAAGCATATGTTTAGGTCTGCAATTTTGATAAATAAAACATCTCTTTTTAGAGATGGCATTATTTGAATTGTGTTATTCTTATTTCTTTGAATTATTTTAGCCAAAGCTTTTGAGTTTTGGATCAAGTTTGGATAGGGATTTGATTCAAAGAAAGCTCATGGGTAAAAAGTCATCACTCATAGGAAAACACAGGTACCGACGTCGGTCAGGAGGAACCAGTGTCGAACAGACAGGTGCCGATGTCGGTCATGTGCAGATCGAAATCAGTGATGTCAGGCAGGGTAAGACTGACGTCAGTCAGGAGGATTGATGTCAACAATAGGTAAGACTGATGTTGATTAGGAGGATTGATGTTAGCAATAGGGACACCAATGTTGGCAGAGTTGGAAGTCAGGATAGGTGCATGAAAACTAACATCGGTCAGATGTAGAATGTGTAGTGACCAAGGTCGGTCATTGTAACAAATTTTGGGTAGATAGCAAGTTTTCAAGGAGTCTTAAACACCCATATGGAGGACTGAAAGGGTAAGTAAGCCTCAAATATTTTGTTCCTCTTCTTTATACTCGTTGTTCACTGTAGAGTAGGAAGGATCCAGGAAACAGTGGGAGCATGGCATGATGAGAATGCAGAACCAAGCAGGAGATTTGGTAGGGTTGCCAGTCAGTATGAAAGCATAGAGATGAATGGATACCTTAGTTAAACAATAGAGAGAATAGACACATGAGATAGAAGGCCAGGTCATATGGTCTTGAGGAAGCTACAGGACAGTGGTACAGGTTTGACAGGTGGATGACAAAGCATGGCTTTAGTCAATGTTAGGGTAACTACTGTGGTTTGTCTTACCAGGTGGATGATGGTTACAACATTATCTATTTAATGTATGTGGATGATATGCTAGCAAAAGATTTAGACATACAAGGTTTTGCTAAACTAAAGGTAAGGTTAGTTCAGTGGTTTATCATGAAGAATTTAGAGCAGCGAAATTCTTTGGCATGAGTGTGTTCTAGAGGCATGGAGATCACAAGTTGATTTTGTCTTTAGAGGATTCTGTGAAGCCAGTTAGCATGTCAATGGGTTGGATAGCAATGTCTTGATTCACATGATGAGGTTAAGTACATGAGTATTAGCCCTGAGTTTTCCCAAGCAGTGGGAGCTGTCAGAAAGTTTGGAGCCGATTCGGGAAAGAAGCACTGGAAGGCAGTTCAGTGGATTCTCAAGTATTTGAGAGGGACCAATAGCAAGTATACCTATTATGTAGGGTCAGGTTATTTTCTACATGTGTTTGTAGATGCATATGCAATAATTTACTTGGATGACAGGAGGTGCACCACAGGTTATGTGGTGGTTGGTCTTCAAGATTCATCTTGAAGAGGGATACAAGCCAGGAAACAGATTAGATGGGGTACAGGTACAGGGATAGTGCAGCTATTTATCTCCAAATGGGAGATTGTTAGGTTGTGGAGCTAAAAGCTTCACTAATGCAAACAGGGGAGGAGGTTACTGAAGGTTACTGAGTTGCAAAGCAACTGGCGTTAGTCTAATTAGCTGACGTTGGTTAGATTAGTGAAGAAAAGCAACTAATGTCAGTCAGGGATCGACTGACATCGGTTACCTCTAGGTAGACAAGGACCGATGTTGATCACTTGTGTAATTTAGAACTACAATTTTTATGGGTAGTTAGTTAACGAACCAAGTATTTGCATGTCAAGATCCAAATTTAGACTAGAAGCTACGGATCTAATTATTATAATTAGATGTCTAATTATTGTTTGCATGAGATCTATTTAAGAGACTCATGGGTTGTATTGTAAAGTGTTCTAGTTTGAGTTGAGCAAAGTTAGCTCTTTCTGTGTGTGAAGTGAGCAAGGGTGTTCCTCCTAGTTCCACAACAGTGCCAAGTGTGGGTGCTAGTTTTGGAGAATCAGAAGGGTTCTTCAGGTGTGTAAGATCTTGGTCAGCAGGGGTGCAAGGCCACATTTGGAGATCTACATGGGTAAGTAAGATCATTGATCTGTAAGTGTATGTGTGTGCATGATCTAGGTTTGTAGGTGTGCAGAACCAGATTGATTTACAGGGGTGTAAGATCAGGGAAGATAGCAACACAACAGGGAGCAGGATCAGGCAGGATCTACTTAGAGTATGGTGTGTACTCAGTCTAGAGCAAGAGAGAAAGGCAAGGCAGTTCCTTCCATAAGTAAGATCATTTGGGTTACAGGTTGTTACAGTTCAGGGGAGATCTACTTGGAGTGTGTGGAGCACTTGTGGAGTGCGTGGAGCACTGGAGTACTGGTAGTAGTGGATACTGACTGGTTAGAGGTGAACACCAACTCTGTGTTTGAGTTGTGTGTTGGGACAGTAAGAGAGAGAGCGTTGAGGAAAGATTTACTATACACTTGAGGTGTGGGAAGCCTCTGAGAGGTGTGGAGAAGAAATGGCATCTTCTTTATTGTATTCTTTTCTAGATGAGTATTAATACAAGTTGTGTATTGTCTCTCATATTTTGTGTTGTTTTTGGTTTCTAGTTACTTGTTACTTCTAGTTAATTATGCATCTTAAGTTGCTTGTATATGGTAATCAATTGTGTGCTTCCGTATTTCCCAACATTAAGGAGCTCAAATTTTCCCCAATCACCATCATGATTGTACCTTATATACCCTAAGCCCTGATACCTAAACTCTAAACCATAAATATAAACTCTTTAAACCTTGAACCAATCATTTTAGCCCAAATTAACATCATTTAGACTAAAAATTAAGTTTGTAAGGCTTAGTTTGGCCTAAATCACATGACTAATTACCTTATTTGACTAATTCACTCAATCTACATGATGATATCTAGGGTATAATGACAACCCAAAAACACATTCTATAGTCATAAATGGGTCCAAGTGATACAAATTATGCTCAATTATCTTTGTGATTGACCTTGTGTACCCTAAAACATATATACATTAAAATCTAATCCCTAAACCATAAATCCTAAACACTATACCCTAAATATTAAAACATAAACTTTTTATATTTACTAATTTATTTATCCCCAATTAGCATCCTCTATAGTAAGAATTATTCTTGAACATGTAATAGAGTGATTAGACATTATATACAAGTTCGTAAACCTAAACCCTATGCCCTAATCCCTAATACCTAAAACATAAATTGTAATCTCAATACCCTAATACCCATTACATGTCCCAAACATACATGCCTTATGATATAACTTATTTTATCATGAGATGTCATAAAATGCACTTTTTAAACCTATGGCCAAAACTTAGCCTTTCGAGTACCAATCTAGTTGCGCATCTAAAGTAAATTGGGGCTATTTTGAGCCCCTTCAACCTAATTAACCAAAGAGGAGGCTAGTTGATTATTTTAATTGAGGAGGCATTTGAGGCCAATTTGAACCCCTTCAAGAGCAAGATATGATTTGTGGTAAAATCAAAATATTTATTCTATCATTAATTGATATAATTAATCAATTTATGTAATTAGGGGCATGATCTAGGCAAAATTGAGCTTCTAAACCAAATTTATGGCTCAATTGATTGTATAACAAGTATGCAACATGTACATGGCATAACTAGCCCTACTTTTATCAAAAATTCAAACATGAAGGTAATTGTCATAAATAAAGGAACAAGTAGATCAAATGTTCTTCAATTACCTTAGTAATTAGACCCTATATCAAATATATTAAACCCTAAACTCTATACCATTTAAGTTTAACCATAAACCTTGTACAATTTACATTAAACCCTAAGCCATAGGCCTTAAAACCCAAACTCTTTAAATTATAGACCTTAAACCCTAAACCAATAAATTTAGCCCCAATTAAAATCCTTTATATATATAGTAAGAATTAGGTTCATAGGGATAAACTTGGTCAAAATTTCATCACTCATTAAACCATAATTGACTTAATTGGCTCAATCTGTGATGATGTGGGGGACAATTAAGCTCAAAATCACATTCTTTACTCATAGATATAGGTTCAAGGAACTCAAACTTGACCCAATTTCTTTCATGATTGTACTTTATATACCCTAAGCCCTAATCCTTAAATTTACTAATCATTAAACTCTAAACCATAAATATAAACTCTGTAAACCTTGAACCAACCATTTTAGCCTAAATTGATAGCATTTAGACTAAGAATTAAGTTCACATGGCTCAATTTGACCTAAATCACATGATTGATTACCCCATTTGACTAATTCACTCAATCTATACAATGACATCCAAGGTATAATGACAACCCAAAAACACATTTTATAGTCACAAATGGGTCCAAGTGATTCAAATTATCCTCAACTATATTTTTAATTGAGATTTTGTACCCTAAACCATATATTTATTAAAACCTAAGCCCTGAATCATAAAACCTAAACATGATACCCTAAATTATAAACCATAAGCTTTCCCTATTTACCAATCAATTTAGTCCCAATTAACATCCTTTGTAGTAAGAATTAGGTTCACATAACATAAATTGATTAGACATTATATATATGTCCTTAAATATAAACCCTATGCCCTAATCCCTAATCCCTAATCCTTAAAACATAAATTGTAATCCCTATACCCTAATGCCCACTACATGCCACAAACATACATGCCTTATGATATAACTGATTTTATCATGAGATGTCATAAAATGCATTTTTTAAGTTCCTATGGCCAAAACTTAGCCTTTGGAATACAAATCTAATTATGCATCTAAAGTAAATTGGGGTTATTTCGAGCCCCTTCAACTTAATTGCATGACTATAAAAAAAATTTGGGGGTTGATTAGCTCCAATTTACCCTAATTTGTATCATGATTATATCTTATATACCCTAAAACCTATACCTTAAACCCTAATGCTTAAAGTTCTTAATCCCTAAACTCTAAACCATAAATATAAATTATTTAAACCTTAAACCAATCATTTTAGCTCAAATTAAAATCATTTAGACTAATAATTATATTTATGATTGACCTTGTGTACCCTAAACTTATGCCCTAAACACTATACCCTAAATTTTAATCCAAAAAATTTCCATATTTACCAATCAATTTAGTCCAAATTAACATCCTTTACAGTAAAAATTAGGTTCACACATGGAATAGAGTGATTAGACTTTATATACACCCTTAAATCTAAACCCTACATACCATAATCTCTAATCCCTAAACCCTAGAACATAAATTACAATCCCTAATCCCTAAAACATAAATTGTAATCCCTAATCTATAAACCCTATGCACTAATGCCTTAATCCCTAATCTATATTAAGTATAACACAATTACATTATTTAATAATTTGATCACATTATTTTTAATATAGACAACACTCAATTCTTAATGCCAATTTCTAACCTCAAATGAGTAATACTAATAATGAATCACGTTATCACATAACATGATCACATTATTGTTAATATATGTTTCTCAATATGTTGGATGAAGTAGAACCTTGTACAATAAATAATGCGATCATGTTATGTAATAATGTGATTGCATTATGTAATAACATGATCATGTTATGATTATTATATACTAAACTCACTTTCTAACATCTATTTTTAACCCAAATCAAGAATTTTTCCCCCATGAACATTCTCTGTACTTTTATGGGACCTACAGTACCTGTGTACTTGAACCCACATTTGAAAAGTTGTCAATTTTCCTTGATGGGTGATGTATCACATTCAAGGAAGAAGAAGATGTTGAAGAACAAAACACTAGAGGAATTAGAAGATTTTATAGAGAAACAAAAGATACAAATGCAAAAACTTCATGGTAGATAAGGTACAAACCCTAATCTTGATGAACCAAATGCCATAGATAATGAGCCAATTGATAATAATGAATCAAGTAATGATTAAATTGACCATAATGAATTTAATAATGATGAAATTAATCATAATGAAATTAATAATAATGAATTAGTTAATGTTAGAAGTTTAAATTCAAAGTTCCAAGTTTTTTATTTTGTTGATGATGAGTCTATGTATGATGTTTCACCCTCCATGAATGAAGAAATTTTGATGGAAACAAATAATGATGAAATTAACCATCAATAAAATTTCATGGAAACATATAATGAAGAAATAAATAATGAATAAAATATCATCCCACCTCTAAATAATGAAATTAATAATGATTTTGAAATACCCTCTCAACATATTCCACCATTACTAACACCTCCAAGAATTATTTGTAGAAAAGATAAGTACTTAATTGAAGTCGATGAAAATATTTTAGAACCAATGCATAACAAAATGTTTGATTGCTATTCAAGAAGACTAGATCAACAAATTTGGGATGCTTTCTTTCATAATTTTGAATATGATAGTCAAAGATGTCAATTATTTATTTCATTGATAAAATTGATTAATATGAGACCTATAATGTACACATTAGGACTAAGAACATCTAACATGGATGATGAAAATAATGGAATTGTTGAAAATCTACATAATGCATATCATATTATAGGCCCAAAATCACACACCAAAGATTGTAATTTTACCTGGCATATACTTACAACTTGTGCAGTAAGTGACAAAATAGGGAAAAAATGAATGGTTTTAAAAATAACTGAACACTTAATATAAATAGGAAAACAATAATGAAAATAATTAAAATATGTGAAAGACTTAATGAACCTGATACTAATGAGATCTGGGAATTTTCTGGTAAACTTTTATGAAAGGACAAGGCTATAGCTAATACCCTCAAAGAGTTACTTGCTCAATTTTGGAAAGATAATACAAGAGTTTCACCCAATATAAGAGATGTTGTGAAAAGAAGAGTTGGTTATCATAACCATGAATTGTATCCAAAAAATTTATTGGATATGACTCAAACACAATTTTACTCTAAATTTTTGAAAAAACATCCACAATTTTCTATTTGTCAAAGATATTTTGAGATGGCCAAACCTTTTTATGTAAAAATAAATAACACATGCACCAATTTTTGTTGTAGGAAATATGTTGAATTTTCAATGCACTATAATGTTTTTCATTGTATTCATTGTACTTTTCCTACTAACAATATTTTTTAGGAGTGTGGCATTGAATGGCTACCAAAAATATCAAGGGAATTTATTCCAACTACCTTTTTCAAAAGATTGAATGGATAATTATTTTATAATAAATCATGTTTAAATGGAAATTATAGACTTTGTGGTGGATTACCAAAATTAAAAAAATGTATCCTTGAGGAGATTACAAGTGCAATTGGATAGGAATTAGTTGGTTTAAGCAAATATAAATCAGTGACTTATCAAGTAAAATATGAAAAAGAATCTAAAAGGTGTGAGCTTGTTACAAAAAAGATACCTATTTCAGAATTTTTGGTCAAATTTAGGGACAAGATTATTTGAGTATGCAAAGCACACACACAGAGGGCTAGATGGTTGGATGAACATTTTAAGATAAGCAAGGATACATTCACACTTGGTTTAATCATTTTAGTAGTTGATTTTTTTGAAAATTACACATTCAAACCCCAAATGGAAGTTCAATCATAGTATTACAACTCATCACAAGTTGATATTCATGTATAAACAATTCATGCATGCACTTCATAGTACAAAGTAATAATGGCAAATATTAAGGGAGTACTATTTCTATATCAATGATGACATATCACATCATTCAGAGTATGTGTAAGGTTGTTTTTAGAATTTCTATGAATATTTGAGTTAGAGGAATATTACTTTAAATAAGCATTACATTTGGTCAAATAATTACGCATCATAATTCAAAAATGCATAAATATTTTATTAGTTGAGCAAGATTTACAT
Source organism: Torreya grandis (assembly GCA_037957365.1). Taxonomy (NCBI): domain Eukaryota; kingdom Viridiplantae; phylum Streptophyta; class Pinopsida; order Cupressales; family Taxaceae; genus Torreya; species Torreya grandis. The sequence goes on along the minus strand of JARHVA010005168.1, from coordinate 1,101,086 downwards.
TACCATTAGTGTAGAACATATTTGGAGTTTCACCAAGGTTGGCCATGGAAAAGGGGAGCATGATGGTACTAGAGCATGTGTAAAAAGAGATATTACAAGGGAGGAGTTGAAATTTTAAGAGGGTTTTCATTTGAAAAATGTAAAAACTATGGCTGAATTGTGTAATGAGAACATGTGTCATGATGTTCAATAAAATTTAACTATTTATAGACATTTTTGGTTAATGAAGGAATAACACCTAGAAAATTATGAGGATTGTATGACTCTAATGGGTTTAAGTGACCTCCACTCATTTCATAGCTCAAATGAAAGTTATTGGACTATTCATACGAGACACTTGGCATGTTTATGTCCTACATGTGTGGACTCTATTTGGAATGAGTGTAAGTCACAAGAGTGGGTGGATGATTAGAATTCTAAACCTCTAATTCCAATCAATGTGTATCATGTTCTAAGATCATTGGAACTTATAAATATGACATCATCAGATGAATTTGACTATGTATTTAATATAGTGCAGTCAAGTAGAATATTTTTCATTGTGTATAATTTATTTTCATTATATATCTTCATATTATTGCTAAAAATGGTTTTTTTATGATATAGGGCATGTTTTTATGATTATTAAAGATGAGGATAATGAAGAGGTCACTGATTAATACTTGTGTCGATGTGTAGAGAGAAAGAAAAATTGACTTCACTAGTTATAGATGGAGAAAACATTGACTATCCCACTGGGTCAGTGGTAGTCACTAGAACTTAGTTTCGATGATATCGTATAAAATATTCAGATCAATAGTTTGAAGAGTTTTAAATGCATAGGAAGATATTGTATTATTAAAAATTTATTTTTTAAATGAATATTCAATTACAAAAATATCATGGGAGGCCATTAAACAGGAAATTATGAAAAGTTTGGGAGTCATACCATGAAGTTATTCTTGATACTATAAAGATTAGAGCATATCCTAGTGGTTTATTGGATTGAAATATGTATTTATGTTGAATTTTCAAATGTATATGTAATTAATTTTACCAAATTTTTTTATTTTTTAGGTAGTACATATAAATTTCATTTTTAATTACTTACTAATAATTTTTTGTAGGTTAGTGGTGCCAGATAAGTATCCACCTGCACATGGTTGGCACTGTCAGTAAAGAATTATATATTATTGAAGCTAAGAGAATCTCAGGTTAAACATGATTGAATCTTAGGTTAGATGTGATTGAAGCTATATAAATAAATTACAATTTTTGTTTTATGGGTGTTTGAACTTAAGCTTTAAAATGCATTTTTCTTGTATTGGGAACGGTGTTCTTGAGGCCAAAATGGGTGGTGGTTTTATTGATCAAGCCTAATGGAAGGCCAATAACCTAGTCCTATATGTTATCCTCCCCCTTGAATGTATTGGTAGTGTCATTTTTTAGTTAAGAATCATTGAAACTAGAGTTATATAACCATAACTTAAACTTTAACAACATTTATTGTCAATGTTTTCATGCTTCAAAATGGTAGTGAAAATACACTTTTGAGTGGATTTGAATGTTTTGGTGGTGTGATAACATGTGATTTTCTTATTTGGATGTGATTTTAGTGATATATTTTGAGGTGGAGGTCTTAGAGGTAGAAATGCCAATTGGAGCTCAAGAAGTTACTTGTTCAATGCTAAAAAGTTGCATTTTTGGACCCCTCACTGCAACTTGTCCAGCAGATTGCTATGGAAGATCTGAGGTGTGATTAGAGGGATTAAATAGGTAGGGTATGGATCTAAATTATAATATAAATGACTTACAATTTTCATTTTATGCATGTTTAAAGATAGGCTAAAAAATTGTATTTTTCTTGTATTAAGAAGGGTATTCTTGAGGCTAGAATGGGTGGTGGGTTTGTTGATCAGGATGATGGAAGGCCAATAACCTAGTAGTAGACATTATCCACCCTACCTATACATGTTGTTGGTATCATTTTTCAGTCAGGAAGCATTGAAACTAGAGTTTTATAACCATAACTTAAACTTTGACAACATTTGTTATTAGTGTTTTTGCACTCTGGAATGGTAGTGAAAATGCACTTCTAGGTGGATTTGAACATCAGGGTGGTGTGATAATATGTAATTTTCCTATATGTATGTGTTAAAACTAATATATTCATAGGTGGAGGTCCTAGAGGTAGAAATGCCAGTTGGAGCTCAAAAAGTTATTTGTTCACTTCCAAAAAGTTGCATTTTTGGACCCCTCACTATAACTTGTCTAATGGATTAATATCAAATATTACACCTAAGTGATATAGGGTGATATTTTAGGTCTTAAATAGGTAAGGGAGGGATCTTATTTTTCATATAAATGACTTATAGTTTTTATTTTATGTATGTTTGAACTTAGGCTAAAAAATTACATTTTTTTATATTGGGAAGGGTGTTCTTGAGGCTGGAATAGGTGGTGGGTATGTCGATCGGGTCTGATGGGAGGCCAAGAACTTGCTGATAGTTATTATTCACCCCATATATGTGTTTTTAATGTCATTTTTTAATCAAAAAGTATCAAAACTAGATTTATACAACCATAACTTAAACTTTGACAACATTTGTTATCAATGTTTTTGCACTCCAGAATGGTAGTGAAAATGCACTTCTAGGTGGTTTTAAATATTTTGGTATTTTTATAACACATAATTTTATTTTTTTTATGTGATCAAATTTATATATTAATATGTGTATGTCTTAGAGGTATAAATGCCATTTGAAGCTCAAGAAGTTACTTGTTCACTGCTAAAAAGTTGCATTTTGGACCCCTCACTACAACTTGCCCAATGGATTGCTCTTAAATATTACATTTGAGTGATATAGGGTGTGATTATAGGGATTAAATAGGTAGGAGAGTTATATTATGGTTCATGGAACTGACTTACAATTTTTATTTTATGCATATTTGAACTTAGGCTAAAAATTTATATTTTTCTTGTATTGGGAAGGGTGTTTTTGAGGTCATAATGGGTGGTAGGTTTATCGATCAAGCATGATGAGAGGATAATAATATGTTATTATAAATTATTCAACCCCTTAAAACATGTTTGTAGTATCAATTTTTAGTTAGGAAGCATCAAAACTAGAGTTTTGCAATCACAACTTAAACATTGATAACATTTATTGTCAGTGTTTTTGCACTCCAGAATGGTAGTGAAAATGCACTTCTGGGTGGATTTAAACATTATTTTGGTGTGATAACATGTAATTTTCTTATCTAGACATAATCAAAATGATATATTCATAGGTGGAGGTCCTGGAGGTAGAAATGCTAGTTGGAGCTCAAGAAGTTGCCTGTTTACTACTAGAAAGTTGCATTTTTGGACCCCTCATTGTAACTTGTCTAATGGATTTCTCTTGAATCTTCCTCCTAAGTGATCTAAGATATAATTATAGGGCTTAAATATTCATGAGAATTATTTTATATTTTAAATAAATGACTTACAAAATTTTCTATATGCATGTTTGAACTTAGGCTAAAAATTTACATTTTTCTTGTATTGGGAAGGGTGTTCTTGAGGCTAGAATGGGTGGTGGGTTTGTTGATCAGGCCTAATGAGAGGCCAAAAACCTGGTCCTATATGTTATCCACCCCTTAAATTTTTTTTTAGTGTTAGTTTTCAATTAAGAATCATCGTAACTAGAGTTCTGCAACCACAACTTAAACTTTGACAACTTTGACTAGAGACCTATAAACGTAATGAGTAATTGACCTATTGACCTATTAGGTGATATTAGGAGATGATATAAAGTGATGCAAGAACATATTTTTAAATGGTTAGGTGAGATAATTTGTATTAAAAGGTCTCATAAGTCATGTAAAATGGGGTTGAAGATATGTCATGTCAAAATTAGAAAGGTGATGACCCTTAAGAATCATGTTTAGTCACGTTAACACTATCCTCACATTGGATGTAAGAGAATAAGTTATGTAACCACCCAAACTAATATTGAATTGGGATGGATTGGAATTTATAGGTGTTGTGTGGTGTAGAAGGGATAGAGAGAAGTGAGAGAAGTGAGAGAGAGCTCCAAGACCACAGCAAAAAGGAGGTAATGAAGAGAAGACAACATACCTCTCAAAATATGATGTTCCAATCCTTTTCATGGGTTGAGTTTTTTAATCAATATTTATAAAAGTGAATAAAGATAGAATGATTTTGTGTATCTATATTTCATGGAGTAATATTGTATTGTTTTCAATTTCTATATTATCTTTGAAAGGCCCTAGAGGCCATGATCAAGTCACTTTTGTGTGTATTGGAAAGTTTAAACAAGATGCTTTAGGTGAGTATTTGGATGTCTATGTTAGATTTAAAATAAGTAACAAATGTTCATTACCCTGTTATTTGAAAGGTTTCCCTATTTACATAGTTAGCACTCTATTTAGTAGACAATCAATGCCTTGTATGCAATCAAATACTAAGAAAGTTTGATGTGTGCCTAAAGAAGGTAAATGTCCATGGAGTTGGTATAATTTTGTGTAATGGATGAGAGTAAAAATCACTATAAATATATTTTGGGAGTTTGGAATTACTGAACACAAATAGACCTAACATAATAGACCACTATTTTACTCATTTACCTTGTGTCTATTCAATTAGTGTGCCATGAAAGTATGTTTATGGTTGATAAAGTGTATGATTTTGAAATTTATAAAATTATGAGCACATGTATGAGGAAAATTCATTGTGACAATATCTGGTTGGGGGTTTAGTAACCTTTAAAGTGCAAACAGTCCACTAAAGAGTGACAGATTTATGTGTTTTGAGTTGGTTGAAGCAAGTGAAGGTTTATAAAAGGATATTACCTATTATGGAATATGGAGACTAATAAAACATACCTAAGGAAGGTCTTAGGTTCATTTTTAATGACTCAAAACTAAATAAAGTGAATTATGAAGCCTCTCAGCCTCTACAGATAGTCAACTAGGGTTTCAAACCCAAAAACCCTATAACTCCCATTCCAACTATGTAAAATTCATTAAATTTGGTATTATAACATATTTTGATGCCCCAATAAATATTAAATTGGTTTGGACTTTGTATAATATGGATTTTTATTATTTTGATGACTTTGTCATGAATGGAGGGCTAGAAAGGCCTAATTGGGCAAGGCTTTATAAAGGAAAAGGCACCTATAGAGAGAATTGAAGAATGTAACTTTAGGGAGAGTTTATCAAGATATATGGTGGTCTAAAATGATTTTTTATCTTTAGGGAAGTTGATATATTTTTCAAACAAAGTGAAAAGGTCAAAAAAAAAGGCTACAAGACTAGTGGGGTCATTAGTAACTTTGTATGTGAAAATGAGTATTGAAGTGTGATTCAAGGTTTTAAGGAGGTTAAAGTCAGTATGATATGATCATAAAATATCAGCCATGATAATATATTGTAATCGTGAAACCAATATCAATATTTGGTACTTGAAACCTAAGAGGATTTAGTGAGAAGATAGTGAAAGAGTGAGAGGACGTTTGTGAATGAAATAAATGAAATGAGTTAGAGAATGAATGTGAGAGGTTTGTAAGAGGTCTAATAACACCAATAAGTGTATTCAAAGTGTAAAATAAATAGGTATAAATATAATAAGTCCATTAAGACTAAGTAATAAGAGTGTCATTAGTCATTTCCACTACACACAATGAAATAAAAACTTTAATTTAAAAAAATATGGGAGATCTAAGATTTAAAGCATTGAAAATAATAATTTGTTAATCCTCATTTGTGTACAACATTAAATAAAATATTCGATAGATAATAGTTTGGAAGATCAAAACAATATTTTACAATAACACATAATGAAATAAAAATTAAATATAAATTAGATAGATTTCCATGATAGGCATACAATATAGGCACATGTGTGCAATGTCAATAATACATAGATTGTCATGATAGGCATACAAAAAATTACATCTACCAACATAGTATCTAATTTTGGGTGAATGTCATATATGTATATACAATGCCAAAAATGCATAAATTTCCATATAGGCATACAAAAAATTACATCTCATATAGGACATCTTATTCATCAAATAGCCTCCCTCTCTTTTTCTTCCTCAAAGAAGAATCTATCTGGGATTCCCTATATGGAGACCCCTCTAATGCCTTGGATTTATCCAAAACTTGATTTTATGTCCTTAGCTCATGGATCACCTATAGATGAACCTATTTAAATATAATAATTGTTACAAAATTAACATAAAATACATTCAATAATTATTAAGAAATTAATTTTAAACTACAATAAAAAATCATTTAAACATTCACTTATTGCAAGATCATGATCCTACTCAATCTATTTTTCATGCTCAAACAAGTCAATGGTAGGCTCAGTTATTCAAATAAGCATCTCAAATATGGGAGAAACATGAGAATTTGCCTTACTAATCATCTAACTAGGATTATAATATGTCATAGGACAAATCTGCATACACAATATATTTACATAAGTTATATTTTCCCCAAGTACATGTATTAAAATTATTAAAACAAGTCTATTTTTACAATTCAAAATTAAAAGTTAATATATACCTCTATCAGTGCCTATGTAGATGACATTGTAGTAGTAATGCATATGTCTATCTTAGCTCGTAGAGAGGGAGGAGTGTCTACTTGAGCCATCAACTGTTCATGTAAACAAGGTCTCACTTAATTTTATATAAATTATCAAATCTTATATATGAAAACCATGCATATCATGAAAAGACAATTTAAACCAAGAATCATGGAAGTGTAACTGCCATACAATGTGCATATCATGAAAAGATGCTATAAACCAAGAATCATGAAAGTGTAACTACCATATAATGTGTATATCATGAAAAGACAATGTAAACTAATAATCATGGAAGTGTAACTACCATACAACATGCAATGCCCAAGAATAGTAAGTAGTTTGCATGTTGGAGATAATATAAAAATTGTAATACATGTAAGAAGTGTGAGTGGAAGAGTAGGAGGTGGAAATAATAGTATCACTTCAACAAGGAAAATTTAAGGAGAGAAAAGGAATAAGAGACATCAAGAACTTTGTCTTTACTTGTAAATATTCTTTGGATAGAGTAAAATACCATTATATATTTACTGGGGAAAGGTTGAGCTACACATATATGGCCATCATTCTTCTATTATATGTGTGATATCAATCACCCTAAACCCTATTTGTATCTCTATATATAATACATGGATTGATATCACATTTATTTATAATATATGGATGATAAGTGATTTTTGGGAAAGCACCCAACCAATAGAAAGGAGTGAGCCAAGGTGAATCCACCTCTTGATGAAGGTGTGTAAACAACATTCTACCAATAGGTCAAAGAAGAGAGGTCCTTATCCAATATATCAATTTTTATCCATCTAAATATATTGTCTTGTTTTGGCTCAAGAGAACAAAATTGGAAAATATTTTGGATGTTGAATTGGAAGAAACTACAAGGTGTAAATGTTGAGGTTGTCACGTATTTTAGTACCAACACAAATGATGGCTCTCCCCCTAAACTTTTCAATGGGGATACAATTTTTTGAGACCCAATGAAATGTTTTCTAGTATAATTAATGTTTATTATAGTGTTTTTATACCCTTTATACCTTTATTATAGCCAAAGCAAGAGGTGTAATGAGGCATTACAATTGAAATCTAGACCTTTGTCATGGCCAAAGAAAAAAGTGTAATGAGATATTACAATTGAACTATCATGTGTATTAAAATTGTGTGGCTTAAACATGAGAAGGTAAGGTTGACACTAAAATTTACAGTCCCCCTTTCCCTAACTCTGCCCCTTCCTACAAACCACACCTCTTAAATTGGTCATCAGATATTATAAACATGTATTTAAGATATTTTAATAAAATGAAGCAAGATTTAAGTCCTACTATCATTATATGTCTTAAGTGAAGTCACTTAATAAAATATAAATTTATTTAAATAAATATTTCATTAAATTTATTTAAATAATTTAATTTTGGGGCATGAGTCATGGTCCTTTATGTCTAAGAAGACTCTTAGAGTTACATTGTCAAGTTAATGATCCACTAAGTATGATTGTTAATGATGCACATTTATTATTTTTTACCTTAAATTTACTTGATATTATCACTCATTTTCAAGAGTAACATATGGATTTATGTATAATTTTAATCATGACATAAGTCAAAATGAGAATATGACTATATTGAGCTTAGCAACTTTGTTTTCAAGTTAATGTTACCTAGAAGGACCCCTAGATATGTGTTCTTCATTTTATAAGTATCCTCATGGCATGTAAACTAAAATTATATAATATTGAATGATAATATTCATGGGATATTTTTGGTATTTTAAAAAAGTAATTATATAAATACCACTGAGCCCATTCTCATAGATTGAAACTATTGTGGTTCCTCTTTAATGGTTTGTGATACCTCATAAAAACTTCCAAAGGTTCAAGATACCCCCAAGATGATCAACACATCACAAAACTTTGTGGATAGGTGTATTTATATAGGAGGAAGAGGATTTGAAAGGTTTAAAATGAATTTGAGTTTGTATGGTATGATTTCATAGTGAATAGCCTTTAATTAGGCCTAAGAGACCTAATTAGTCTTGAAGGGTGTTTAGTTAGGTGCTCTCCAAAGAGAGTTAAATTATGAAAGTCCCTATATGAGCTATGTGATTTAAAGGGGTATTTTAATGTGGGTTTTCTTTGGTTTGTAACTTTTTAATTTCACTAAAAACAAGGAGGTTTGCCTCAAAAAAGGGCTAATAGAAGGAAGGTGTTAAAGAGGAAAGAAGAGTTAAGTGAAGAGTTGAAGCTTGGGGGTTATGTGGAATGGTTGGATGCATGAAATGAGATTTAATTTATTAGTTATATTATATTATGATTATTTTAGAAGGACAAAATCAAATTAGCATGTAGACCTATGAAAACACATAAGAAGATTGTAAAGAATAGAGCAAGGATAAAGAGAGAGAACATGAAAATAGAGTATGAAAATAGAGAAATATAAATTTAACTTAAAATTACAAGGAAAATATAAATATATAGAGCATAATATTAACTCAAAATTTTAACTCTACATAGTTAAATGGTGTTTTCCTAACAGAGACAGATGCAGTAATGGATGGGCTAGCAACTGGATTTGAATATGTAAACAATGGTTGCTATAAATCAAACATTGTAAATGTTGATTGTGATGATGAAGGCACCATCACCTCTTAAAAAATAAAAAATGGCATATATATTATTCAATTTATATTTAAATTAATTTTTAGCTAGATTAAATTTACAAATATAACTTAAATTTAACATGACAGTTATATAAAATATACATGCATATATGTAATGGTTGATGTCTACACACCAAATGTGCATGATAAAAACTCATCACTCATAAGAATATTATCCAATTCCTATAAACCACCATCATCATCATAAGGTCTAGTACACATAGCTCCATAAAAAATACAAGGGTGGGGTCGGGTATGCACACTAGGTGGCATATCTCTAGCATCACTCTGTGAGATCCTACTCATATGTTGAATGAGTGTATCAGTGAGTGAACTAAGAGCATGCAGAGCAATGATATCCATGACTTTATAAACTATAGAGGGTATCTCAAGATAAATTAGATTTTGGATATGGATCTATATAGGCTGATTAGGTGCATGACATGCACATGGTCGATCCTGTGTTGAGCCTCTCCCTCAACCCTGAAACTCACTAAAATAAAAATAGTTCAGAATCTTATTGAGGAAAAACTCAAAATATATTTTCCTAAAAAAATATAATGGTACCTCATGGTTTTTACATGGTGGATGGTCAAATACCATCCACCATCGATCTTAAAAATTATCTATGATTAAGTTATGTACACAATGATGGATTAGAAATTTTTAGCGGTTATGGGAAATGGGGTATTAGTGGTTGGGTCAATGAATAGGGTGAAAATGGAGGCATTTGATATTTATTTATTCTTGACCTAAAGTGTTGACAATTTTTTAGCATAATATACCCTAAAAAGATCCATATGAAGTCCACCTATCAATTTGACTCATTATAGAGTCAATTTGACCTAATAAGGTCTCTAGAGAATTGGCTAGTTGGGTGTGGTGGGGTTTTGTGGAAGTGGGATCCCTCATTCTCCCAATTAATTATTTAATTTTGATTTTATTTCCAATAATGTTGTCAATTATAATCGCCTGACTATTAGGGGGTTTTGTGGAACTATAGGAGGGTTAGGTGGAGGGATAGGAGGAAGAATAAGAGGGTTTTTTGGAGGGTTACTTGGAGGGTTAGAAGGAGTAAGAACAAGAGGGTTATGTGGAGGGTTATAAGGGTTATCAATATGGGTTATTCAAAACAAACAAATTACAACTAAAAATTAGGGTTCAATAATGAAAATAATGAAAAATTAGGGTTAAACAAGGAATAGTTATATCACCTACCTCTTCTACATGGTGGCATTATCAATCAATAGCTTTATGGGATGAATTTGGAAACTTTATAGCACTCCTTTATTTATTCCACCCAAAACAAAATCATATAATTTGAAGGAGAGCAAGGAAACTCGAATACAAAATGACTATTTTGCATTTGGGTTTTAATTTTTAATTTTTTTAGGACACAAGTAATGTGATCACATTATTAATGTGATCATATTATTGAAAATAATAATAATGTGATTACATTAATAATGTGATTGAATTATTTTTTAATAGAATGTGATCACATTATGATTCAGTAATTATCAAGCCATAATTTAAATAACATGATCATGTTAATTAAATAACTTGATCATGTTATTAATTCATGTGATCACGGTTACTTGAAATATCCATGGAATTATCCCCCAAATCCATGCACGTACCCATATAGTGGTGTGATCTTTTATGTACCTCTTTCGTTCCACTCTATTTTTCTTTCTTTTAGCTACCCCTTGGGCCTATATGTTGTTATGACACCTTTTTACCACCGTGCTCTAGGGATCCTTGCTTGTTATTTTGGCTTTTCTAAGTTTTTATCCCTTGGACACCTACATCTATTATGGAAACTTGTATTTACATAAGTGTTTAATCATGATGTAAGTATCCAAACCTACCCTTTTATCCTTTTCCATATGTTTCACTTTTATGACCGTTTGTTAGTCCCTTTTATCCATTCTAGTATTGGTTATTTGTGTACCACTAGGTCCTAATTTGAAATCAAGAGATCCCTATATATACAAAGGTTATAGTATAAGTATGCCACTTATAAATTTGATAAATAAAGTTATAATTAGAAAATATTTTACATTACCATCTATCAAATTATACTATAGTACTTAATTAAATATCTAAAGCATTTGAAAGATCTTCATATTCTTGCAATATTTGTACCAAGGGTTACTCTAGAAGAAAGAGCATATAGTTACACAGTTACAATTACACATACATGCCTAGGAGGGATAACTACATGTGATTCTAGGGCCCTCTATGGAGTATTGGCTATGTAGGTATCACTTAGCAGTAACTAAGATTGTTAGGGTTAGCTTGACTCATGTGTTAACCCCTTTTTTACCAAGTTATAGGAAGTCCAAGGAAAAAGGAGATAGAGTTTTGTTTATTGGATGTATCTCATGCACAAGAGGATGTAATTTAGGTATATGGTATTTATATAGGTAATATTTTAATACTATTATAAATTTGGATCTATCTTTGTGTATTTTAGATTGGACACCTACATCGAAGGTAGACACCTACATCAATGCAATTGTCCATGTTCAATTCAAGCATATGGTAGACAAAAATAGTCAAAATTTATAATGAATAAAGCATAAGGTTCCAATTCTTCAATCCTAGAAAAGGATAGTGATTCTTCATTGTGATCTTTCTAATCAAATCAAATCCCCATAAGGAAAAAGTATGTGGTGAGACAATCAACAATAACTTGTCAGATGGTGTGTGGTTTCAACTATTGTATTTATAGCATTATAAACATAATTATTATTCCATAGTAGGCTAATTATATGCTTGATGTAAGAGATTTTGGGACATGGCCTTGCCACTAAAATGTCTGCCACACTCACTATCATGCATTTTTAATAATGCAGTACATGCCTCATTTGTGCTTAAACATCAAAGGAAGTGTCCATCGATACCTCATTTGAATAAATAATTCCCATTAATAATATGATGAAGTGATTCACATTGTAATTTACATTTATCATTCTACGTAAACCAGTCTAGTATATAAGCTTGACAAAGGAAATTATAAATATCAATGTACCATTACGTGTTTGTATAATTGTGAGTAATAGATAGAATAGTTAAGGCATTTATTTTGTCAAAATAAAATAAAAGGCTCTCATAATTTTTGTATGGTAAATTATATATGATCACCATTGATGCCAAATGACATCAAGGATATGTTGAAATTTTTAGCCTTGAACCATTTATCCATAAGAAGTCTTTCTAAAATTTTATTACACACATAAACCTAAATGTATAATGGTAAATAATAATTAATGAGGTCATGAGGTGGTAGATCCTCCTTGTCAAACGATATACTATATTTTATCTATTTAATGGAATTTAACATATGGAGGATCCACATTACTTGGTTAAAAGGTCATGTTTAATGCATCCAAAAGAATATCCTTGTAATGGGATGAATAATGTAGCAAGTTCTAGAGTGAAGTTTTAGCTATAACATCATTGGAAGAGTTTGTGGCATGGTAGGAAGAGAAAGACTGTTTATTACACTCCTTTTGGTGTTTTTAGTAATAGGTAGGAGTTCATTGTAAATATTATAAAAAGAAGGGGCACGCAAGAATACATTTGATTTATAGTAATCAGATTTGGAAATCCTTATAGATTGGATTGATTTAAGCATACATGAAACATAACAAGTAAAAATTACCATGAATTACTACAACATGAAGTAACTGATAAATATATCCATATTAAACATGATTTTTTGAAAAAAAAAGAAAAGTATATTTTTGTAAATATTTTAAATTCATTTTGAAAATCAAAAATCAAAACTTTGTAGAAAATAAATAGAAAACCCCAAGCCACCTAGGGTTTAAATGGTTGGGTTCACCAAATTTTTAACCTTAAAATATAGATTAAGGAATCTAGGGTTAAATGGGATAGAGATAGCCTAGGGCATAAGGGTGGTAAAGTATCTCTATATCAAGTGAATTATTTTCAAGGCATAGACAAAACATATACTAAATTTATTATGTTGAGATATGCTTAAAATGAAAAGTATAATTATGTTAGATATTAAATGATAATGAAAATAAGATAGTTCTAATGCTAATATGGATCTAGATCTAGAATAGGTATAAATTAAATTAGATATAGATTCTAGAATCAGCTGCCTAATTCTAGAAGTTTTAAGGCATAGACAAAACATATACTAAATTTATTATGTTGAGATATGCTTAAAATGAAAAGTATAATTATGTTAGATATTAAATGATAATGAAAATAAGATAGTTCTAATGCTAATATGGATCGAGATCTAGAACAGGTATAAATTAAATTAGATATAGATTCTAGAATCAGTTGCCTAATTCTAGAAGTTTTAAGGCATAGACAAAACATATACTAAATTTATTATGTTGAGATATGCTTAAAATGAAAAGTATAATTATGTTAGATATTAAATGATAATGAAAATAAGATAGTTCTAATGCTAATATGGATCTAGATCTAGAACAGGTATAAATTAAATTAGATATAGATTCTAGAATCAGTTGCTTAATTCTAGAAGTTGTACGTCTATAACCATAAACACTTACATCAGCCTAAGATGGTTGCATTGATACTTATATCTATATTAGACATAGGTTTATAGTATGGAATACCTATTAAAAATGGATGTAAGAACCTAAATGCTTTTGTGTTGTGTCACCTTCGCTTTAGGAAATTTAAATATAGGTCATGAATTATCATTCCTTATCAAATAGTAAAACCCTAGTTATTCATCTTCATTTAGTTATAAGAAAAATAGGTTAGTGGGTACATAGTATTGAGCTTCCCGAAAGACCCCTCTATCAATGAGTGTTACATACATAGCCAATACTCTAAATAAGGCTTAAAACTTATGTAGTTCTCCCCTACATGTTGGCTTATGTGTGAATCATGAAATGTGTGATAAGTACAGTAGTGACCTAGTTTGTAACTTGGAAAATGTGGCTCATAGGATACTCCTTCAATAATTTATACTTATAGATTATTGAGTCCAACATGCCTAGTTCTCATATTTTAAATGGGGACCCTCTTGTTCTAATTTGGTCTTTATTTTGTAGGTTTATGGATGTGAAGTTCTATCATATGAATGTTTCATTGATATTAACCAAGTTTGAATTCAAGCCTTTTTCACGTAAAAATTTCCATGCCCAATCCACCCAGTCTAAATTGTACCTCTAAAATGTTTATTTTGATTTGAAATTGACCAAGTCTTTATAATTTCCCATTATAAAGTTGCGGTCAATATTCAATTTTAGACTTAGCTATTCAGAAAGTTTTTAAATTTTTAAAATGATGGGAATTTATTATTTTGGAGTGATAAATTTTTATGTGTTCAAGCTCAGAAGTTGGCCTTTGATATATGCCTTGGTATATTTTCTCATTTTTTTGGCTAACTTACTAATGACTTTGTTTGCCTTAGTTATTCCATTGCCTTATATTTTCCACAATTTTTCTCCTTGAGTCCTCTAGATGATTGATATCATACCATGTGGTATGACCCCATTCACCCTAGCACTTAAGGGACTTAAAAATACTTATTTTTTTGTTGGAAATTTCCTAAGCCTACAAACCCTGAAATCATGCCATGTGGCATAATCCTAGTGATAGAACCTGACAGAGAACTAAAGGAATTAACAAATCTTTAGAGCCTCAAAACCTTAGAAACTTAGTGGTATTATAGTATTAACCTAGAATCATGAGAGTTGAACAACATTGGCAAAGTCATGTGGCCCTGAGGCACCAAGAAAACACCATGTGGCACCCTCTCAAGAGACTAAGAAACCAAAGCAATTATAGAATTAACCTAGGAGCTCAAGGCATTGACAACATTATCCCAAAGTATGAATACCATAAGAATCTGAGAAGAATCCACATGGCCATGGAGATGATAGATTCAAAGAGAAAAGTAAAGCTCAATGGAAATGATAAGTTGTCAAGTGGTAAAGTGGGACCTAGCAAGTAAAGCCAATAACCTAGAAAAGGGAAAGGAATGTGAAACTAAGAACAAGTCATGTGTCTAGTGGATAATATCCTGAGGCTATCAAAGCAAATAAGTGTCAAAAATATCCTAACGACATAAAATAAGATGAAACTAAACCACGTCAATCAATAGAGTCATCATAAAAGGCATAGGACTAACTTTGATGGCCTGTTAAAATGGGCCAAATTGAGGAGAACAATAAATAATCAATTGATATGGATTTTAATAGATTTAACTAGTCAAGGGAGGTACGTGGAGTGAATTGGTGGCTTCATGACCTAAATATTCTCCCAAGTGGCCAAATATAATAATAATTCAAAACATGTGACCCAAAAGGGAGAAGTAGGGATATCATTTTGTTGGGAAAGTGTCACAACCATGGAGTAAAGACAAATAGAACTTGACCTATTATGAAGGTTAAAGGGAATATTCTAATTGAATGTAGTTGTTGCATCCTAGGGTGGTAATCATAGCCAGAGATGGGAGCCTTGTGTTACTTGAAAACAAGTCCCATTCTTTTTATATAAAAGGTAGTCTACATTCTTGTAAAAAGGGGAGAGATGTTATGCACCAAAAATCTATATAAATTGTGATAATATTAGTCCTCTTTTTATTGTTTTATTTTAGCTTGCAATTGTCTACTTGGAGGGCACACTTGAATGTTTTTATAATAACACTGAAATAGATACCAGTCTAATTTGAAATTCATGTTTTTATTTCATAATGTCCTTCATTTATTGATGGAATAGAATTGATTAATGTTAATAATAGCTTGAAATTCTTGTTTACTAATGAATATGCAATTAGATTATGTATTAGCTAGTTTCATCAATCCTAAATTTCCATTTTATTTAACTTGAAGTTGTGTCAAGCCATTATGTGTAGTAGTTACAAGTTTTTCATATGCCTTTATTTAATATAATTTTAGGGTAATATATTTAGTTAATTCATCATAATCATGTCCATTGAGTTGTTTTCATTTGTGCTACAACTAGACATGGTACACAATGGTGATCAGGCATTTGATTTTTAGCATTAATAATCTTGTTTCAGTCAAGGAACCACTTATTTTCTTACCCTACCCTTTCTCTCTTTTTATCCCTTTTTATGATAAATATTTTTCCCATTATATTATAGTGTGATACTTATGTGAATGAGGAATTAAAGGACTTAAGAAAACATTAGTAAGATTTATCAAACAATATTGAGTGGATTAAACTTTCAATGGTTAATTATCATTGTTCACCCAATTGAATGATTGGAAACTTCTTAGCCCTTGGACTCAACTAGTTGAATCCTAAAAATGAGGGGACATTATGTCCCTTGTGTTATTATCTCCTTTTATTCCATTATAATGGTTAATCTCATAATTGTTTATGTTGGGGGTCACAAATTGAGGCCAATAGAAACTAGTGCTACAAGGAGGGACAATGCTTGTTATCTAGTTTAAAATTCTAGATACTTTTTCACTATAATTTATTATCTGTTGTCAATTTATATAATCTCTCTATTTCATGTTTTACTAGTTCAAGGTTATTAGTTTGAATATCTCTAACTCATATTTGATTTCTTAAACAATTTACAACCTATTGAGAAAATCACTAGATCCTAAACAATTAGAGGTAAATTGATTATATCCTCATTATAAATCTTTAGGTGAGCATGAACTACTAGATGGAGACTAAGACCCTTATCCAACCCTACCAGTTCATCCTCTCAACCTACCCAAACTAGACCCCCACCCATTACTACACCCATGGCTTGGTTATAGGGTTTGTAATAAATGTTTCAAGGGACATGCATGATCTACTTAGGAAACTTAAGAGGTACCTTCCAAGGTTCACCCAAAATATTGGGAGGACTATTGAAGAACATGTCACATCCTACAAAACTACCCTCAGGTTACTCAATGTTGAGCATGAAGATGTACTCTATAGGCTATTCCATTACACCTTGTTTGATCTGTCCTATGATTAGTTCTTTAACTTAATTGAGAATTTAATTAGAAGCTAGAATTAAATGAGTAATATGTTCTTAACCTATTTTGTTCAAGTGGTAGACCCTAGTGTTCTAGATCAATAGTTTGTTTGCATGAGAAGGGATTTTGATGAACCTATACATAATTTTAAGGCTCACTATCAAAATAGGTATAGTAGGGTGATAACTTTATATAGACCACATGATCAGTTAGCATTGGAAATGTTTAATAATGCCTCAGACCCATGTAAAGTGATTTTCTTGAGGAGGGATCCAACTTTCATGGATCTGCCCCTCACCTATGCATAGGCAATAAAAGTGGATAGGTAGCTCAATTCATAAGGACAATTATTGTCCCCCATCCATAACATCCTCCCAAACATGTCAGCATTGAATCCAATATTGCCTATGAATCAAAATGCCCTAATGATACAACCTCTCCCAATCACGAATCAACTCCCTCTACTCCATGCCACCCCAAACTAGAATTTTGGATTCTAAATTATAATGGTAATGAGGCTATACCGCAGGCTTATAACTAATTTATAGCCTTAGTTACAACTAATAACATGTGGAATTTCAATTAATAAATAACTAATCTTGGGCTAGACACAATCTAAAGGATGGTCCTTAATTTGACTAATGATTTCTTTAGTTTGTAAAAAGAAGTAAGTAGTTCAAGTGGTGGAAATTATTCCCCAAACTTCACTTATTAGCATATTATAGACCCAATAATAGGCAAGATAAGAAAGTTGAGTCTCCATATAATATAACACTTGAAATCAATATCATAGAGATCACCCTACCCAAATGGTTTCATGTGTATAACATAGCCTAGCATGGGAACTTGATTGCATTGTGTTTTGTAATGCTTTTAAAATCTTGAAAAATGAGATTGATGAATATGATGTTGTTCCAAGTAACTAGACTACCATGGGTCACCTTGATGTTCCTAGTTCATCCAAATCACCCAACACAACCATGGTTTTGGAGACCCTAGACCTCCCTATTAAAGGAGACAATCAACATGAGGAGAATATCAGTTATATTCAAGTTGTGTAGTAGTTATAGGGTATAAATTATACCCTTAGGAGCAAGGCACACTAACCCTTGATAACCTTAACACCACCCAACAATATTACTATGCATCCTAATCCAAACATTAGAAATTATCCACCCCACCAAAGTCAAGCGACAGTCAACCTACCACTAATACGACTAGCTAAAACATAGTCAAGGCTATGAAAAGGATAAAATCCAATATAACCCTCCATAAATTGGCACAAATTATTGAATAGATGGATTTAATTTGTCTCTTACAAATAAGATCATTCAATGCAAAAATAAATCCATGACCAATACCAACATTGTGATACACAAGGCCAAACTGAGGTTTCACCCTTCTTATTCATGGTCTAAATATTTAAAAATAATTTTCACAATTTATTAGTTGATTTAGGTGCCTCATCAAATGTCATGCCTATAGGGATTCACAAGAAACCAGGACTGGCCCCTATAAAATTAGATAGGGTAGTGGTCTAGTTAGATAGGTCTAAAGTTAGGGTTGTAGGAGAATTTTTGAATGTTTGTATGCAATTTCAAACTAAACGAAGAATGTATCAGTTCATAGACATACAAGTGGTTGAAATCCCATAGGTGTATGGCATGGTGCTGAGTAGATATTGGTCCAAATATATTAATGGTTATATAGCAATAGATTCTCCCATATGTGGCTTCCATGGAGAGCAGTGAAAATTTAGATAAGGATTGATAGAGAGCCATGCATGCAATTGATTATTATGAAATATAATTCAATTAATGAATAATTCAATTTACCTCCATGGATTTAGGTGTCTATACTCTAACTACCAACCTATCAAGGAAGTACCAGCTTGGTTGAGATCAAATTTTACGTATGTGGTCTTTGTATTTTGATGGAACTTGATCTAAACAAGGGTTGGGAGAAATTAATGTACTTATTGGTCCTTGTGGTAAAAAACATGTAGCTACATTTAGATTGAAATTCCACTATATTAATAGCATATCATAATACAAACCACGAATATTAGGACTATAGTTTTTAGCTAGGTATGACATCTATCAATTAAAGGTATATGGTGATTCTAAATTAGTCATCAATCAAGTAAGGAATAAATTCCAATGTGATATTTCTCATTTAAAGAAGTATAAGCAAAGTTCTTAGGATTTGATGGAATCATTCAATGCATTTAACATTATTGTCATTCTATAATTGATAATGCCATGGTAAACTCACTATCTATGTTTGTTACTAACCTTACACCTTTAGATAATATGGATCTACAAAAGTTTTATTTTGAATTGGTTTCATGTCCATTTGTGCCTAATAATGTGAACAACTTTCAAGTATTTGATGATGGCAAGCACATTCTAACTTCATCTACTATTATAATGATTTTGACATGCAGGTGGTTGTTGATGATGAGAAGAGATATCTAAATGAATAACATTAGAATGTCAATGGAGTTTTGAACCTCAAGGATAATCAAATCCCAAAGGGAATGATATCATTGTAAAGGTTAATTTACTTAGAAAGTCCTACAGCTATGCTTTAAAGAGTTGTTCTCCCCAATCAGAGGTCACAAGTTATTAATGTGGGGATGCTTGATTAGCCTCAGAACATCATTGTAGGGCTAGAATGTAACAATAAAGAAATGTAAAGTTTACAAAGGATGTTAATCCATTACCAATACATCATTGCTTGGACTAATGATGACTTGAAGGTGTTTAATCCCAGTGTCATGATGCATAATATTCCATTGAAACTTGATAATAATCCATTTAAATAGTGTCAAAGGCTAGTTAACCCTATTTTTTATCTGCTCATGTTAAAGGAGATTCAGAAGTTGTCATCTAGTATAATCTTTCCTATGTGGCATTCAACTTAGGTAGCTAATTTAGTACCAGTCAAAAAAAAGATAGATATGTATTTGTGTTGATTTCATGAATTTAAATCAAGCTTCAAACAAAGATAATTATCCACTATCATCCCTATATGAACTTATCCAAAAGTTCAATAGATATAAGATTATGTCTTTTCTAGATAGCTCCTCAAGCTACAATGAAGTTCTAGTTGACAAGGAAGCTTGATCTAAGACAACCTTCACCACAAAGTGGGGCACATTTATTTAAAATAAAATGCCCTTTGGTCTAATCAATATTAATTCAACTTTCTAAATATCCATGGACATGGCATTTGAAGGGTTGATTGATAAGTGAATTGTTGTGTATATGGATGACTTAACATTTTTTTCCAAATACAGAGTAAACCATTTGAGAAACCTGCATAAGATATTTGAATGATGTTGTAAGTTTGGCATTTCACTCAATCTAAAGAAATGTATTTTTTGTGTAACTGAAGGTAATCTCCTTGGTCACATAATTACGAAATAAGGTATGTTAATTGACCCTAAAAAAGTTGAAACCATTTCAAAATTCAATTACCAAATATTAAAAAGGAACTGAAATATTTCTTTGGTAAAATTAATTTCGTGCAAAAAATCATTTTAGCTTTTTTTTAGATAACTAAACCCTTTAATTCCATGCAATACAAGGTCCTAAATTTGAGTGGATAGCTACCTCAAAGAAATCCTTTCAAGAAATTAAGGACACCATAATGCAAGGCCCAATTTTGATCATCCCAAGTTACATAAAAGATTTCTACTTATATTGATTTGCATTTGATCATACCATTGTTATTGTTCATCCTTAATTAAAAATTGGAAGATGGAGAGCATCCCATATCTTTCATGAGCACCAATTTTAAGGAACCTGAATTAAAATACCATATTTTGGACAAGAAAGCTTATGCACTAGTAAAGGTAGCAAAGAAATTCAAACATTACATCCTAAAGAACAAAGTTTATGTTATGGTTCTAGATATTATTGTTAAAATGATGTTGGGATAGAATGAACTTGGAGAAATAATATGACATTGGGTTCCAAAACTTCAATAATATGACACTGAGGTTATGCCTGTGAAGCTAGTTTGAGGTCAAGGTCTATTATGATTAATCTCTGAAATTGACCTTGGTATTGTTATTGTCCAAGTGAATCAGTCTTAACTAAAGCACAACCCATGGTATGACTTTATTTTTCATTACTTGTTGTATGGTGCTCTATCAACTAACTCAGATAGGACACAGAAAAGAGAACTAAGGTTGAATATTTCTCACTACATGCTCAAGAAAGGTGTCATGTACCATATAATTCATGAAGGTATTTTCCTGAGATGCTTAATAGAAGAGGAAACACTATATGTCATGATTTATTTCCATAATAAATTAGGTAAAGACCATCCTTCTCATAGTGTAACAGCCCATAACATCTTAAGGGATGGTTATTATTGGCCAACATTATTCAAGGATGCTCATACTCATGTGAGCTCCTATCATCTCTATCAAACATTTAAAATTAATAAAACTCATGCTATTATGCCCCTTCAACTAGTAATTAAGGAGAATCCATTTGCTCAATGGAGTTTAGACTTCATTGGAGTCATAAATCCAAACTCTTCAGATGGCCATAGATTCATTATTACAACAACTAACTATTACAGAAGATGGGTTGAAGCAAAATCAACCAAGAATAGCATTGAGGAGGAGGTGATTAGATTCCTTGAAGAGCACATTATAACCAAGTTTGGCACCCATGTGGCACTTGTGTGTGACAACGGGTCTACCTTATAATTAGATGAGTTGATTAAGTGGGCATATTGAAACAAAATTGCATTAAATTTCTTTTCAAACTATTATCTATAGGGAAATGGTTTGGTTGAGTCCACAAATAAGAACCTGATGAATATCATTAAGAAATCAATCAAGGAGAACCCACATAGTTGGCATATTCTGATTAAGTATACTTTATAGGCTGATCAGACAAGACACAATAAAAGCCTCAAGAGCTCCCCTTTCATTTTTATTTATGACATGGAACTAGTATTTATAATGGCACTCCATAGACCCACATATCAGTTCATCAATGACTACATGGAATCAAATGAAATAGGTCAGTCCAAGCTGTTGGACTTGATTCATATGGATGATAAGAGAGATGAAGCCTTGAAAATTTTTAAAAATCACTATGAAGATGTGAAAGTATGGTTTTATATAAAAGCACAAATAAAATGCTTTCATATTTCAAACTCAGTTTTATTATGGGACAAAGCCCATGAAAGGAAAAATCAGCATTCTAAGCTAAGTCCTCTTTGGACCGGTCCTTACCAAGCTACAAAATTGCTAGGATAGAATGCTTTCCAATTGAAATATATATAAAGGAATGACTATAGAAACCAGTCAACGAATAATTTCTGAAGCATTACTTATCAGTTACTCCATCCAACACCATTTTAGAATGAGAATCACAAGGTTTGTTGCATGTATATATTGTACAATGTTTTGTGCTTTCTTATTTTAGGTTTACTTTTTGTTGTTTGTTCATTTACTTTGCTTTGAATTTTTTTATTTCTTTCCCCCCAATGAATTTGAATTGGCTTGTTTCATCTGATCCCTTGGTGTCTTTTCAGTGTATTTCTCTAAATCAAAATTGAATTAGGGATAATTACTTTCCATATCATGGGAAATTAGTT
This sequence comes from Torreya grandis, assembly GCA_037957365.1. Classification (NCBI taxonomy): domain Eukaryota; kingdom Viridiplantae; phylum Streptophyta; class Pinopsida; order Cupressales; family Taxaceae; genus Torreya; species Torreya grandis. Next base: position 1,078,250 of record JARHVA010005168.1, on the reverse strand, counting down.
CTGTTGGAGGAGATCTCTTGGCATTATTATTTTAGATACTCCCTTGAAACATATTGACTATAATTATATCTATAAAATAAAGCTTGGGCACAGTCAACGTTACATCAAAACTAAATTTGAGAAAGAGTAGAAAATAGAACAATAGTATGTTGAAATTGAGGCATTCATGCGCTATTTTGGGTTGGTCACTTCAAATGGTGAGTAAGTACATGAGGATCATTCAAATTTATAAATTTAGACAGTGAGTAGTCATTCTTAAATAACATCATAAACTAGAAGTAATTATTTTGTACATTTTTAGAATTTTGAAGGCCAGTGATTTGAAATAGAACTTGTGAATCTAGAATAGTTTCTTTTCTTGTCTAAACCATCAATTGCACTTAGCTGAATAGTTGAAGCAAATGGAAGAATTTGATTTAGTTTAAATTTGTCTTAGTAATCTTAATTTTTATGGGTCTATCATTATACCCACAACTTGGTTCCCAACCTTCAATGGACATAATTGTAAAATATTTTCAAGGAAAATTTTGGAGGAAACTGAATAAAAATGTAAAATTCAAGCCTTCCTCAAACTTATGATTCAGTTAATCTCCACCACAAGCTTTCCATCTTAGTTGGCAGTGGATCAAGGCCTTGAGAAGGACCATAGATATCTCTGTCAAGGATATAGATGCCTAACTGAAAGTAGAGCAATGCCCATGCCATTTCCTCCAAGTTAAATAACCAATATTATCCCTCTTAGAATCTATTGTTGCTTAAACAGGTCTGAATTGTTTCACATGAATTCAAGAGCTATAAAAGAACTAATCACTTTTACACACACTGATAGTCTAAGGTTGAATTGGAACTTAGTATGTCACTTGTTAAAGCATAATTCAGTGCCTTCATCTTTCTGATTTTATCTAACGAATTATTTGTAGTTTGTGCTTCTTGTCCAGGTATAAATATTTACAGTAGATGTTTTGAATGTTTCTGCAGCATTCTCCCCATAGAGGCTACCATTTGTTAAGTCCAACATGCCCCATTATCATATTTCAAATGGGGGCCCTCTTGTTCTAATTTGGTCTTTAGTTTATAGGTTTTTGGATGTGAAATTATGTCGTCTAAATGCTTCATTGATATTAACCAAGTTTGAATTCAAAACTTTTGAACATAAGAAGTTATATGCCCATCAGCCCAATCTAAATTATGCCTCTAAAATATTTATTTTGATTTGAAAATGACCAAGTCTTTATAATTTCCCATTATAAAGACTCGATCAATATTTGATTTTAGACTTGGCTATTTAGAATGTTTTCACACTTTGAAAATGATGGGAATTCATTATTGTAGAGTGACGAATCCTTATGTGTTCAAACTTAGAAGTTGGACTTTATTTTATCCTTTGGTGGATTTTTTTTTTTTTTTGCTAACTTACTAATGACTTTATTTGCCTTGGTTCTTTTGTTACCTTGTCTTTTCTACAGGTTTTCTCTTCGATCCATTTAGATGATCGAGATCATGTCATGTGGAATGATCCCATTCACCCAAGTGCCTAAGGGACTTCAAAATACTTAATTTTTTTGTTGGAAATTTCCAAAGCCTCTAGGCTAGGAGACTATGCCATGTGGCATGATCCTAATAACCTGACCCAACATAGAACTAAAGGCATTAACAAATCTTCAGAGCCTCAAAACCTTAGTGGCATTAAAATATTAACCCAAAAGCTTGGGAGTTGAATTACATTGGCAAAGGCTTGTGGCCCTAAGGCCCTAAGAATATGCCACCTGGCAACCTCACAGGAGCCCAGGAGGCTAGAACGATTACAACATTAACCCAATAGCTCAAGGCATTAGTAACATTAGCCCAAATCATGAAGATCATGGGAATTTGAGAAGAAGCCATGTGGCCATGGTGATGACAGAGATAAATAACAAAGTAAAGCTTGAGGGTGATGACAAGCTGCCAAGTGGAAAAGTGGGACCTGATGAGCAAAGACAATAGCCTAGCAAAGGAATAAGGAATGTGAAACCAAGAAGAAGACACGTGGCTAATGGAGAAAATCCCAAGGCCAACAAAGCAAACAAGTGGCAAAGAGAGCCTGAGGACATAAAAGAAGATGAACCCAAACAATGTCAACTGGTTGAGTCATCATAAAGAGCACATGCCTTCAGAATGGCCCAGAATGAAGAGAATAACAGAATACTCAATTGAGCTAGATTTTAAGAGATTTGATTGGTCGAGGGAGGTACATGGAGTGAACTGGTGGCTTCATGACTTGAATATTTCCCAATTAGGTTGAATAGAAGAATCATTCAAAATACTTGGCCCAGAAGGGAGAAGTGAAGATATCATTTCAGTTGGATAGGTGTCACAACCATGGAAAAAAGACAAATAGAACTTGACCTCTTATGAGGGTGAAAGGGAATATTCTAACTGAATGCAGTTGTAGCAGCCTGGAGTGGTAATCATGGCTAGAGATGGGAGCCTTGTGCTACTTGGAGACAAGTCTCTTTTTCTTTTCTATAAAAGGCAGTCCACGTTCTTATAAAAAAGGGGGAGACTTTATGCACTAAAACTCTATAAAAATTGTGATAGGCTCAGTCCTCTCTTTTTTTTGTTTTGTTTTGGCTTACGATTGTCTACCTGAAGGGCAGGCTTAAATTTTTTTGTAATAACATTGAAATAGATACTGGTCTATTTTAAAATTCATGTTGTTATTTAGTAATGTCCTTTATTTCTTGATGGAATAGAATTTATTAATGCTAAGAAGATATTGCAATGTTTGTTTACTAATGAATATGCAGTTAAATTATGCAATAGATAGTCTGATTGATCTTGAGTTTCCATTATGTTTAACTTAAAGTTGTATCAAGCCATTGTGTGCAGTAGCTATAGGGTTTCATATGTTTTTATTTAATATAAGTTTAAGTTAATAGATCGAGTTAGTTCCTTAGAATCATGTCCATTGAGTTGTTTTGATTTGTGTTATAGCTAGAGCTGGTACATGGTGGTACAATGGCGATCAAGCATGCTTTTGATTTTTAGCATTAATAATCTTGTTTGAGTCAAGGAACCATTTATTTTAATACCCTATCCTTTCTCTCTTTTTATCCCTTTTTATGATGAATATTTTTCCCATTGTATTGCAGTGTGATACTTATGTGAAAGATGAAGTAAAAGACTTAAGCAATCATCAGTAATATTTCTCAAAAAATATATAGTGGATTGAACTTATGGTGGTTAATTGTCATTGTTCACCCAACTAAATGATTGGAAACTTATTGGCCCTTAGATTTAACCAGTTGAATCCTAAAAAGAGGGGACATTATGTCCCATGTGTTTTTATCTCCCTTTGTCCCATCAAAATGGTTAATCTCATATTGTTTATGTTGGGGGTCACAAATTGAGACTAACATAGATGTATTGTCCCTATGATTGATATGGAAATAGGAGAAAATAGGGAAGCTTTGCTCACTTGAGTGTTTGATTGAATGTTTTTGGTACATTGTCTTGTGAGTAGATTAGAAGTTGTTAGGTTTGTGTTAGGTGAAGAATGAATGAGGGTTGATCATATATATATATATATATATATATATATATATATATATATATATATATATATATATATATATGTATGTATGTATGTATGTATGTATGTATGTATGTATATATATATATGTATGTATGTATGTATATATATATATATATGTATATATGTATATATATATATGTATATATATATATGTATATATATATGTATATGTATATATATGTATATGTATATGTATATATGTATATGTATATATATATATACATATATGTATATATATACATACATATATGTATATATATACATACATATATATATATACATACATATATATATATATATACATACATATATATATATATACATACATATATATATATACATACATATATATACATATATATATATATACATATATATATATATACATATATATATATATCCCCTTGGATAATATCTCATATTAAAGCACTTAAGCCGCCCATAGAAATATGTTTTATTTAAAAATTAGATGACTTTAGGGCAATGGACACTTACTTCAGAATAGGATACTTGTATCAACGTAGGCATCTAATTGGGATCCAAGTGTCTAGGCAGTCAAAAAATAGGAGCAATACAAAATTTGTAGAGATGGAAGATAAACAAATTTACAACATTTTAGGCAAGATAGAAGGCCTAGGTCATCAAAATGACATTAGTGCTAAGAAATGTAAAAGGCCAGTCACATCTAGGAAAATATTTTTGCTTTTGATAGTAAGATTTAAATGCAAGAAAGTCCTTGTGGCACTAATTTCTACCGTAGTTCCTCCAACAACCACAGCAAAAGTAACAGAGTTAACGCTCAAGTTGGAAGAATACAAGGACATATTTTAGCTATTAAAAGAAATGTCTATGCACCATGCAGTGAAACATACTATTGTTTTGATCCTAGGACTACCTCTACCTAATGATTTTTTATATCGCAGATCCTTTCTAAAGAATGAAGAAATCAAGCAACATATCCATGAACTAGTGGATAAAAGACATATCATGCCCAACTCATCGCCTTGTTGTAACCCAATTGTGTTTATGCCAAATAAAGATAGCACATGGAGGTTGTGCATCGACTATTGAGCACTTAACAAGATCACAATGAATAACCACTATACTCTTCCAAGGATTGAGTACCTTTTTGACCAGCTTTGTGATGCAAAATACTTCACTAAAATCGATCTTAAGTCTAGGTATCATCAAATACATGTTGATCCTACAGACATATGGAAGATAGCGTTCAAGGCCAAAGAAGGTTTGTTTGAATCATTAGTCATGTATTTTGGTTTGACCAATGCTCCAATTATCATAGTCTACCTTGACGACATCCTAATCTTCATCAAATCACGGGATGAGCATATGTGCCATATAAAGCAAGTGCTTGATACTTTACGAAAATATGGAGAAATGTTCATTTTCCATGTCACATATATAGTATCTAGGATACATTATAGGCGCACAAGGAGTGCATGTGGACCTGACCAAGATTTAATTCATTTAAGAATGGCCACAACCAAATAATCTCATAGATCTTTGCAACTTTTTAGGATTGAAAATTTTATACAAGAGATTTGTACTTTGTTTTTCTCATATGACTTGGCTTGTAAACCAAGTTACCCAAGGTGGTGCTAAATCAAATTTCATTTGGGATGCCACACAATAGAAAGAATTCAAAGAACTAAAATGCAAACTCTTTTCTACACCAACACTTGCTTTACCAGACCTTCTAAAACTGTTTGAGTTTGAGACAGGTGCTTCTAACTTTACACTTAGAGCAGTTCACCCTCAACATGGTCACTTGATTGCTTATCATCGCAAAACATTCATCACACCAATAAGAAACTACCCAAAATATGATCATGAGCTTTATGTTATTATTCATGCATGTAAGCATTGAAAGCATTATATATTGGGCAAGGAGACTATGATCCACATCGATCACAAGTCACTTTAATTCTTATAGACTAAGAAAAATTTGTATTAAGAGCAACATCAAAAATGGTCTTCTTATCTTAAGCAGTTCCATTCAACCCAGTTGCAAATTTTTTGAGTCATCCACTGGTTCAAACTCTCCTTTCTATACTTGACACATGTGGACATGAAGTCAACGCATGGTCAAAAATGTATCCATCTTACATGGATTTTATAGATACCTATCAGAATTTGCTATGTAGTAATTTAATTCTAGATTTACACTTGCAAGATGGACTTCTATATCATCTTGGGCACTTGGGCATTCCACATGAGGCAAAGAGACAAAAGCTAATATGTGAGGCTCATTTCAATAAGGTTTAAGGTCATTTTTGAGTTGAAAAGACTCGTATGATGTTGCAGAAGTACTTCTAGCCACATCTAATGTTAGATGTATCCAAATATATCATCTTGTACTGCGTGTACAATTGCCAAGTCAACCAACAAGAAGAAAGGTTTGTACACACCTTTGTCAGTTCCAACGAGACTATGTGAATCTATTTCCATGGACTTTATCTCAAGCTACCCTACTATTAAGCATGGTAATGATTGTGTTTATGTAGTAGTTGATATATTCTCAAAGATTGAAATTCTCATAACTTGTAAGAAAGTAATATCATCTCTAAAAACATCTTGATTTTACTTTCAACATGTCTGGATCCACTTTGGAATCCCAAAAACTATCTTGTTTGATAGAGACACAAGGTTTTTTAGTCATTTCTAGAAAACACTTTGGTCTATGCTAGACACAATGTGAACAAATCCACATCCTTTCATCAATAGACTGATGGACAGATGGAAGTGGTAAACAAAATGATAGTGCACCTTTTGAGAGTGTATAATTCAAATAAACAATGCACTTGGGATGAAAGCTTTTCTTTCATTCAACACATCTACAACAGAGCTCTGCACACGGCTACCACACAACCATATTTAGGTTTGTTTGAGTTTCCAACCTTTGGCAACCATTCACATATCTTATCTTATTCTACCATCAATAGTTGCAACTCCTTCAATGCAAAATGAAGTTGACAAAGTTAATCAATTCATTGAGTACATTCAATACCTTTAATAGCAAGTGTAAACCATTCTGCAACAAGAGATGTGAAATACAAGCATTGTACACCTCACACCTTCCAAGTTGGTGATCGAGTTTGGCTAAACCTGCAGAAGGAAAGACTAATACAATTTACCGCAAGCTTCCTTCACTTGAATACGGGCCCTACACCATCACCAAGCATGTAGGGGACAATGCTTTCAAGCTTAATATTTTGACTTATCTTGGGTTGCATCCAGTCTTCAACGTCTCTTTTGCCATTACTTTCCACCCCTGTTGGATACTTTAGATATTGCAGAGATTTTTCAATAAATGGAGATCAATCCAAATCATAGTATTCCGGTATAATCAGAACAAGTCATTGATGCTCAAGTCAAACTGACACGTTGACAAGAGATTCCTATCTTCCAAATCATCAAAGCAAGGCAAGTGCCTTACTAAGGAAAATGGTTTATAGAAGTGTTGATTGCCAATTTGTTTCCACAACTACATGCAATGGGGACCATTGCTCTTCAAGGAGGGATGACTGATCCAAGAGGATCTTGATCACTAGATCAAACAAAGCATTATCGCAGTTGCACATCCAGCTTTGTGCTAATGTCAATAACTTGGGTAGCAGGTTCTACACATATGTCCCAGTTTGTTCCTTGTAGTTCTATTCATGTGTTACCGTATAGTGCCTACAATGTCAATATTGTAGCCAACATCTCATCAATAACGGTAATCAATGACGTCACCGCACTTTTGGGTTATGAAATGGTTGTTTCCAACTGTTGTAACGATTTAACCGACACTTCATCTTCTTGAATTATATAATAATGTACACTTCCATTCTGTGTAGGTTAGCGTCTTATTGAGCAGAACCATAGAAGAATAGAGTCATGAAGTATATTAATGTCAAACATATGATCTCTCGTGTTTGTACAGAAATTAACATAATACAACTTTGTTATTACAATTCTACAATAGTTGTCATCTTGTTTTTGCTTTCCATGTTCTTTGAACATATTGCACTTTTATTTTTTCTGTCATTTGGTAATTTGCTTCCACATATAACTCGTTTAACCAATTTAAGTAGGTTGTCCACCAAGTCTCCACCTAGCCCTGAGATCATAACCTAGTGTCGAAAATGGAAATAGGGTTTTGAAGTTAATGAGATAGGGTTTTTGGATTTATGCATAGAGCTACTGATATCACACTGGAAGATAGTTCATAAGTAGTCGCAACAATCTATGCCAAAATAGTAGGGCACAGACCATAGGGACGAATCCATCAAAAGACAAACATCTACATTTTATGTAGGGATCCACACACTGAGAAATTTGTCCAGGTGAATTCAGACACCCAGTTTTCAAAGGTGAGCATCTACAGGGCCACCTTTAGTCTTGTTTGTCATTTGTATGTTGTTGCAAACCTACACAGGGCCAAAACAAGTTATCTTAATCCTCTTAGTACTTTCCAAAATTAGTAAATTGTAATTGTTCAATCATACTCAATTGTAACATTCAAATTTGTGTTATCTCCATATATTGTACAATCTGAATAGTTCAAAAGCTTTATCTTATTAGATCACATTAATCAAAATTAAGGTAAATCAGATGCAAAAATGTGGACACACTTCCTGATGCACAAGAAAACTCCCACTAAATTCAATTTTTAAAAAACATCTTAACACATTGCTTGGCGCACATTTCATTGATGCATGATGTGTCAATGAAAGCTTTGCCCAACCTCCGCCAAGTCCAATAATGTTCAAATTGTGTCAAAGTCTCTAATACAAATTGTGTCACAAGAAGTTGTCTCGGGTATGAAAAAATTCTTGGATTTTGGCGCTCCTACTGATACAAAAACATCAAAATTTATTAGTATATACATTATTTTATCTTATTATGATGATGTTATATTGCTTATATCTTTAACCTACGTGGGGCATATTGTTGTTGATGCTATATTGCTTATTACTTGAGTACGTGTGAGGCGATTTTTCATTGATGTTATATTGCTTATATCTTGAGCCCGCTCAAGGGAAATTATTCATGATGCTACATTGCGTGTATCATTGGGCCCATAAGGGGAAACTTGTTTACTCACATGCTTTCACGGAAATATGTTTATCCACTGAGCACATCAATGGTTTTTGCATGTAATATTATACATGTTATACCTAAATAATTTTCTTTTGAGATAGGAGTTTCACAAGGTCACCCCATACTTGAAAGGGGGGTCATACATTTCCCTCGTCATATTCAACATGCTTTGGGAGCATGTATTCCACCATGCCAACCTTCCAGTAACTCAGAGTTTATTCAGTGTTTGTACTCTTTATGAGGATTTACTCAACTATTTTCTTTACCCCTATAGAGGATGTACTCTATCTATTTCCGTACTCCTATAGAAGTTTTACTCAAATTATTTTAATTGCTTCTATAGAGGATGTACTTGGACTATTTTAGTTACTCTCATGGGGGATGTGCTCAGGGTATTATTTAATCTTATTTAGAATAGTACTCAGAATTTTATCCAACTCTTACTCAAAATGTTAGTGAAATAGTACTAAGAATGTTGTCCAAGACTTCACACAGATTTGGAGATATCCAACTCTGTGTAGTATTCAAATCTTCTTGGTAGAATGATGTAATTCAAATTTAATAGTTTAGATTTCAACATCCCTTCTTTGATATTAACCCATGCATGTATAAAAATAAGAACAATGTTTTTTCAAGGTGCAAAGAGCATTGACTTTTGTTTTAGGATATGACTTTCTTTTTATTTTGATATGCATGTATGCACACACATCAAAGTTGGTCAAAATATATATATAATAGCTCCAATGTATTTATTAGTCGTTGGGATGAATGATTATATTGCACTTGTCTATTTGTCAACAATTGATCTAAATTAAGAGTTATTGGCACATCGGTTTTCGTCATGTTCCCCTCTTTTGTCTCTTTTCTTTCTCATGTTTGTTTTATGTTTTAAGCACATTGCCCAGAGTGCCTTCAATGCCCCTGAGCCTACTTTTTGGATCCTTTCAAGTCAAAGTGCTCTTGCTTTATGGGCATCATCTTTTTCACCTTCTAGCCATTGGATACCGTTTGCATTCAATTTGTCCTAATAGGGTTTTGATTTGAAGTTAATATGTCTGTAAATACACAAGAAGTGTAGTTCATTTCACATTAAGATAAACACAACATATGCACACTAGATAAGATGATGTTAAAGTATAATCGAGCACGCACCAACCTTCTAAAGAGATCAAACAATCATTAAAACATTTATTATTGTCTGAAACTAGTATTGTTAATGAAGTTTTTTTGACACAACCTAAGTTTTTGTATGTCATTGGAATTGGTTTCAATTTTGCAATTTAATATTTTCAATATTATTTAGTGTTTAGAACCTTGATAGTTAGACAGCACTTAAACTCTAGCTAAACCACAGCACAGGTCCCAAAACATTCATTGTTTTATTTGAATTTTAAATACTATTGCCAGTCTAAGGTGGGGTGGGCGTGAGGGTAGAAATTACAAGTTACAAATGTCACAACACGAAGATTGGAAAGAAGGAATTGAACCTGACCAAACAAACACTGGTCAAATAAAAATGTCAGGGCTCTCTATCATCCGTCAAAACTTCACGTGATGCTTTATAACTCTTGTAACCATAGATACTCTTTCACGGTATAAACATTAAGTGTTCACCACATAATTTACCCTGCTACCACGACCATAGATACATATATGCTCTTAAACTGGAGGGGAGTGAAGTATTTTGAAACAGCTCCCAACTGAAATTGAATCTTCACCGGATAAGGTTTTGACTAAATTAAGATATTTAATTAGTTTTGTTAAATTTTATTGTTTCTAATCATCTTTTAACAATAATCTTTAATAAAGCTGATTAAATATTTTAACTAGGTCAAAACCTTGTCCTTTCAATTTCAGTTGGGAGCTGCTTCATATCGCTTCACTCCCCTCCTTTTGAGGAAACAACAGTCAACATATAAGGAGAAACTGATCAAATTCACTAAACTTTTTCACCTCTAAAAAAGAAATAAGATATGTATCATGGTCAAATTTTGAAGGAAAAAATAAAATTTACTATTGATTAACATATATTTTGGCAAATTTTACAGCTTCACATACAATTCAGAGGGAAACTTGGCAACTAGTTTTTAAAAAATTTAATGATTGGGCATCTAAAATTAAATTTCAATTTTGCAGAAAAATAGCTAATTAGCGAAAAAAGAATAGCCCAGTAAAATAGCATCTGCTCCGGCACCTATTGCCTTCAAACAAAGCACCAGCAAAATATATTTATCATTATCTAGAAATTTTATGATCATAGATTCTAAAGCGCAAATCAAAAGATATTTATGTTAAACATGATAATTCGTAATATGATACAGATCCGTTGGTCAGATAAATCTAAAATCCAAGTACTCGTCAGTTGTATGCTGCAATGTTTCATTTGCCAGCTAGTGTCTCATCAGTTACAAGTTTACTTGTATATCTTGCTGGCTTTGGCCATTGCTGGATACAGACGTTTTTACTTGCCATGCCATTCCACATAAACCGGTCTTTACCTAAAAATCATACAGGCCTCTCAAAACAGAAAATTTGACCGGGGCCAAAGAACTTTCAAAGCACATATAGGAAGTGATGTTCTTTGTCATTCCCCTTGAAAGTACATTTATCAGAGAATGGATTCAGAAAATTAGTTCTGCTATATTGTAAAAAGAGAGACGATACTGAGTGGGAAACGCTGGATGTTCTCTTCCAACTGCGGCACCCTAGATGTTATCAATTTTGACAATTCGGCTGGAAATGTTTTGCTTTGCCAAATACGAGTTCACAAGGCTAGCCTCCAATTGAAAATTTTGTGCAGATAAATGTAAATTCAGAAACAATGTTTAAATGGATAAAAGGTGAAGGCTTTGTCCTCCAATTATAATTTTTTTATAATGTGGTTGTATATGTTGGATTTGTCACATGATAGCTTGCATTGCTCGGGTTATAAAAAGATTCTTGACGCAGAGAAACAAATAGGTATTAATTAGTTAGAGTGTATGCTGCCTTTAACTTGTTTACCAAAGTTGCGATGAAATGACAATAATTATACAAGGGCATGGCATATGACAATAATTGTACAAGGGCATGGCATATTTCAGCCATACTTTTCTATACACTTAAGAATAACAAATTATGCATAGGGAAAAGCACTGGGTTCTGCCCCTCATATTGCTGCTACCTGCTTGTCCTCCCAAATGCCATTCATCTAAAACCGTCTCTTCGCTGCTTCCATCTTCATCAATAAATCTTTTATGTCTGCTTCCATCCTGATTTTCATGTTATAGTAATCCCGCTGATCCCTTTCTATAACCTGCAACTCTTCAAGCTTGTTTCTACGCCTTTCCTCGACCTCAGCAAGACATAGTTTTGCAAGCTTGCATGTGTACTCTTCTTCAATCTTTTTGTTCTTTGCAATTGCAATCCGCTGAAGCCCTTCTGCTTCTCTGCGAGCATCATCAGCGCGAACCTGAAACATCTTTGCCTCAGCTTGCTTAATTCTCACAATACTCTCCAACTCATCTATCTCAGCCTTATTCCTTGTCCTATTATACTGCATCTCTGCAGCTTCTGTCCTCTTACCTTCAACCTCCCTATCATAGTTCTGAAGAACAGCCCGAGCTCTCTCTGAAGTGCCAGAAGTCCCGCCTTTGTCACTGGAACCAGTTGGTATGTTATACACGGCTTCTCGAACAGCAGTGGTAACTCGATTGACAGCATCTCCATCTCCTTGCTTGCACAGAAGAGGATCCTCGGCTGCAAAGCTAGAAGTTCCAGTAATTTTGTTATCACAATCTGCATTGGATGAAGCATAAGATATTTGTTAGGCATCAAATACATCTTCGACTAATAGCTGACAATGGGCAATTTCAATTTAATAGATTAAATCCAACAAACAACACAGCAGAATCTGCATTGGATGAAGCATAAGATACTTGTTAGGGATCAAATACGTGTCTTTGACTAATAGTCGAGAATGGGCAATTTCCATTTAATAGATTAAATCCAACAAACAACACAGCAGAACCAATATAGAAGACATTTGAACAATTCCCATGGTCAACCCAGCATAATGTCAACTGCATAGAGAAATGTTTTGCATTTGTGTGTGCATTTAAGATTAAAAACGGTTGGACAAGGATATACATGCGTCTCTAGAAGGAAAAGAGAGTCAGATGGGCAGGTTAGTGCTTGAGTTAGAGCATACAAAATAAGAAACAGAGAAAAATGGAGAATTGAGTAGGTGGCGTTCGTGCACAATTATTACCAATATAATTGTCATTGTAAGTGTAAATCATTCCACAAGAGGGCCATTTACAATCTGAAAGTCATATTATTACCCTTCTTTTGGCTGGGAGGACAAATATAAGCTCTCCAAGGTATGCATGGTCCCCTTCCATATATAGTTGAATTCCCAAAATGGGTGTGAGATTTAGAATCCAAAGAAATCAATTTTACAATATAAGTCGCCAACAGTAAAATTATACAAGAACTGTCCTTGAGTCTGACATAATACTTGACTCTGGTCTTCTTAATGTTTAAGGCTGATTTCTTGAAGATCGTAGCCCTTCACAAGCACCAATGGCATTAAATAAATGACAACCCAAGTCATGGTCCAATGGCTCAACCCATCAACAACCTGACCAAGAATTTTTTACCATTTGTCTCAGGTCATCCTAAGGTACTCGTGCTGAGGCCATCTTTATAGAGATGTTAATTTCCATTGTTTATTCCATGACAGATTAGTTTCCAGGCCTTCCCTTCCCTTCCCATCCTGGAAATCCCTAAAGCCATATAGCACTAACAGGTATACTTGTTATCAGATAGCCTCAACGAACTTTCAGTCCATTCCCCTCACATCTGGGCTATTTAGCATTCAACAATGGATATAAAAGTAGCATATGCAAACAAGAGCAATTATATTAAGAAATGTGACATTTTCAATCGAAAAATCGAGAGATCGGCATTTTTCGTACTTTTTTAGATATTTGAAGAAAGGACAAGATAACCTCAACATTGAGCAGTGATATTTGTGCATGTGAGATGGTCCAATAGTTTTCACACTGGGAAGTTCATGCAGTAATCTTATATCTTGATTTAAAAACAAAGGCGGCCATACATATGTCCAAATATGTTCATTTCTTATATATTTGAGTTGAAAACAAAAAAAGCCATATCTATGTCCAAATATGTCCTTTTCGGTATTATTGGGGCTCTGCTCTTTGTTGCTCCAAAAATAAAAGTTCCTCCGGACAAGAATAGCCATGACAGCTACAAGGTGCAACAGTTAAAGGAAATATGAGAACCCAAAAATACACAAAAAGCACAAGACACGAAAGTACTTTCCCCCACAACTCTGCCATCTAGTTGACAGACACGACAGACCAAACTGCATAATATACTCCAGAGACAATTTGAAACCCTAAAAACACTAAATGTTATATATAATTAGACAGAACTTAAGAAATCCTCCCCACAAATATTCTAATACATTGATTAAGAGTCTTGCATATAAGGAACTAAGAAAATACCTCATGGGTGACATCAATGTTTAGGCAGATGGGTCATACAAAGAAATTTTTAACACAAAATATACCTTTGTCCCAACGTTTGAACTTAAGGAATTAAAAATTTAGACTAAATTCGGATTTTGAATCTCTGTGTCAATGGTTAGACGAGTTTAGGAAGGCGAGGGGATTCAACTTTGCCAGCCACCAAAAGATTCCATACAGGGCCCATCCAAAGAAAGCTTTTAGTTTCCACTGTTACAAGTTTTTGGAATTAAACAGTGCTGCCCCCTCTCTCCAACTTTATTTAGGATACATATTGATAAGTTTGAGCAGTTTCTCATATGATCTACACAGTTTAATAAGGTTGCCTCTGGCATCAGGTCTGGCTAACTTGTTTTTGAAGATGATGCAGTACTGTTGGCTTCTTTTCCCATGACAAAGCTCTTAGATTTGTTCATAAATGCCAGAAATCTTAACATCTTGAAGATTGAAGAACACAATCTAGGTACATGGGATGGGCCTTCTTTTAGAGAATGCAAACCATCATGCTTCAACAAATTACCTGGAGCAAGCAGAAGGTTTCTCAGTGAATCGCTCAACCACTGTTTATGGTTCATCCACCATGTCATAAGACCATTTCAGGATCATTGCTTATCTTCACAGAATATGGGAGATAAGACTGCTTCTACGCTGCACATATGTCCTTCCTTAGTTCTATGCTCATTCCAGAGATTAGCCTCTTCAGATAGGCCAGGTCAAAAACTTTGTCATCTTTGAGACCTCTAGGCCCATTTCTCTTCTGAAAGTCAGCATCTCTGTTGACCACCTCCCTCCATACAGACTTTTTATGGAGACTCCTCTCATCATATACCTGCTATCTCAGCCAGCATTTCAGATTTTTTATGGCCTTATTATTTGTTCCGACTCTCTTCTGACATTATTGGTCTCATAGGCTTAAATTCCTTCTTGGTAACTCGGGGTCTGCACTCACCAGTTGAGAGTAAAGATAGATGTCATAGTCCTTGCAAAGAACAAATCTGCAGACCCTGTTTCTTTACTCAAGGTAGAAATCAGGTAGCATTTGAACTTCAGATGTATAATTTATTATTAAATCATAAGACAATATTACCGTTTTACAGGGAACTTAGGGGGTCTTTATGTCTTGTATAGATACTTTGATCAGACATGTCTAGCATTGATCCTCAATGGTGTGGTTACCTACAGGTGTCACTTCAGAGCACTCCTATGATAGCTAGTAGCTACACAAATCACTTATTTTCTTCCACCCTATTACAAGCATTGATAGTGTGCCAGATCCTTCAGCTACTACAAATATTCATAACCACCCTAGAACACCCAAGCATTTCTCTTCCACATAGACTAATCAAAGTTCAACCCCTACTTTGGGATCCACTAAATGGAGAGATGTAGGAACTATTCAATCAATTCCATCAATTCCATCCTAGAAGACCAATATGAACTTCAGATGTCTAATTTATTATTAAATCATACAACAATATTACTGACTTACAGGGAACTTAGGGGGTCTTTATGTCTTGTATAGATACTTTGATCAGAGATGTCTAGCATTGATCCTCAATGGTGTGGTTACCTACAGGTGTCGCTTCAGATGTCTAGCATTGATCCTCAATGGTGTGGTTACCTACAGGTGTCGCTTCAGAGCACTCCTATGATAGCTAGTTGCTACGCAAATTACTTCTTTTCTTCCACCCTATTACAAGCATTGACAGTGTGACAGATCCTTCGGCTACTACAAATATTCATAACCACCCTAGAACCCCCAAGCATTTTGCTTCCATATAGACTAATCAAAGTTCAACCCCTACTTTGGGATCCACTAAATGGAGAGATGTAGGAACTACTCAATCAGTTCCATCCTAGAAGACCAAAATGTGGTCTTACTATCGACTTCACTTCTATCAAGGGTTCTGATATCTCAGTAACCAAAACATAATTCTCGAAGAGCAAAGAAGACAAAAGCAATTTGCTCAGAAAAAAGTTAACTTGGTACAAATTAACACCAAAGATAAAACATGTTAGAGAGAGCTGATCTCTTTATAAAGGTATGCGCTCTCCCTGCTGCCCCATTGCATGACTCATATAATCTGATACTAAGAACTTAAGAAGTAACAAATTCTAAATGCCATGAAAAAAAGGTAGCTAAAATTTTGACTAGAAACTAGATGCTGCATGAAATGTTAAAAGCACTAGCATAAACAACATAAAATAAATCCTAAGCTGCAGGAAACTCCAGGGAGTAAGACCACTGCAGGCTTGAAAAACTTTTGGAAACGGAAACATGGCAGAGATATATTTGGAATGTCCAGAAAATTTATCACCGGCACTCCCAATTTGGAACTCACTTAAAACTTTTCCAAACATTTCCTAAGAACTTCTGACCGTTTATGCCTCTTTCAGCAAATTCTCTCTTCTTCTTGGGGGCAGTGCTGTGCAGGTCCCACCACAGGTATATGCCCCTTCAGTAGAAATTTAAGGTTTTCTGTGAGATGTCAGGTATGGGTTAGAGGTCGACTAAGCATGTTTTGTACTATGAATGCCCAAAGAAAACCTACAACTTTGATATGTTTTGTACTAAGAATAATCTCTGACAGCCATTTTGGCCAAACAACACACTATTACAAAAATAGAATCATCTTCTTATTGGAAAACCACTAATGAAATCCAAAACTCATGGTCAAGAAGGCAGTAGTAAAGTTTGATGCAAGCCAAGCTCTCAATTGGAAGGTTTGGACTGACTGCACAGAGAACACCTTCAAATATAATCATCAACATACTTCAGCATGGTCAGCCAATTCAAGTACATATGAATGAATGGACATAAAAGGTCCATGGATCTCTAAAAAGAATGAGTGTGCCCCAGTGAACAATCACAGGAAATGCCATTGGTAGCACAACAGATTCAACATGTAAACCATCCCAACCTGAAGAGATTAAACCAAAACAAGCCATTTGTTACTGTTAATTGTTGCAAAACTGTAACAATAGGTTCAATATGTGGATATGAAAGCTAAATTCTTTTCAGTCCTCAAAATTACTGCACCTGACATCTAATATGCTGGTAAGAGCATGTGAATCAGGGTGACTTAAGAGGTCTGATACCTTGTTGCGCCTTCCTTATCGTACTTGATCACCAGGTGAAACTGCTGCAAATAAGATTGTCCATCAAATGGCAACATCCCTAAATTTCAGTTTGAGACTTGATAAATTGAAAAAGTGGTTATGAGGGTAATTGTCCATCAATATGGTAATGTCCCTAGATTTCAGTTTGAGACTTTGATAAATTGAAAAGGTGGTTATGAAGGTAGTTTTATTGCCAAGAATTGTTTCCAGTGTTTGAGTGTTTTATTCGGGGTATTGAATACTTTGTCAAAGCTGTTATAACCTTCTTTGGTATGTGATGACACATCTAGAAAGTAAGCTATGGAATGTACTCCCTGCTTAAGAACGGAGCCTATGCAGATTACTGTGTTGCAATTCCATATGATGAGTTTAAAGCATTATTTGCGACTTTTCATATTTCTACCTCTATCGGTAAAAAGTTTATCCATTCTAATTAGCAGGCTTGGTTGGAAATCATAAATCTGAAAAAAATATTATCAATAAAAGTCTAGAAGCAGGTCCAAGTGCCTGTAATAGAAATATTACCTCTTATTGAGCATAGATCATATTTGAGGCATTTGATAGCTATTTCTGACCATCAGGAGTTCCCCATTTGAAAAAATTGTTATTTTATGTCAGTTAATTGTGTAGGTGAGCTAAAGCAGAGTAGTCATGGATGAACAGCCTATAGAAGTCCATGCTACTCAAGAAGCATTTTAGTTCAATTAAATTTATTTGTGCAGACCATCCTTTAATAACACTTTTGGCATCTATATCAATACCCCAAAATTCAATTTCAAAACAAAGATAGTTAATGAAGTCTCGTCCTATGAAAATCTTCTTGGGCATCACTTTAGGCTAGGGTTATCATGGAAATCTAGACAATCTTCACATGTTGCAGATAATATTCCTAAGTGGTGCTAAAAAACAAAGATACCGTCAAGAAATGCAATGATGAACCTTCCAACATAAGGCAGCGCGAAGGAATCAACCACTCAAAAAGATCAAATTGAAATAAGTTAAAAATGCAGTTTCTTGTAAAAGACTAAATTTCATGCAAATTTAAAGAATCCCGAGGCAATCAACCTTTTGGAATTATTTAGCCCTTTGTAGTTGATCAATGAGGTCATTCATCCAAGGAAAAGGATGCTTCTTTGTACCATGATTTTACTGGGAGTGCTGAAGTCAATACACAGATGCCATTCTTCTTCTTTCTAGGGGAATACTCACTGAATCTTATCCTCCTCTGACAAATTGTTAGTTTTCCATTCTAACTAGTACCATGGATAAAATGCATTAGCAATTTGTGATCCTGAAATTAGAAGAATAATGCATTGAATTGACCTAAGCAGGAAGGCTTTTAGGCTCATAAGACATGTCATAGTAAGCATCCCAGAGTTGTTCCATTCTTTTATCAAGTTTATTCTTTCATTATGTCAGATGATAGAAAGGGAGAATTACCTGATAGTGTTGCACAGCTGAATTGTTGGATTATTAATTTTTGTGGGAATTTTAATTATGAGTTTGTCATCTCAAGATGACCTCCATGAGTAGCTAAGAAACAGGATACATGGGATTTGTGGGTCTCCTGTGTCTAACATGCCTCAGATACGTGTCCTGTGCCCCACACATAAGACCCATGTGTCCCCACGTGTCCAACACATAGGCTTGAAAATCCACACACAAAAGTAAATTTTAGTTTTCATCTTCAAAGACACTGTTTGGCCCAGCAATCAGTCGCCATTCACGCAAAATGCATCGTGGAGGTGGAGGTTGAATTACCTTCGAGATTCTTGGCATTTGGTGCAAGAGAAATCGGCTTTTCATTCGATAAGTTTGTCATTTATGAGTTTTGTTATAGCCAAGTGTTCTTCCACCAAAACCATGGCTCAGTCATCGAGGGTAGCTGCTCAAAAGAAGGGGAAAAAGCGTTTGTGTTGTTGATCCTCCCTCCTCTCCACATCCGAGTGCTATCACTGCTGCTGTTAGTGCTCTGTTTGCTGCAAGTGAAGCTGCCATTGGTGGAAATAAAGCTCCAACAGGAAGACAAATTAATAAAGATAGTAAATACCCACTTTGGAAACATGTAACTTAAAGACCGGTGCCCTCAATTTGACATATCCTATGTATCCTACTTCAAGGGGTCAACATACCACATATTGGATATGTGTATATGTATCCACGTGTCATGTGACTTAGATGAGTAATTGATTACCCTAATGAGATTTTTCCTCGTGTCATTTCTATAATAATCCCAAAGTAATGGGACCCACTTAGCACACAAGCACCATAAGCATTTGTTAGTGGGAGAGGAACAGTGAATGTAATACACCGCTTTTGGCTTCTTGCCCTCTAGACAATGGGAAAAGAAGCTAGAGGGTGAGAAGCCCAAAGAAGTGGATTACATTCACCATTCTTTCCAGCCTACAAACAAACTCTTATGGTGCTTGTGTGCTAAGAGGGTCCCATTGCCTTGTGATTATTTCAAAAGAAAATATGAAGAAAATTTTCATTGCAGTAATGACTTCTCATGGAGGTTGATGACTTAAACACACAAATAAAAATCCCACAAAAATTAATAATCTAATTAAATTGCTCATGGAAGCCTTCAAAGACCTAATTGTTGCCCAGCCGAAGATGAGAGTACTTCTTGAAAAAGACTTGAACTGATATGTATTGTTAATTTTACACACTTTGTAGGTATGTGATCAACATCATAAATAGCATGTTTAAAAAATGTGATCGTAGAAAGCACCTAAGGTTATGTCACAATCCAACATTTTTGGCTTCTCACCCTCTAGCCAATGGAGAAAGTGGCTAGAGGGTGACAAACCCAAAGGGTAGATTACATTCCCCGTTCCTCCCCCTACTAAAAAATGCTTAAAGCGCTTGTAAGCTAAGTGGGTCCCATCGCCTTATGATTAATATAGAAAAAAAAAAAGATCAACAAATGAAAAATGTCATTAGGGTAATGACTACTCAATGGAGTTTATCTTGGGATGACTTAAAACACACACGAGTAAATTCCATTCCCTGTTCCTCCCCCTACTAAAAAATTGCTTATAGTGCTTGTAAGCTAAGCGGGTCCCATTTAATGATTATTACCAAAAAAAAAAAAAAATCAAAAAATGAAAAATGTTATTAGGGTAATGACTACTCGTGGAGGTTATCCTAAGATGACTTAAAACACACACTAGTAAAAATCCCACAAAAATTAATAATCTAATTAAATTGCTCATGGAAGTCTTCAATAACATAACTTAGTTGTTACCTTGCTAGAGATGATGGTACTTATTGACAAAGACTTGAAATGATACATACTGTCGAATTTACTGTAACACAGTTTGTAGGTGTTGTGACAAATTAATAATCTGATTAAATTGCTTGTGGAAGACTTCAATTACTCAACTTAATTGTTACCTTGCTAGAGACGACAGTACTTACTGACAAATACTTGAACTGATATGTACTGTCAATTTTACTATAACACAGATTGTAGGTGTTGTGGTCAACATCGTAAATGGCATATTTTAACAAATGAGGTCACAACAAGCAACAAATGTTATGTCACAATGCACAATGCTGATCAAACATTCTATAGAAAAAATAACTTTACAAACTTTGTCAACAGGTATTGATCAGTCATCCTCCATCCATTTAAGGTAGTAGGGCTGAGAATGACCTTCTGTAGGCAATTTGAATGACAAGACTACACTACGTCATATGAGATTCTTCGTGATGCCATTATCCATGATGCAATGCCCCTGTCGGTCCTTAATCTGGCAATTGTGTTTGAAAAGGGATTCCTTGTCAAAAGATAAATTTTCTAGAGCCAAGAGCACAACTTGTGGGCCAAGAATGTTTGGACTGGACACTCCAGTGGAATTCTTCTTCCTAAGATTTCTCTTAGATGACCAATGCTTCGCCCTTTATCAATAAATTATTAATTGGAGTATCAACAGGATTTGCAATTAGTAAAATATTTTCAGCATGTATTATTTAAGACTTGGGTCTGTACTGAAAATTTAGATAAGCTATATTCATTTGACAATTGGACGATGAGGAACAAATGTAAAATTTGATTGTTTTCGGGAGTTCTATGACAAAGACTTGAAAGACACTTCCTGCAACTTCGCTTCAATTTTCAATGAATTAAGCAAGAACCTACGTTGCCAATATAGATCTGGGTACAGATACAAGTACGAGAATTGGATATGTGGATATGGGGATTTTTTTACGTTTTTGGATATGGCTGTACAAATATATATATATAATTAAAAATATAAAAATATAGTCATACAAGCAAAATTAACCACATAATATGCATAGAGGACACAAAATAAGTTAAATGACCACAAAACATACTCATAATTCAATGCCAAATATCATAACATTCAATGGTCGAACTTAACTTAGTTTAATAAAAGGTAAATAGTGCAAATGTTATAATGCATGGACAAAAATAAAGACAAATCAAGCATATTCATGATTCACTATATTAATTTTTAATTTATATATATTAAAAATATGACAAAAAAACCCAAAAATATATATGACATAAATATAATAAAATATAATTTAAAAAATAAAAAATAAATAAATAAAATAACATAAAAATAAAAAAACATAAAAACAAAAAACAACTAAATGCAACAAAATGTTTATTTTCAAACCTAACTACTAACACGTGGAAGAAGAGGCAGTGGCAGGTCCCGTAACTTGTTTTTCTGCTTAGGTGTCCCCTGCAACTAAAAACAAGTCAGGCCCTCATATACCCTCCATACGACCAAGGGTATATATACTGTGCATAAACCTCATCCTCAGCTGAATGCACGTGCCATCAAGAAGAACATCCTGCTGCAAAACCCCATTCAATACAGCCTCGGCATCTCTGTCAGCGCCGCATGCAGCTCCTTGCCCGTCAACCCTTCAGTCTAAGGATTCTGCAAAGCTCCTTCATGATGTTTTCTTCCACATGGTAATGCCACAAGAGACACCAGAAGAACCATGTCAGCACCACACCAGACCTGTCCCGCCCCTCAATCACAAGCTTAACAAATTTTATCGATTTTTCCTGCCATCTCAAAAGTTCAGCGAATTTCAAACTTCATTGGAAAAAATTCGCCAAACCTTGTGACTTGGTTTTTAATTGATTTTTGAGGTCCGTGTTTGACTTTTCATGCAGCAAAATTTTTAAAAAAATGCAATTTGACTGGATACACCTAGGGTAAGCATCCGGGCGTACCCGCAGGGGCAGGAGCATACCCTGGGTGTTTCCCCAGCATATCCTCCCCATCATACCCAAACTCGAATCGTATCATACCCTAGGACCTGCAGAGCAGTATCCAGTGCTAGAAACATTTGTACTGCTAAAAATGAGCTGCTATGACAGCAGACTGTCAAAATGGTACAAAACCAGCATCAAATGAGACCCAGAAAAAGAAACAGCACTTGTGTGGATGACAGCAGACCAGAAAAAGCCTCGAGGGGTTTTTCAAAAAAACAAAGTGCAAGATATGACTTTGGAATGACCAAACACATTTGCAGCCACAATAGAAAGGACGGAAAGTAAATGCATGAAATAAGAACAATTACGAGTCATTGAGAGTAGTTGTGTTCCATTTATGTTAAACGAGTAGTGTATCAACTTCTGGGAACTCATATTAAAACCTAGAAGCACCGAACTTTGGCAAACACATTTTACTCGAGCACACACAGCTACACAGATGAGTAGGCTAAAAATGGCTTCTAGAATAGAAAACAAGAACATTGTGCAACAGTACTTAAGCAGATAAATAAGTATCCTGGGTTCAGTACAAAGAACCTAAAAAGGAACCAGGAATCAAAAGAGCAGGACCTGATAATGCAGAGAAAACCAGCAAAAAGATCTTCTTTTGGGACTGTTAATGCAGGTCAAAGTAGTAAACCTGGGTGCTGGGCACAATAGCAACTGAAAGGATCCTAGGTGAGACCTGCTATAAAGCTCTCATGGCACCTTACTTGTGCTAAGGCGGAAAAAGACGGTAAATCTTAAAACAAATTTAGTGTAAAGATTCAAGAAGACCCAATAGACTTGCTTGATAAAAATCACACTAATACCAAAGGTATATGTGAGAAGAATTTGATCTCTTTGTAGAGGTCTATCTTCTCCTATTCCGCTACCACCCTTAATAAAAACTAGCAATGTAATGCTAAAGGTTTTAGAAAACCCAGGTACCACTTATGGATGTGGCAACTACAAATTTTACTAGACGCTAGATGCTATATAAAATGTTTTGCGCTAACATAATGTGCCAACAGAGAATAAAACATATGATGAGATAAACATAAAGTGTCAATCAGGTTGCCCAGCAGGCTTGACAGTGGTAAGGCAAGGTGATTATTACATTGAAGACCCAGTTTCTGAAAAAAGGATGCTTTTGGCAGCAGATACAGCATGGATAAGCCCAGGATACGTCCCTGGGCTGTGGATTTGCCCAGATACGTCCTGGGACATATCCGGACATATCCACAGCCCAGGGACATACCTTGGACATATCCCCATCGTACCAAAACCGTATCCGCTCCCGTATTTGCACATTTCATATCCTCTGCAGGTCACTCCCTTGGCACCATTCGTGACAAGTACAAGAAAGAAGCTCAATTTTGGTGGTGCCTCCATAGGCAAACATCCATGCACCTCCAACCACTTGCAATAAAAAAATTATCACCAGATTTTAATTTTTAATTTTTTTTTAACTCTCTACCTTTATTTTCAACATTTTGTTATAATTTTTTAATTTTTATAAATTATTAAATTGAAAATTCTAATTGACTTTGCAACTTGTCTCAATAGGTTGCAAGTTCCTTCTTAGCTGAGCCAAAAAGAGTGCCTACAGCTTCATCCACTCAGACGCAACAAATTGGCAGCAAAAAAGGCAAAAGATTTGGTCTATGTGCATTCCAACTTGCGCCTTCTCTCATACAAACAACCTGATTACAAGGAAGGGGCAACAAAGTGTTAAGTTGTGGATCGAGAGACTGCTGACTTGGATGCTTCTATTGCCCAACTTTCTTTCAATGGCATGGAGCTATACAATGCTTCACACAAAATTCTAATTGACTTTGCGACTTGTCTCAATAGGTTGCAACTTAGCTGAGCCAAAAAGAGTGACTACAGCTTCCTCCACTCAGTTAGACGCAACAAGTTGGCAGCAAAAAAGGCGGAGGATTTGGTCTATGTGCAATCCAACTTGCGCCTTCTCTCATACAAACAACCTGATTACAAGGAAGGGGCAACAAAGTGTTAGGTTGTGGATCGAGAGACTGCTGACTTGGATGCCTCCATTGCCCAGCTTTCTTTCAATGGCATGGAGCTATACAATGCTTCACACGACCTGCATAGTGGAGCTAGTGGGGGTGGCACTGCTGCTTCTTGTGGTTCTAATGAACCACATGACAATGCTTCTGACATGGCAGCCAAAGATGAAAATGAATATAGTGATTCGTGAATCATTAATATGCAGATTTGTCTTTATTTTTGTCCATACATTGTAATATTAGTAATATGTGTACCGGCTATAATATCAATCTAAGATTGACCATTGAATATTATGATATTTGGCATTGAATTATGAGTAAGTATTATGGTTATTTAACTTATTTTGTTTCCTCTATGCATATTATGTGGTTAGTTTTGCTTAAATTAATATAATTTTAAATTTTTAAATTTTTATATATATTTTTGTATGGTCGTATACAAAATGCATCCAAACCCAGAAGAAAAAAAATCCCCTTATCCATAGATCCAATTCTCGTACCCGTACCCATGCCCGTACCCGTATCCGTAACTTAGTTTATTTATTATCTAACAATTGCAATAGAGTTTAAAATGAAAACATATACAATATATGTTTTGTGTAAAATCAAATTTCATCGAAATAATTTGATTGTTTCTTTTATTTTCATCTTATATAAATACATTGTTTAATATTTTAATATTTCATATTATTTTTTAATATTTAAAATTAAATTTTTAATTGAAAACAAACAATGTATTTAAATTTAATTTTAAAAATATATATGTTTAATTTTTTTTAAATAATTAATATTAAAAAAAATTAACATGCTATTTTTTTGATTGAAACTCATCGTACTTGTATCATACAATTTTTTAATATTAAAAAAAAAATTAAATACCATAGAAAACACTGTTTTAATTTTTACTTGTACTACAATTTTTGAAACACTCAATTTTATAACATGCTGCTGTTTTATTTTATCATGCAAAGAAATAATTAAAAGCAGTGATAGCTTTCATTTTATTAATCATCATATTTGCCATTGCGGTGCGGAGTTGCCAGTTGCATGACAGGTAAAATACCGTCAAAAACACCGTTTCTGGCTACGTGACAGGTCCAACACCTGCACAACGAGAAACTGACCATCCAAAACATCATCGCCATCACATGCCCGTTTCAGCACGTTATAACATGAATCGTCAAAGGAACATTGTGTTTCTTGCAACAGGGGTACAAATCAAGAGCTGCAATGCTGCATAACCATCTAGATTCTAATAATTTAGAAACATGCCAGCTATTCAACTTATAATTCTTTGCCACCATCGTTTGCAGCTTAGTACTTATTTACAGATAAAAATGGGTCTAAATTGAGCAGGAGAAAAAGGAAATGCTTACCAGCCAAAAATACCATAAAGTTGTTACAGACCTCTGATGGATCAGCCTTACTTTCTAGCTTTGCTAACATCTGCCCAGCCTTGCTCCATAATTGCTTCCCGATCAGATCCTCGCTTCCTTGAAAAATCCTCCTCACACACTCTAACTCTTTTGCAAGAGTTTCAACATCCCAACCCTTGGCACAAGTTCTGAATACCTCCTTAACAAAACCAAACATCTCAGAAGCATGCTCGCAAGCAATGCAATGGAATTGCATCTCTGTGGTCCCTGGCGCACCTTTAACACTAGGACCATTTCTAATATGTGACAAGCGAATGCCACAATCGGTATGACACCAGTGCAAGCACACATCACAGCCAACCCAGCTGCATGTATTACTAGCAAAATCAAACTTCAGACAAACAAGACACATGCATGCACTGCAGAACCCATTCTTCTGAGAACAAATTTTACATTCACAGTCATCTACAGGAAGTACACTTCTACAAGCCATGTTTCTGCATCTTGATTGTAAAAAGACTTCAATCAGCTCCGAAGATGGAAGGTTGTTATGTAGTAAAAATCCCTGTATCCCTGTCTTTACTGCAACTAAGATCTCCAACTGAATCTTGTGAGCTTGCAATAGTGCCTCCGATGTTAGATCAGTCCTTGTCTGTAGTATTTTCTGATAAGCAAAAAACTCTTCACTCTTTTCATTCTTTCCAATCAACTGCCCCAAACACTCCTTCAAATGCTCTAATGCTTTGGCTGGCATTTCTTGAAGCTTTTGACAAATAACTGGAATAGGGTCAGAAACAATCTCAAAGAGAACCCTCTCAACGCTTAGAGGAGCTCCTGGGACAGATTGCTCTACGCCCCATCCATTATATCCTCTTTGAGACATAGTTGCCCTCTCTCTTTCTGACTTACTGCTGTCCCTAATAATTTGTTTCCGCTGATCAGATCCTTTTTCACGCGAACCCACACTCTGTGTAGGAGAGGACTTAACCTCTCTCCATTGTTCTGGTAACTCTCTTGGGAAAATAGCATGTCTTTCAGGGCCACTTAATCTGGTTAAATTTCCATCCGAACTCCTCACCTGATGTCCTTGAACCATTAAAATTTTAGCCTGCCTTTCTAGACTGTTGCATCTACCTTCTGAGCTTCTTACCTGCTGTCCTTGTGCCATTGCAAAATTTCCTTGAAAGTTAGTATTAGTTGCACCCCTTTCGTATCCAATTGAATCCCTGTCATTTGAAGATTGTCCCTTGCTGATTCCACCAAACATGCCTTGGGAAAATTGAGCAGCCTGCAAGTTCCCATTCTGTAATACTCTCGGATACAGAGGAGCTTCCCTTTGTTGTTTGAACATATCCTGCGATGCAACCCCAATTAAACTATCATTGTCGTGGGACATTTGCTCATTTGAATAGGTTGCATTCCAATTACCATGGGATACCTGATCACTATTCACTTGGAAAGTAGGATGACTACCTACTGAAAATTCATAATTCTCCATTGAGTTTTGAGTAAGAGAGCAGCTGGGGTTATGGACAAATGGATGGGAGCCTGATAATGAAATAGATGTGGTGAATGCATCTGAACCTGTTTGTGTAGGAGCTGTATGAGTTGTATGAGCTGTATGACTTAAGGACTGAAAACTTCTTCCCCGAGAAGGAGAAGCTGGAGCTAGATTTACACTAGGAGAAGCAAGAGTCAATGAAACATCTGGCAGACCCAGAGAGAGCTGCAGAGGCTCCAGTTTAGCCTTCTTTTGTCTTATTTTTTCATTGGATTGTTCCATCTTTCCTTCATCTATTTTAGTACCACTTTGGGGCTCTCTCTGAAATCCTCTGCTGCTTCCAATGCCAAGTTCTTCTGCCATAGGAGCCTTTTTTTTCCTCTCATTACTTAGCAGCAAAGCCCTTTCCTCCCACTTGCCATAAACAGCAGGCCCATTTGACAGAGAAAGAGCCAACCTCTGATCTTTATCTTTGCCCATCTCTTCTCCTTCCTGTGGCACTAAGCTGTTCATAGATTTAAACATAGGCTCTCCTCTAAATCCTGATTCCGTCTCATCTGGAACATCCCCAAGTGTTTTTGGTATGTCACACATAAAACTGAAGGT
The DNA here is from genome assembly GCA_037957365.1 of Torreya grandis. Lineage (NCBI taxonomy): Eukaryota > Viridiplantae > Streptophyta > Pinopsida > Cupressales > Taxaceae > Torreya > Torreya grandis. The sequence goes on along the minus strand of JARHVA010005168.1, from coordinate 1,050,158 downwards.
TAATTCCTGGCATTCCTGACATTTTGATTTCCCCTCCGCTGTCTGAATCTCATTTGAAGCCCCAACTGTTTCCAACTTCGCCTCTATTTCAAGATCTACACCCTTTCTCTCCTCAATTCCCCAATCTGCTGCAGTTTGCTGCAGTGTCTCCTTCTCGCTCAATTCCGGCACTGACTCATTCACGGATACATCCTTTGCTGTAGAATATGGATCCCTTTCTCCTGAATCCGACCAAGCTTCTGGTCCAGAAGCGATGTCCAAATCATTTTCGTCCTTGTCCTCATTGGCCTTGTCCATGTCTAGCATTGGTTCCAATTCTTCTTCCTTTCCCAATTCTTCCCAATTCCCATCTCTACTTCCATTTTCCTTCGCAACATCTATAGCATCCACTTTTCCATCTGGGTGCTTGGAATTATTCATCTGGGTGTCCATCAGTTCCTCTGCCTCAGCAACATGTGTGCCGCCCTTTCCTTCCTGAAAGCTCTTAGACTTTGGCTCTTGCTGTTCTGGCTGTGTCTCAGTCTCTGGTTTACATTCTAGTTCAGGAGCAGATTGTTGCTCTTGCTCATGTTCATGGTGTTGGTGGACTCTAGACTCTGGTTCGGGATCCAATTCTGGCTCTAGCTCCCCTTCCTCCATCTCGCTACTACTATTACTATTACTCTGACTAAAAACCCCTTCGCCCTTCCTTAACTCCTTAAATGAATCCACAGTCTCCTTAGACCCCTGCGGCGACTTAGCAAGGCCAATTCCGTATGACCACCCATTGCTTCTATCCTCACCACTCGTTTCATTCCCATTCGCATTCCCTCTCCTCTGGTAATAATCCTCGCTGGTTCTCTTCCACAGGCTGCCAGGCCCGTCGGATCCATATGAGCGTAGGTCATCCCGCTTAGGCCTCTCCCTCTCTGACCTAAACCCCTTCCCCACAAACTTAAGGTTCTCGTAGCTGTCCCTCTTCGACGCAGACCCCGCCGAAAAGCTGCTGGATCTGCTGCGACCACGGTCAAGCCTCCCCTTGGCAGATTCGCCAGCGTCTCTGTAAACACCAGCGCACGACCTCGAAACTTCCGTCCTATCATACCCTTTTCTAGGGTTTGAGTCCCTCCTGGACGAAACCCTAACATAGCCGTCCCTAGATCTCTCAAAACCCTCGGTTTCTAGTTCGATTCTCTTTCTGGACGAAACCCTCGTTTCGTCCTTGTCCTTGTCGTAGGCAAAATTCCGACCGCCGTAGCTCTTCTTGTAAGAACTGGTAGGCGTAGAGTCCAAACCCTTGAGCGATCGCATCTTGGTTCCCTCTTGATCTCTTCGACCACCCCATTCCTTACTATTTCCACTGCCATCTCCCTCCATTAAATCATCGCTGTACGACCTCTGCCTTTTCATCGCACAAAAATTACAGCGAAAATATTTCAATTCAACAAAGCTGGGCTGGTTATATCTAACTTACCTTATATGTGCACAATGACCGAGGAAACTCGAAGCTTGGAAAGCGGGCTTAAACGAACGGCCTATTTGCGGGGAAAAAGCAGAGGCTCGTGATGATGCTTCCAATCCGTCGCACTCGCCCTCGCCCTCGCCCTCGCCCTGCCTGCAACTCCATCCCTTTACCCGTCATCAATCCCAAATTACTTGTAGAGCCTATTTGCGGGGAAAATGAAATTCACTCCAAATTCACACCAAATGAAAGCGGAATTGTGTGTGGTCAGAAATTAGAATGAAGGTAAGGGAAGAGTATACAAAGCCGTTGACCTTCTAAACTAAACACTCGCTTTCGCTTCATACTCAATACTCAATACTCAACACCTATGGAACACTTCCTCGCTATCTCGATTCTCAACACATCTATTTTTTAAATAAATGATTTCCCTAATCGTTATATGCAAATATAATGTAATTAATTATATATATATAACATCTACATAGTTGATTTATAATTAATAAGTTAATAAATTAAATATTAATATTAAAAAAAATAGTGAAATAGAAATATTTTTCAATTAATAAAATAATATTATTTTTTAAATTAAATTATAAATCTTTAATATTTTTACTACTTTGTTTTTTATTATGATTTTTTTTTTTTTTTTTTTTACAAATATAATTTTTTTTAAAACCGAATCTTATTTTTACTATTTAAAAATTACTTTTAAATTTTTAAATATAATTTTAATTTTTCTATTAAAATTTTATAAATTAGAAATGAATAAAAAAATTGAATTAAAATATTTTCCTCTAAAAATAAATATGCTAATTGATTGTATAACTACTAAAAATTATGAATAAAAATATTTTTTGTTATATTTATTTATCTCTACATTTTTTAATTAATTTTAATTTTATTATATTATTGATTATTGATATATTAATAGATATCCTTCAAATATTCAAATAATCTTAATACAATATCTAATATTCTCTTCAATATTATTTTTATTTATTAATATAAATAATTTTTTTTTAAAATACAATAAAATAATTAATTACAAAACCTTAAATATTATTTACAAAACATTAAACATATATAGAAAGAATGAAAGAAATTTATTTTTTTATTATTAAATATTTCATGTTTAATCAAACTTTAACATGTAAATTGATACCTAAATTATGTTATGTTGAAATCTCATAAAATACAATCTTTAAATGAAATGAAATCACAACCATTAAAAACTCTAGACACCATGATGTAGGATCAAAAACTAAATCGTATTTATAGCAAAGGAAATTAGTTTGTGCAAACTTAAAGTTGCCTCACCCCTTCCTATCTTAAATTTAATTGAATTCACAATCAGATATTAAATAATATTTTTAGGAAAGGAAAAAAATGAGTGGTTCATTGTTTTAGTTTTTATAATTCAATTTTTCTTTTATTTTGTTCAAAACCTTTGTAAAGATATGTTTTCATTAAGGTTCATTTTAATTTTAATTTTTAATCCTTATAAATTATACAAATTAAAAAATATTTCAATTAAATTTATACTCAAATTAAAATTTTACATTAAAAAATATATAAATTTTCAAAAATATTTTATTTTCAAAATTAAACTATTTTTTTATTTGATAAAGTGAAAATGAAAGTTTTGATGAGGTCCTTTAACTTGATAATAAAATAAGTATACCAACACCTAACCTAGATTAAATTATACAAGATAATGAAAAAAACATGATCAACAAAGCCACTAAGGAAAATGATGGTTTCAAATAACAGCGAAAAATTAACAACTATCTACAAACGAAACAATCTTCTGCCAGACATTTGCTAGAAGATAGGCAGAAGATGATAAGAAGAATCACCAAAGAGAAAGATTAACAGCCATGCTCAGCACAAATGTTGTTGGAAACAAAGAACCAAACAACAAACCAAATAAAAGGGGAAGAGGTAAATCGATAACCCTTGATTGGGCCTCTTCTTCCTCAATGAGAGAGAATCTCTTCCATAGTCCATTGAGATCCATCCTTAACCAATTCAGCAACATCCAATCTGAGTATGTCTGCCTCTGTTCTTCTACTTTTCTTCTTCATTGTCGAGTCGAGAGGAGCTTTGAGCTTCCTCAATGGGGAAAGGGCAAGGATAACTCCATTCACCAATAAAGGGGACGGATTAGACACTTCATCAAGTGAGGGCTCTTCCCCTTGGAAGATCCACCTTCTAAAGGGAGGCATCCTTAGACAATAGAGGAAGTACCTTGGAAAGATGATATAAAATGTCGTGGTTGTGCTAGAGAAAATTTTGATCCAAAGCTCCTTATTTTTTCTCATTATTGATGAAGTGCCTTGGAAAGATGATATAAGATGTCGTGGAAAGTTAATAAATTGAACCCACGAACCACAAGTGAAACAAAGCTTGATTGAGTGGTAAAGAGGCTTGGAAAGATTCAAAATTGCACAAGCTCTCACGAACCTTTGTCTCACGGAGTTATCGTCCAGCATCACAAAAAAACCCACTCAGTTAACCAACATTCTAATGTGCTCCTTATATGCAATATAAATCAATCCTAGCTCAGAGAAGATAAATCCTACTTACACTTTCGATTGGGGATACATTAGATAATCAGGGTCATGACCAAGATGGATCTACTAAACCCAGCCAATGGATCTTTTACCATAATAAATTCACTAGGGAGGGTTCCAAAGCTTCCAATCAAGCAAAACTATATAAGAACCCTAACTAGGTCCTATGTTTTCATATTCACTAAACTAATAACAAGTAAATCAAAATCTAATATAGTGCTTACCAAAGCTTGTGGCACAAAGTGGGGGTAATAAACATGAAAAGTAAACATGCATAGAAGACATATATTCATGCTAATGTATATGAAATCTTAATGTATAGAAGAAAAGTGCAAATGAATATCTATCTAATCTTACAAAAGGGGAATAAAGTTGGGAATAGTTACCTTTGAAGATGAACCCACCGAGCCTTAATCTCTCCCTTAGTCAAGGTGCTTCGTAAGAGGTTATTGTGGTATGTAAGGATGACAAGGATAAATCAGCTATAGGTTACGCAACCTATCAATGCATCCAAAAGACTTCTCCACAAGACAATATATGTATCTCTAAAGAAAGTATGAAACCCTAAGCTTGTTCCTCATGTAGAATGGTGGGTAAGCAGATGCGTAATATATCTTACTTCTTCTCTTCCCTTAGAAATGGCACAATAAATATGTTTATATAGGTGGATCTAATCCTAAACTGTTTCAAAAGTTTAGGTTGACAAGATCGACCTAATATCATTATTGACAAAAACAAATTAGGTCACGGACTAGGTCGGTCATGGGCTGACCTAGACCCTAATAAGTTTTATCGATAAGAGTACAAGGTTGATGGGGTTGACTATGTAATGTAAACTATCAAAAAGGGGTTTAGGCTAGGCAAGGGCTAATGAAGGAGGTAAATGACTAGAGGAGGGTGTGAAATAGGAGGTAAAGCTTAAGGAAATGGTTTTAGGAGACAAGTGTGTAGATAGTAAGTGGAAATAAGGGACAACAATCCTGTGAAGCATTAGTGGCTTGCCTACTCCTTTCTCGGTGCACCCCTTAAGTCATGCACTCAAAGAGATTGAGACTCGAAGGGTTCCTATAAAATTAAAAACATAAGTAATTGATAAAGTTTGAAAATATTATATGTATACATATGCTCCACTTGAAGCTCATCACGTATCACGTAGGTACAACATGGGATGGTGCTTTGAAAAAAGAACATAACGACACATAACGTTGAAGTTGAATAAAGTGTAATAAGGAGCAAATAAGATGAATGAAAGGGCATAATTAAAAAACACATACATCTACTTACATCAGTGTTGTAGATAAAGAAGGAGATTGTACCAACCTTGTTAGGTTAAACATGGACATACAGAATTTTTTTTTTTAATTAAACACATATATCAAACATAGATTTCACCATAGAAATCTATATAGACCATATGAATGTATTCAAAGCATGGTAATATCAACAAACATATTACATGACATATTACTGATCTCTAATATCATGAGAGCACATCAAAATGCAAATATAGAAGTTAATCACATTAACTCTGCTACAATCGATACAAGTATATAGCCATTGTTGTCAAAGTATAGTAAAAAGTAATTATAACTCTTCGTTAAATTATTCAATGATAAATATAATATAATACTATGTACATATAGATACATGGCTCCATGGATCATAGTTTCCAAACTCAAATATCTGTGATAATCTCAAGTGTCATCTCGATAAGAAGTATGATTATGGGGAGGGAGAGCATCATCTGAGTGCTTTTCCACATTAACCACAGACCAATGATCCCCCACACTAATTCCATCAAGAAATTACTCTCTGTAATGAAATTACTTCAAGAATTAAGTATAATAGCAGAATTATATCCAAATATATGATAATAGATAAGCCACTTTGAGGGGGCAAGCTTCAATAAGAGCAGAATTCACAATATGATGATAAATGATTACCCACTACCTCCTATATATAGTCTATTTAGGCCATGGTTACTCCATAGGCCGACCTACTAATCAAAAGAAAGCATAGATAAATGTAATATAACATCAAAGAATGATAAGTAAGCCACAAGTCGGCTAATACTATCCTCATATATGTGATAGGTTAGGGGCGTAGCATGCCCTTCCCCTTCAAACTAACGTTGTCTTCAACGTTGAACAACTCTGGATGTTGTTGCAGAAAATCTTCACCTTCCCAAGTTGCATCTTCACGGCTCTGGTTTTTCCACTTGATCAAATATTCCCTAATCTCTCTAGTTCTCAACCTCTTAGTATGTGTTTGGAGGATCTTCTCTAGTTCCAAAATGACTCATCCTTCTTCATCTAGTTTTGGGAGCTCTGTTTAGGTAGAAACTTTCTGTCCAATGACCTTTTTCAAACAGGAAACATGAAATATTGGGTGTATGTGAGATGAATGAGGTAACTTGAGCTTGTAAGCCACACTTCCAATTTTTTGTAGAACCTGATAAGGGCCATAATACTTAGGAGCAAGTTTGTTGTCCTTTTTCTATTGCTTCAAGGACATTTGCTTGTAAGGCTACAAATGAACAAATACCCAGTCACCCACCTCAAAATTTCACTCACTACGGTGTTGATCTACTTGTTGCTTCATCTTATTTTGTGCCAAGGCCAAATTCTCTCTCAAACTAGCCAAAACCTCTTGTTGATGTTGAATGTGCTCTTCCACATCTCGAACCTTGGTGTGCACCTTTAATGAAGAAGTGATGGAAGGTGGATGGTAACCATATAGTGCTAGAAATGGAGACATTTTAGAAGAGGTATGGAAAGATGTGTTATACCACCATTCTGCAAGTGGTAGCTATTTAACCCAATGTTCTTGTTTATCTGATACAAAACAATGGAGATAACCCTCTAAACATTTGTTCACCACTTCAGTTTGTCCATCAGATTGGGGGTGGTACGATGAGTTATGAGCTAGCTGAGTACCCAAACAAGAAAATAGTTCAGTCCAGAAATTACTAGTGAAAATAGGATCATGCTCACTTATAATTATTTTTGGGGTTCCATGTAATTTGAGAGTTGCTTCCATAAAAATAACCACTACTATACTTGCTAAAAATGGGTGTGAGAGAGCACAAAAATGGGCATATTTTGTAAGCCTGTCCACAATGACCAAAATAACATTCTTACCTTCAGAACAAGGCAACCCAGTGATGAAATCCATGGAAACCTCCTCCCACCTTTGACTAGGAATTGCTAACGATTGTAACAGACCTGGGGTCTTAACTGTTTCACCTTTATTTTGTTGGCATATCAAGCATTCTTCCACAAACTTTTGTACATCTCCCTTGAGTCCTTCTCAAAATAATTCTTTCTTAATTCTATGCTAAGTTTTCAAGAACCCTGAGTGTCTCCCAATTGGAGATGCATGCAACTCTACAAGAATCTTATGCTTAAGCTTTGAATTTTTGCACAAGTATAACCTACCCTTATACCATAGGACATTACCTTTCCATTCAAATTTGTCAAAGGATAAATTACCTTGATGGAGATTCTAACTCAGAACCTGTGTATCCTTGTCTTGCTCCCATTCTAACCTAGCTTCATCCACCCAATTTGCGTGCAACATGGACATTGCACAAAGTAATGCTTCTGTGGATGCATCTCGTCTAGATAGTGCATATGCTACTACATTATCTTTACCCTTCTTGTAGATGATTTCAAAATCATAACCCAACATTTTGGTTACCCATTTTTGTTGTTCCTCAGATGATAATCTTTACTCCAAAAAGCATTTGAGACTATCATGATCCATTTTCACCTTAAAGTGTCTACCCATCAGATAAGGCCTCCATTGTTTAACTACATGAAGAATAGCCATCATTTCTTTCTCATAGATAGGTTTTTGTAGATTCTTACCTTTGAATTGACGACTTTCAAATGAAACGGGTCTTCCTCCCTACATTAGTACTACCCCCAATCCAGACCCAGAAGCATCACATTCAACAGTGAATGTCTGTGAGAAGTCTGGAGTAGCCAGAACTGGAGTGGTGCACATAGTTACTTATAATTTCTCAAATGCTTTGGTGGCATCATCATTCCAATGGAAACCATCCTTCTTTAGTAATGCAGTGAGTGGAGCTACTATGCTACCATAACCTTTCACAAATCTTCTATAGTAACCTATTAGTCCAGAGAACCCTCGAGGGTTTTTGAGAGTTTTTGGCATGGGCCATTCCATTATCACTTTGATCTTATGGGGATCAACTTTGACACCTTCATGGGAAACAATGTGACCATGGTACTCTACCTCCTATACTCCAAAAGCACATTTAGATGGATTCGCATAAAGTTGGTGCTTCTCCAAAACTATCAACACCTGTTTCACATGTTGCAGATGTGCTTCCCATGTCTGACTATAAATCAATATGTCATCAAAGAAAACTAGCACAAACTTCCTTAAAAAAGGCCTAAAAATAGTGTTCATCAAGCTCTGAAAAGTAGATGGTGCATTTGTAAGACCAAAGGGCATTACGAAAAACTCAGAATGGCCCTCATGTGTTCTAAAAGTAGTTTTATGAACATCTTCATCCTTGATTCTAATTTGATGGTACCTCGAGCGAAGATCCAATTTTGTGAAATAATTAGCACCATGTAACTCATCAAGTAAATCATCAATTACTAGAATAGGAAACTTATCTTTGATGGTGTACTTGTTGAGTTCCCTATAATTTGGGCACATCCTCCATGTGTCATCCTTCTTCTGCACCATGACCACTGGTGATGAATATGCACTTTGGCTATGCTTGATGATCCCTACCTCCAGCATCTCATGGACCATCTTTTCAATTTCACTCTTTTGTGCATATGGATATCTATATGGTCTGATATTTGGTGGTTGACTACCTGGAATTAGTTGAATGGCATGATCATGTTCTCTTTTTGGTGGTAGTCCTTTTGGCATGGCCCCAAAAATAGATGGGTGGTCCTCAAGAATTATTTGTAGATCAAGATGTGTAGATACTTGTGTGGGTTGAACTTCTATGGAGCAAATCATGTAATAATTCCCTCTGCCCCCTTTTTTAACATCTTGGTCATCTGATGTGAACTAATCAATTATGGAGATTTTGCATGTAATCCACATAGTTCAATTTTCTTACCTTTAGAATGAAAGCGCATGAATAGTTCTTGGAAGTTCATCTCAATGGTACCTAAGGTTGTGAGCCATTGGACTCCCAAAATAATGTCTGTGTTACCCATGGGAATAGCAAACATAAGAGAGTCGAGATTGTACCCACCCATAATAAGCTTAATATTATGGAATTTGCCTGAATAATTAATTGTGCCACCATCTGCAATCACGACCTAAAATTCTAGTGCTGGGTAGATGAAACAGTTCAATCGAGTGGCCAACTTATGGTTTATAAAGTTATGCGTGCTCCCTGAATCAATCAACACTGTCACCTTTTGTTTCTTGAGGAAACCCACCACGATAAGAGTTTGTGGAGTGTTAATACCTGTAAGTGCATGACAAGAGATTGTAGGTTGGGAATCTTCAGGTACCTCCCCTATATCTTCCTCATCATCATTAGAGGCATCATCTACTCCTTCATCTTCGTTTGGTTCCTCAATGTAGAATAACTTCTTCTCAGCACATCTATGTCCTTTACTCCACTTGTCACAACTGAAACACAATCCTTTTGCATGCTTCTCTTCAATTTGCTGAGGGGTCAATCTAGTAGGTGGAGGAAATGTTGGTGACTATATGTTACGACCTTTGAAGTGAGTGAATGGCTGCTTCTTGTTGGCTATGAATTTTTCCTCAGCTCTACGTGCCATGATAATAGAATAAAAAATCTTAAGTGGATTAAACATGTGTACCTCATGTTGAATGTGGTCCTGGAGTCCACCTAAAAATAGGTCATTCAAGTTTGCTTCAGAAATTGTCTCCACACGTAAGGACAGGTTCTGAAAATGATGAATATAATCCTTGAGAAAGCCAATTTGTCACAATTTTACCAGTTAGCTGAAGTAATTCTCTATCACACTATTACCATAGTGTAATTGTAGTTCCTCTATAAAAACTGACCAGGTGACATTGAGAGTCATCTTTTTATTTTAAGCACACAACCATCGATACCAAATGAATTGATCAGGTTCAAGATACAAGGATGCCATGGTAACCTTCTATCCACCTAGAATCTAATGTAGGTCAAAAAAAGCTCTCCATTTGGTTGATCCAATTGAGTGGATCTTTTCCATCAAATTTGTGCATATCCACCTTTGGTAATAGGTTCCTCTATGGCCATGGAGTTAGATTTGAAGTAGACTGGTTAGGAGAACCACCCTGGTGGGTTTGTACAATAGAGTTAGCTTGATGATTTGAATGATTAATGTTCAAAGATGTCATGATATCTCCCAAACTATCTTGTATGGATTGCATATTAGATTGTATGTCTTGCACCTCACTCTGAATGCCTTGCACACTACAGTCAAGCTGGCTCACTTTGTGATCTATGTCAGAAAACCCTGGCACAAAGGGTCTAGTACAACACCTTCTGATTCCATCTCTTCCTTGTTAAGATTTTTACCTAGAGTTTTAGCACCCTTTCCTCAGCCCCAAGTTTGTGGACTTGCCATAAAAGGGTTTTACGATGTTGACCCTTATTGGCACTTTTGACCCAACTTTGACCAAGCGATTTTGGAATTATGTCAGCCTCAAATCAAAAAAAAAAAATACCATATCCAAATTTCTATAAGCTTTCCAAAAATGTAAATAACTCAAAAAAATTCTTTGAATTGTGCACTATAGAGCAATTTTATGAAAAAACATAAAATAGCGATAACTTTTGTAAAACAGATCCAAATGAGCTTAAATTTTAATGGAAGCTTAATTTGATTATTTTTCACCTCCAGTAAAAATTTTGCAAATAAATTCGTAACTATTTTTTATATATGACAAAATTTAAAAATTTAGTGTTTCACCCACAAGATTGCCCAAATCGCAGCTCTGATACCACTTGTAATGAAATTACTTCGAGAATTAAGTATAATAGCATAATTATATCCAAATATGACTAAAATATATCCAAATATATTATAATAGATAATCCACTTCGAGGGGGCAACCTCCACAAGCTTCAATAAGAGCAAAATTCACAATATGATGATAAATGATTACCCACTACCTCCTATTAGTCTATCTAGGCCATGGTTACTCCATAGGCCGACCTAATAATCAAAAGAAAGCATAGATAAATGCAATATAACATCAAAGAAGGATAATTAAACCACAATTTGGCTAATACTATCCTCATACATGTGATAGGTTAGGGGCGTAGCACTCTCCCTTCACAGATGAGTAAATAGTGACGGTGTAGGAATTTAGAGAGACAAGAAAGTACTCATGTGTTGTATGATTTCTAAACTAAACATGCAGTGTATCATAGAAAACTATTCTATTATAAGATATCACACAAATATGTAAACCATACTCATGAAATGATAATGTCTCACTAAACATACTTTGGCCTAAAGTTTTACAAAAAAATAAAAATAATGATCTAGATCAATCAAATTCATATACACCACTTGATCAGATTCCCTTCATCTATCATTGTGACACTAGTAAGCTAGTGAAGTCCATCTCACTCCTTACTCCATATCAACAATGCAGATTGGTCAAATACAATTCAACCACAAGATTCATTTTATTTACATTCTACCAATAAATACGTTATATAACATGTAAAACATAGGAGGAACCAAAGCATACATTTATTCTATCAAACGTATAAATGAATCTTACATTAATTTATATCTCATACTAGAAATAATAACTACAGTCTATACCATCTAGGTAAAATACACATAACTATAGATTTCAACTATCGTAATTTTATCTCCAAACATACTACACCCTATGATAACCCATATTATCATAGTCTAATGTTTAAGACATAACTACTAATTTTTTACAATCAATCATAATAAAGTAGTCATAATTATATGAAAACACAAACTTATATCCAAAGATCTTGACATAACAAACAAGTCACAATTTTCCCAAAACACACAATATTCCATCTTAGCATACACTATACTCTCAATATTATATGTACGTATACACAAAGTCTTACCAATAGTTACAAAACACGCTATTTATAATAATAACCAACATGTATATAGAAATCAGCCAAATGTAGATGTAAGTCTAGATATAACAATTACATTATGTACCATCTAGGTACAACATATATTTTTATGGTAGTACTCTATGATACTCCATACTATCATAGTTCACATCTACATAAAAACACATTCTTAAACTTATGATTCCAAGAATCAAACAACCCACATACATAATAAAAATCATGTAAGCATGAGATTATACCACCTAGGTATATCCTAAAACTAAATTGCATATTAGCATTCTCAAGCAACATAATTTATAAGCATGCACCATTATGTACTTAATTATAACCAAGCAATTACACATATTAACACTCCCATAACATGCACTATGCACACAAGAATTTAATATTAAATAGAATTAACTAACAACCATACAATCATTTACAGAGAAATAAAGAATTCAAAACCCATTTTGATCTTTCATTTCAACAATTTATCCTATTTTTAGGAGATTGTTCCCTAAGGTTATAACTCTTGATCTTTAATAAACCTAATAAATCATTTTAACTATTTATCTAGCCATAGGTATAATTCTTGTATATGTGTACGTGTTCATCATATAAACACCAAATGAAGATACTCAAATGATATGTGAAAACTAAAATTAATGTTCACTTATATGTTTTAATTAAAAACTCCCAGTGGTTCTGAGAATCCTTAAATCTTTCATGTTCACATAAAATACACATATGGTCAATCTTTTAAGAGATTAGCAATGTAAAACCCATTTACATTGAATTATCCTTAGCTTAGCTAGACCGATTTCCACCCTGATGTTATCAAAATGTGTAAAACTCTATACATAAGTTCACAAGACCACACAATTTTGCATTTCAAGATCCGCATATTGAAATGCGACAATATCCAAATTGCTCTTATATGATACTCAAAAGTTTCATCAAGTACTCAGATAAGTGTACCATTCAGACCATGACAATATACTAGTCACACTTATGTGATAGACTTCACATTCCAACACATTTATATTCATATGCTATCCATGCACACGCTTATATATATAACCCATAAATATAGTATTATTAATGGCATGAGTACAACATTCCCATAAAATAATAATATAACATGGGTAAATTATATGACAATCTTTACCAGTATAAAGATATAGATATTGTCATAACATAAAATAACATATTTTATATCTTTTCTTATTGTACATTAGGACATGTATGACATATATCAAAATTATTTTTAAACCCATGCTTAACTATAGAAAAATTGAAGCCACCCATACCCACGTATAACACTACAGAGTGATACGATTTAAGCATACACTCAAACGCATGATGTTATACTATCCAAGTATCAGTTCTCTCAGTGGTATAGTTATAAAAATCAATTCCATGTATATACAAAGTGAGTTTCTTCTCTTCATGAAAAACACCTGGTGCCTGATAAGAAAATGTTTTCATTTTACTAATCATAAACAAATTGGAAATTCCTCACTTATGGAGATGCCAATAGTATATACAAACGTAACTATTATTTTCTAAAACTACATGCATTCATTTTTTAGTGATTCAAAGATACATCCAGCCAATTTATCAGAACAATGAATCATTGAATCCTTGTTATATGAATTTATAAAATTGCTACTCTTTACCATAAATCATTGCCTTTCATTAAATTGATATATATGAACATTGCTTACTTAATAATATTAAGTCTCCTTTTTTTGAAATAAAACATAATATGCTCAATGGATTTAAAAAATCGCTACACTCTTAGAATTATAAAAAAAATTATCTTTGTTAAAGATAGGTTATTGATTTTATTCAGGAAGTTGTTTGGGTGTGGAGCTAAAAGCTTCAACTGTTGCAAACACGAAGAAGGGAGGTTGCTGAAGATTCAGAAGTACCGGCGTTGACAGCATGACCGACGTCGGTCATGACCAGTGCAGAAGGCAACCGGCGTCGGCAGGGAGTCGATTGACGTCGGTCAGCACCAGACAGACAGGGACCGACGTCGGTCACCTGTGGCGGTTCCAGAACTGATGTTGACGAACAGTCAGTTAAGTGAAGCGAGTGTTTGCATGTTTAAGGGCTAATTATAGTCACGAGCTGCGTGTCTAATTATTCTAATTAGAGTTCTATTTTTGTATGCATGGGATCCTATTTAAAGACCCATGAGGCATGTATTGTAAATTAAGAAAGCAAGTAAAAGCATTGAAGCAAAGAAGCAAGGTCAAGGAGATCTACATGTGTAAGGTCAAGGAGATCATCTGAAGCATTCAAGGAGGGGATAACAACTCAAGTTGTTGAGTTGGTTGTGTTGAGCAAGAGAGAGAGGGAAGAAGGTCTTGAGGTGTGGCAAGCCTTTGAAGTGGAGGAAGAAGTGGCATCTTCCTTATTGTATTTTTTTCTAGTAGTATCTAATACAAGAGTGTGTATTGTCTCTCAAATTCTTTGCTGTCTCAAGTTTCTAGTTACTTAATCATTTTGGTATAATTATGTGTTTAATTGCTTATAAGAAAAGTAATCAATTGTGCTTCTGTTGGATAAGGGGTTCCTAACAGTTGGTATCAGAGCTACGGTTTGCAGGAAGCAGGTTATTGTTTGATTACAGGTCATTCACAGGGTTTTCTGATTGAGTGGGAGTTCAGCAATGGCAGAAGAAAGTAAGCTACGAATGGAGAAGTTTAATGGCAAGAATTATCAACATTGGAGGATGCAGATAGAGGATTATCTGTATCAGAAGGATTTGTACTTACTGTTGGGTGGGGTTGCATGCAAGCCCACAGATATGAAGGATGAAGAATGGAGTGTTCTTGATCAGAAGGCTCTGGGTTCCATAAGGTTGAGCCTTGCATCGTCTGTGATTTCCAACTTATCATAGTGCAAGACAACAGAAGAGTTAATAAAATCTTTGGCAAATTTATATGAAAAGCCCTCGACTTGTAATAAAGTATTTCTTATGAAGCAGCTATTTACTTTGCAAATGCAGGAATGTGGATTGGTACATACTCATCTTAGTGATTTCCATGGTTTGGTAAACCAGTTAGCTTCAGTCAATATTATTTTTGATGATAAAGTAAAGGCTCTCTTGATTTTATGTTCTTTACCCGAAAGTTGGGATAGTTTGGTTATGGCAATAAGTAATTCTGCATCTGCTTCTAAAATCTTAAAAGTTGATGATGTTGTGAGTGTGATCTTGAATGAAGAAATACGCAGGAGAAGCACAGGTGAATCATCAAGGAATGCTCTAAGTGCAGAAAGCAGGGGAAGGCAAAGAGAGAAGATCGAGCAAGGGAAATCAAGGTCGAAGGTGGGAAGGAGATCTGAATTCAGAGGTGTTACCTACTAGTTTTGTGGAAAGAGAGGACACACAAAGAAGGAGTGTTGGTTGAGGGATAAAGAGAATCAACATGAAGGTAATGAAAAAGCAAAGGATGCAAATATTGTGGTACAGGACGCTCTCATACTTTCTTTGGATAGTCAGGTAGGATCATGGGTTTTAGATTCTGGTTCTTCTTTTCATGCATCCCCAAACAGAGATTTGTTTCATGAGTATGTCGAAGGAGACTTTGGAGTGCTTTATTTAGGGGATGGTACGCCTTGTCAAATAGTTGGCAAAGGGAAAGTGCAGCTGAGATTGCAGATGGACAACACATGAGTGTTGAAGGAGGTCATGGATGTCCCAATTCTGAAGTAGAGTTTGGTTTTTATAGGAAGGTTGGGTGATGAGGGATGCACAATAATCCTCACAGCAGATTCTTGGAAGGTTACCAAGGGAGCACGTATTTTATCAAGAGGCAAGAAAGTAGGTACTCTTTATCTATCTACTTGTATTACTGATTCTACTTCTGGTTTATCTACTTCAGCTGTAGATTCGAAGATGTGGCTTAATAGGCTTGGTCACATGAATAAAAAGGGAATGGACGTTCTTGATTCAAAAGGTATGTGTTCAAATTCGAAAAGCATAGATAGAGTTCATTGCAAGAAAAGAAAATTTAATGCTTTTAACAAGAATAGGGAAGCCTTGGTGTTTATGGAGGAGATGAAGGATAGAGATCAGTCACAGGGGCTAAATGATTCTGAGCAGGGCAGTATGGATAGGGGTTTGATCTAAGATGAGCTCGTGAATGAAGAATTTATCACTTATAGGAACACACAGACACCAACGTTGATCACTTGGAACTGACATCGATCAGGTAGATATCGACATCAGTCATGTGCTGACCAGTAGGGTCGGTAGAGTCGGGCAGGAGAAGTTTGACGTCGGTCAGTAGGGACCGACGTCAGTAGAGGGGACACCGGCGTCGGCCAGGGAAACGACGTCGGCAATCAGGGTCAGTGTAGGGAACCGACATCAGTTGGGAGCAGACTGGGAAATGGTCGAGATCGGTCACTAGAACGGATGTTGGGTGGACAGTAAGCTGTCAAGGAGTCTAAAATGCCCATATGGAGGTCAAAAAGGGTAAGTGAACCTCATATTCGTTGTTCACCTTCTTTATATTACTTACTGATGGTCAAAAACTAGGAAGATAGAAGAAGCAATGCAGGTAGAATCCAGAAATAGTGGGAGCTTGGCATGGATGAGGAGTGTGAGTCCTTGGAGAAGAACCAAACAGGAATTTGTTGGTGGAGTTATCAGCTGGAAGAAAGCACTGGATGAGGGATGGATTTCCAAGTTAGAGAAGAGAGTGGATGGACACGTGAGACAGAAGGCTAGGGCATATAGTCTTGAGTAAGCTGCATGACAATGGAGGTTTGACCATTGTATTTATATTTACTAGGTTGGATAATATTAGCTACATTATCCTGTTACTATATTGTGTTGCTTGTTGCAGGATTACATATACAAGGAGTTTTCTAAGCTAAGGGTAAAGTTAGTTCAGAAGTATGTCATGAAGAATTTGGGAGCAGCAAAATTCTTTTAGCATAAGTGACAGGTATAACATCACAGGATTTGTGGTGGTTGGTCTTCAAGAGTGACTTTGAAGAGGGATACAGAGCCAAGGGAACAAAGTAGATGGTGTATAGGTACAGGTATAGTTGCAGCTATTTATCTCCAAGTGGGAGATTGTTAGGGTGTGGAGCTAAAAGCTTCAACTGTTGCAGACACAAAGAAAGGACGTTACTGAAGATCCATAAGTATCGGTGTCGGCAGCATGACTAACGTCGATCATGACCAGTGCAGAAGGCAACCGGCATCGGCAGGGAGTCAGTCGACGTCAGTTAGCACCAGATAGACAGGGACCGACTTCGATCGCTTGTGGCAGTTTCAGAACTACTGTTGACGAACAGTCAGTTAAGTGAAGCAAGTGTTTGTATGTTTAAGGGCTAATTATAGTCACGAGCTGCATGTCTAATTATTGTAATTAGAGTTCTATTTTTGTATGCATGGAATCCTATTTAAAGACCCATGAGGCATGTATTATAAATTAAGAAAGCAAGTAAAAGCATTGAAGCAAGGAAGCAAGGTCAAGGAGATCTACAAGTGTAAGGTCAAGGAGATCAGCTGAAGCATTCAAGGAGGGGATAACAACTCAAGTTGTTGAGTTGGTTGTGTTGAGCAAGAGAGAGAGGAAAGAAGGTCTTGAGGTGTGGCAAACGTTTGAGGTGGAGGAAGAAGTGGCATCTTCTTTATTGTATTTTCTTCTAGTAGTATTTAATACAAGAGTGTGTATTGTCTCTAAAATTCTTTGTTGTCTCAAGTTTCTAGTTAATCATTTTGGTATAATTTCGTGTTTAATTGCTTATAAGAAAAGTAATCAATTGTGCTTCCGTTGGATAAGGGGTTCCTAATAGTTGGTATCAGAGCTACAGTTTGCAGGAAGAAGGTTATTGTTTGATTACAGGTCATTCACAAGGTTTTCTGATTGAGTGGGAGTTCAGCAATGGCAAAAAAAAAAGAGCTACGAATGGAGAAGTTTAACGGCAAGAATTATCAACATTGGAGGATGTAGATAGAGGATTATCTATATCAAAAGGATTTGTACTTACCGTTGGGTGGGGTTGTATGCAAGCCCACATATATGAAGGATGAAGAATGGAGTGTTCTTGATCGGAAGGCTCTGGGTTCCATAAGGTTGAGCCTTGCATCGTCTGTGATTTCCAACTTATCACAGTGCAAGACAATGGAAGAGTTGATAAAATCTTTGGCAAATTTATATGAAAAGCCCTCGGCTTCTAATAAGGTATTTCTTATGAAGCAGCTATTTACTTTGCAAATGTAGGAATGTGGATCGGTACATACTCATCTTAGTGATTTCCATGGTTTGGTAAACCAGTTAGCTTCAGTCAATATTGTTTTTGATGATAAAGTAAAGGCTCTCTTGATTTTATGTTCTTTACCCGAAAGTTGGGATAGTTTAGTTATGGCAGTAAGTAATTCTGCATCTGCTTCTAAAACCTTAAAAGTTGATGATGTTGTGAGTGTGATCTTGAATGAAGAAATACGCAAGAGAAGCACAGGTGAATCATCAAGGAATGCTCTAAGTGTAAAAAGCAGGGGAAGGCAAAGAGAGAAGATCGAGCAAGGGAAATCAAGGTCGAAAGTGGGAAGGAGATTCGAATCCAGAGGTGTTACCTGTTGGTTTTATGGAAAGAGAGGACACACAAAGGAGTGTTGGTTGAGGGATAAAGAGAATCAACATGAAGGTAATGAAGAAGCAAAGGATGAAAATATTGTGGTACAGGATGCTCTCATACTTTCTTTGGATAGTCAAGTAGGATCATGGGTTTTAGATTCTGGTTTTTCTTTTCATGCATCCCCAAACAAAGATTTGTTCCATGAGTATGTCTAGGGAGACTTTGGAGTGCTTTATTTAGGGAATGGTACACCTTGTCAAATAGTTGGCAAAGGGAAAGTGCAGTTGAGATTGCAGATGGACAACACATGGGTGTTGAAGGAGGTCATGCATGTCCCAGTTTTGAAGCAGAGTTTGGTTTTTGTAAGAAGGTTGGGTGATGAGGGATGCACAATAACCCTCACAGTGGATTCTTGGAAGGTTACCAAGGGAGCACTTATTTTAGCAAGAGGTAAGAAAGTAGGTACTCTTTATCTATCTACTTGTATTACTGATTTTATTTTTGGTTTATCTACTTTAGCTGTAGATTCAAAGATGTGGCCTAATAGGCTTGGTCACATGAATAAGAAGGGAATGGACATTCTTGATTCAAAAGGTATGTGTTTAGATTCAGAAAGCATAGATAGAGTTCATTACAGAAAAAGAAAATTTGATGCTTTTGAAAAGAACAGAGAAGCCTTGGTGTTTATGGAGGAGATGAAGGATAGAGATCAGTCACAGGGGCTGAATGATTCTAAGCAGGTCAGTATGGATAGGGGTTTGATCTAAGATGAGCTCGTGAATGAAGAATTTATCACTTACAAGAACACACAAACACCGACGTCGGTCACTTGGAACTGACATCGATCAGGCAGATACCGACATCGGTCATGTGTAGACCAGTAGGGTCGATAGCGTCGGGCAAGAGAAGTCTGACGTCGGTCAGCAGGGACCAACGTCGGCAGAGGGGACACCGACGTCGGCCAGGGAAATGACGTCGACAGTCAGGGTCAGTGCGGGGAACTGACATCAGTTGGGAGTAGACTGGGAAATGGCTGAGATCGGTCACTTAAACGGATGTTGGGCAGACAACAAGCTATCAAGGAGTCTCAAATGCCCATATGGAGGTCAGAAAGGGTAAGTGAACCTCATATTCATTGTTCACCTTCTTTATATTGCTTATTGATGGTTAAGAACTAGGAAGATGGAAGAAGCAATGCAGGTAGAATCCAGAAATAGTGGGAGCTTGGCATGGATGAGGAGTGTGAGTCCTTGGAGAAGAACCAAACAGGTATTTGTTGGTGGAGTTGTCAGCTGAAAGAAAGCATTGGATGAGGGATGGATTCCCAAGTTAGAGAAGAGAGTGGATGGACACGTGAGACAGAAGGTTAGGGCATATAGTCTTGAGTAGGCTGCAGGACAATGGAGGTTTGACCATTGTATTTATCTTTACCAGGTTAGATAATATTAGCTACATTATCTTGTCACTATATTGTGTTCCTTGTTACAGGGTTACATATACAGGGAGTTTTCTGAGCTAAGGGTAAAGTTAGTTCAGAAGTATGTCATGAAGAATTTGGGAGCAGCAAAATTCTTTTGGCATAAGTGACAGGTATAGCATCACAGGTTTTGTGGTGGTTGGTCTTCAAGAGTGACTTTGAAGAGGGATACAGAGCCAAGGGAACAAAGTAGATGGTGTACATGTATAGGTACAGTTGCAACTATTTATCTCCAAGTGGGAGATTGTTAGGGTGTGGAGCTAAAAGCTTCAACTATTGCAGACACGAAGAAGGGAGGTTGCTGAAGATCCAGAAGTACCGGCATCGACAGCATGACTGACGTCAGTCATGACCAGTGTAGAAGGCAACCGACATCGGCAGGGAGTCGATCGACGTCGGTCAGCACCATACAGACAGGAACCGATGTCAGTTGCCTGTGGTGATTCCAGAACTGCTGTTGACGAACAGTCAGTTAAGTGAAGTGAGTGTTTGCATGTTTAAGGGCTAATTATAGTCACGAGCTGCGTGTCTAATTATTGTAATTAGAGTTCTATTTTTGTATGCATGGCATCCTATTTAAAGACCCATGAGGCATGTATTGTAAATTAAGAAAACAAGTAAAAGCATTAAAGCAAGGAAGCAAGGTCAAGGAGATCTACAGGGGTAAGGTCATTGAGATCAGCTGAAGCATTCAAGGAGGGGATAGCAACTCAGGTTGTTGAGTTGGTTGTGTTGAGCAAGAGAGAGAGGGAAGAAAGTCTTGAGGTGTGGCAAGCCTTTGAGGTGGAGGAAGAAGTGGCATCTTCCTTATTGTATTTTCTTCTAGTAGTATTT
This sequence comes from Torreya grandis, assembly GCA_037957365.1. Taxonomy (NCBI): domain Eukaryota; kingdom Viridiplantae; phylum Streptophyta; class Pinopsida; order Cupressales; family Taxaceae; genus Torreya; species Torreya grandis. Next base: position 1,029,135 of record JARHVA010005168.1, on the reverse strand, counting down.
AATACAAGAGTGTGTATTGTCTCTCAAATTCTTTGTTGTCTCAAGTTTTTAGTTACTTAATCATTCTGGTATAATTTTGTGTTTAATTGCTTATAAGAAAAGTAATCAATTGTGCTTCCATTGGATAAGGGGTTCCTAACAGTTGGTATCAGAGCTACGGTTTGCAAGAAGCAGGTTATTGTTTGATTACAGGTCATTCACAGGGTTTTCTGATTGAGTGGGAGTTTAGCAATGGCAGAAGAAAGTAAGCTACGAATGGAGAAGTTTAACATCAAGAATTATCAACATTGGAGGATGCAGATAGAGGATTATCTGTATTAAAAGGATTTGTACATACCGTTGGATGGGGTTGCATGCAAGCCCACAGATATGAAAGATGAAGAATGGAGTGTTCTTGATCGGAAGGCTCTGGGTTCCATGAGGTTGAGCCTTGCATCGTCTGTGATTTCCAGCTTATCATAGTGGAAGACAACGGAAGAGTTGATAAAATCTTTGGCAAATTTATATGAAAAGCCCTCGGCTTCCACTAAGGTATTTCTTATGAAGCAGCTATTTACTTTGCAAATGTAGGAATGTGGATCGGTGCATACTCATCTTAGTGATTTCCATGGTTTGGTAAACCAATTAGCTTCAGTCAATATTGTTTTTGATGATGAAGTAAAGGCTCTCTTGATTTTATGTTCTTTACCTGAAAGTTGGGATAGTTTGGTTATGGTAGTAAGTAATTCTGCATCTGCTTCTAAAATCTTAAAAGTTGATGATGTTGTGAGTGTGATCTTGAATGAAAAAATACGTAGGAGAAGCACAGGTGAATCATCAGGGAATGCTCTAAGTGCAGAAAGCAGGGGAAGGCAAAGAGAGAAGATCGAGCAAGGGAAATCAAGGTCGAAGGTGGGAAGGAGATCCGAATCTAGAGGTGTTACCTGTTGGTTTTGTGGAAAGAGAGGACACACAAAGGAGTGTTGGTTGAGGGATAAAGAGAATCAACATGAAGTTAATGAAGAAGCAAAGGATGCAAATATTGTGGTACAGGACGCTCTCATACTTTCTTTGGATAGTCAGGTAGGATCATGGGTTTTAGATTCTGGTTCTTCTTTTCATGCATCCCCAAACAAAGATTTGTTCCATGAGTATGTCTAAGGAGACTTTGGAGTGCTTTATTTAGGGGATGGTACGCCTTGTCAAATAGTTGGCAAAGGGAAAGTGCAGTTGAGATTGCAGATGGACAACACATGGGTGTGGAAGGAGGTCATGCATGTCCCAGATTTGAAGCAGAGTTTGGTTTTTGTAAGAAGGTTGGGTGATGAGGGATGCACAATAACCCTCACAGTGGATTCTTGGAAGGTTACTAAGGGAGCACTTGTTTTAGCAAGAGGTAAGAAAGTAGGTACTCTTTATCTATCTACTTGTATTACTGATTCTACTTTTGGTTTATCTACTTCAGCTGTAGATTCAAAGATGTGGCTTAATAGGCTTGGTCACATGAATAAGAAGGGAATGGACGTTCTTGATTCAAAAGGTATGTGTTCAGATTCGAAAAGCATAGATAGAGTTCATTACAAGAAAAGAAAATTTGATGCTTTTGATAAGAACAGGGAAGCCTTGGTGTTTATGGAGGAGATGAAGGATAGAGATCAGTCACAAGGGCTGAATGATTTTGAGCAGGGCAGTATGGATAGGGGTTTGATCCAAGATGAGCTCGCGAATGAAGAATTTATCACTTACAGGAACACACAGACACCGACGTCAGTCACTTGGAACTGACGTCGGTCAGGCAGATACCGACATCGGTCATGTGCAGACCAGCAGGGTTGGTAGAGTCGAGCAAGAGAAGTCTAATGTCGGTCAGCAAGGACCAACGTCGACAGAGGGGACACCGGCGTCAGCCAAGGAAACAACGTTGGCAGTCAGGGTTAGTGCAGGGAACTGACATCAGTTGAGAGCAGATTGGGAAATGGCCGAGATCGGTCACTGGAACGGATGTTGGGCAGACAACAAGCTGTCAAGGAGTCTCAAATGCCCATATGGAGGTCAGAAAGGGTAGGTGAACCTCATATTCATTATTCACCTTCTTTATATTGCTTACTGATGGTCAAGAACTAGGAAGATGGAAGAAGCAATGCAGGTAGAATCCAAAAATAGTGGGAGCTTGGCATGGATGAGGAGTGTGAGTCCTTGGAGAAGAACCAAACAGATATTTATTGGTGGAGTTGTCAGCTGGAAGAAAGCACTGGATGAGGGATGGATTCCCAAGTTAGAGAAGAGAGTGGATGGACACGTGAGATAGAAGGCTAGGGCATATAGTCTTGAGTAGGCTGCAGGACAATGGAGGTTTGACCATTGTATTTATCTTTACCAAGTTGGATAATATTAGCTACATTATCTTGTTACTGTATTATGTTGCTTGTTGCAGGGTTACATATACAGGGAGTTTTCTGAGCTAAGGGTAAAGTTAGTTTAGAAGTATGTCATGAAAAATTTGGGAGTAGCAAAATTCTTTTGGCATAAGTGACAGGTATAGCATCACAGGTTTTGTGGTGGTTGGTCTTCAAAAGTGACTTTGAAGAGGGATACAGAGCCAAGGGAACAAAGTAGATGGTGTACATGTACAGGTACAGTTGCAGCTGTTTATCTCCAAGTGGGAGATTGTTAGGGTGTGGAGCTAAAAGCTTCAACTGTTGCAAACATGAAGAAGGGAGGTTGCTGAAGATCCAGAAGTACTGGTGTCGATAGCATGATCGACGTCAGTCATGACCAGTGTAGAAGGCAATCGGCATCAGCAGGGAGTCAGCCGACGTCAGTCAGTACCAGACAGACAGGGACCGACGTCGATCGCCTGTGGCAGTTCCAGAACTGCTGTTGATGAATAGTCAGTTAAGTGAAGTGAGTGTTTGCATGTTTAAGGGCTAATTATAGTCACGAGCTGCGTGTGTAATTATTGTAATTAGAGTTCTATTTTTGTATGCATGGGATCCTATTTAAAGACCCATGAGGCATTTATTATAAATTAAGAAAGCAAGTAAAAGCATTGAAGCAAGGAAGCAAGGTCAAGGAGATCTACAGGTGTAAGGTCAAGGAGATCAGCTGAAGCATTCAAGGAGGGGATAACAACTCAGGTTGTTGAGTTGGTTGTGTTGAGCAAGAGAGAGAGGGAAGAAGGTCTTGAGGTGTGGCAAGCCTTTGAGGTGGAGGAAGAAGTGGCATCTTCCTTATTGTATTTTTTTCTAGTAGTATTTAATACAAGAGTGTGTATTGTCTCTCAAATTCTTTGTTGTCTCAAGTTTCTAGTTACTTAATCATTCTGGTATAATTCTGTGTTTAATTGCTTATAAGAAAAGTAATCAATTGTGCTTCTGTTGGATAAGGGGTTCCTAACAGAAGTTGTTGTAGTTATGTTTTTTTTAACTTCAAAAGTCAATTAATTACGGATATGCATATCCTTATCACTATATAATTTATTGTATAAATATCAATATTTATTATATTCATATGACTATATACATATTCATATCGCTATGGTGAGGTATAAGACACCTCTAACAAAATACTTGTTACTATTATATGTAGATTTTGTAAATGGTTCATATTTTTTATTAAAGAACAATGACTTAATTCCAGCTCTAAGATTACTGTTTGTTAAATGTTATAATAATAATTTCAAAATTAGCTCATTATTTTCTTATTATCGACTTAAATGAGGAGATGCCCCTTGTTATTGCTATGTAACTTAGCAATGCCCATGCATAGCATATATATACTGATATATATACATAGTGACTTCTATTTACTAAGCACTAATTTCAACGATCCAGGATTAATCTATAACTAGCTAAATATCTAACAAAAACCAACTTAACAACTTTGATAAGAGTAGGGAATAAATTAGCATGCATATAATAAGCATGCCTCTCATATTAAGTGCATGTGTTTAATGTGTGTTTCGTGTTCAGGGAATGATCATATTAATAGCATGGATTTTAATATAAATTACCAAGCTATATAAGCTTGAGCCTTATTTTATGGCGTTAATAAATAACTAAATAACAACTCTAGAATAATAAGGCATCAAGATAAAACATATACTCCACTTCAATATCAGACACTAAAATAGTTTATAGTGATATTTTATAATGTGAATGACTATAAGTATATACAAGGTGTCATTATCCAACGCTTCCCCACACACATATATAAAATACACAAACAAACAAATTATAGAGTGAGATTAATTAATGTTATGTTGTTTGACCTGTCAGTAATATATATTACTGACAGGTCAAACAACATAACATTAATTAATCTCACTCTATAATTTGTTTGTTTGTGTATTTTGTATATCTACCTTTTGTTGGAACATATTTTCAACTTGCTAACATGCCAAATTTTCAAACAAAATTTAATTACATCCCCTACCTAGAGATCCTTCCATTGATTTTTGGAAAAGCTTCCCTTTTGCTTGACTCTTTTTTTTCTCCTCCCTTAGATATGTGCTCCCCTTCTTCTTTTAAAGCCATCTCATTTTTTTTCGAAACATGATTTTTGTTTTTCTCTTTTATTTTTATTAATTTTTATTATTTTTAATTTTTCTAATTTTAGTCTTTAAATTCCCTTTTATTTTATTTTTTATTTTTTATTTTTTTTCTCTTTTTTCCTTTTTGAGGGAATTTTTTATTTTTATTTATTTTAACTTTAAATATCATAATTTTATTAAATATATTAACATCCCAGATGCCACAAGGGTTTAATAATATCTCAATTAATTAATAACCTCAAATTTGCACAAATCACTTTCTAAAGGCATTAATGTTCACATGCAAAACACACCAGAAGAAATTCATAAAATCATTAAACTTTACTGGCAACTAAGTATAAATAACTATCTAATGCAAATGACATTAAACACACTTTGCTAACCATTTAATTATGCATCTAATCATGTGCCATCTAATGTGGTGTGTGTAGGGTACCAGTCGATTTCTCTATTGTCCTCCGACATCGTGATCTACATCACCATCTTCGATGATGCTCTCCCTCTGACATGCTCTGAGAGATGAGTTCTCCTGCATTCACCTCACAAAAAAATATGTAGTTAGACCACAATAGTCATGATATATATTCATCATAAAATATAGCTAAAATAATAAATTAACATGATCATAAATTAAATATTTACTTACAACTAACTCATAACAAGGTGATCATGTAACCTAAGCAATATCCTACTACCCCATATCAACATATATCTCACAACTTAATTAAAAATAGCAAAATCTAAGTTTTTCAACTATAGATACCTACAAATAATCTAGTAAGCTTACCTGGTGAGGAATTGTGATGTAACATCCTTCCCCCCTAAAGTTAGTCATCGTCCCCGATGACTCTTATTCAAACATAAGTTTTGAATTAAAAATATTATTTAACAAACCAATAACATGATATACAATATCAAATTAAGTAAATAAATGGAAATTACATGTAGAATTCACCATAGTTTCTTTAAGTTGCACCATTCTCAGAGTATTGGTCCCACAAGACCTTGCTCTATATCATCTCTCAATTTTTTTTTCAAATATGGTTTGCATGTATCACTCACTTTGATTGATTCTGTTATGACCACTCGGGGTCTAGAATCATCAAGACAAATCTATATACAAAAGGACCGACCACTTCTATTACCTTGACAGGTCCCACATATCTCAATGAAAGTTTCATCAACTTTCTAAATGCACATAAGATCTTCATACAAGTCAAAACAAATGACCAGGGAGGGTTCTACAAGATCTTCCAGCCCTCAGCACATCTCTCTATCTTAGAGAGTGTTTTTCTCATTCTAAAGAAAAGTAATTAGGGAACTTAACAATAATTGTTAGGGTGTGGAGCTAAAAGCTTCACCTAAGGCAAACAGGGAGGTTTTCGGAGCATGACAGTCGCCGGCATTGGCAGGCCAAAACCGACATCGGTCAGGAGATAGTGCAAGGGAAACTAGCATCGGCAGGAGATCAGCCAGCGTCGGTCACCTCCAGTCAGGTAGGGACCGACGTCGGTCGCCTGTGGTGGTCAGAACTGCTATTGACAAACAGTAAGTTAAGTGAACGCAGAGTTTGCATGATAAAAACTAGTTCGAGTCTTTGAGCCGCTTGTCTAAATTAGTGTATGCATGAGATCTATATAATAGACTCATGGGCTATATTGTTAAGTGTAGAACTTGTAGAACCCAAGTGTGGAGCTTGGAGAGTTCTTCCCATGGTGGAATCAATTAGGATTCCCCATGTATGTAAGATCAGGTTTGATATGTAGGGTGTTGCAGGATCATGGTGGAGATCTACATGTGATAAGTAAGATCAGGTTGGTCTGCAGGGATGTGTGTATGCGAGGGTCAGAACAGGATCAACGGAGGAGCAAGATCAAGGTGACAATAATACATCAGGAGCAGGATCATGGTGAGATCTACTTGGAGTACCAGTTCATACTCGATTGTACATGTGTATAATGAGGTGAACAATAGCTTGTGTTAGCTATGTGTTGTGACCTATGAGAGAAGTTTACTCAGGTGGGAAGATTACTTGGAGCCCTTGAGGAGGAAGCCTCACAGAGGTGGAAGAAGAGTGTGATCTCTTTATTGTAATTTCCTTTGTAATGAGTTGAATACAATTGTGTGTTGCCTCTCATATTCTGTGTGTTTTCTCATTGATAGTTATTTGTTCTTCTGGGTATTTTCGCATGTTTAAGTTGCTTCTACAAAGGTAATCATGTGTGCTCTTAATTCTGACAAGTTGTGTCAGAGCTTTGGGGAACTTAGGTCCTATCAAGAATAATGTGTATAAGTTAATACTTTCGCTACCCTACATAGCTCTTGATAAGTATAACATGTCAATAATGTCACTACTCCATGGAGCTCTTGCCAAGTTTGATGATAAATAAGAACTAGAAATACTATATTTCCAATGTATACAAAATTATGGAATAATTGTTCCATCGTATAAATGCATATGGCCATATGACTGAATTTAATAAGTTCATCTATCAAATCCCATATTCGACAAGTCCATTTATTAGATCCAAACTCAATGTGAGACTAAATAGGATCCACTACTATCGCTTAATACTCACGTTCCTAATTCACCACTCTTCCCTTATGTCTCCATGACTTAATGATCTCCAAAATGTGTACAAGGTTCAATGAACCATAAATCCGTACTATTAGATCATATAAATCATTACCATATGCTAAATATTTCTAGATGTAACATACATACAAAAAGATCGTACAATCAATCCATAATTATATTAAATTAACACTAGCCATACATAACTAGTATCATATTTCACATCTTAACTTATAGTGTTATATTCATAGTTAATAGTAAATAAAGTTGAAATTAACATAACATACAAAGGCCAAGGATCACACCATCTTTAGAACCTCATAAGGGCACAAACAAGACAATATCTCCCTACTTGCTTAGCTAGAATGCTATGAATTAAAAGTTTATCTCAACCTCCAGATTGACAAGATGTTCTGCAAATCCTATACCCTACTTACTTCCAGTGAAAGGTACAAAAATAAATCTTCAAAATAACATGCTCTATGCAAAAGAGAATAATGTCAATCTAATTAAAGGTATACAATATCATAATAATTATAATCAACTTATAAACCTTAATTTAGAACTAATATAAATTCAAGGTTTGCCACTCCACGTGGTCTAAAATCATATTAGCTAAAATAGAGAACTAACTTCTCAAACACAAAATTCCTACATACCTGACAAGGTAAAAAGAAAACACCACAACTCAATGTTGCCAAAATAATACCTACTTACCAAATATGTAAGTATGAATTATCAATCTATTTCCATAACTGGAAGGGAAAAAAAATACTAATCATAAGATATATCAATTCATCCAATCCTACAACTTATCTCTCAACAAGAAGTAAAAGATATTTTTCCCACTAACTTCAAGGGAGTACGATCAAATATCATTCAAAAATAAGTTCCCATAAAAAATAACACTAAATAAACATTATGAGAATATGAATACTCTCAATAGCTTAATGTTATCAAAGGAAAATAAGATAATAACAACTCACCTCTAACCTAACTAAGAGAGTTGACACTCCTTTCTAGCCACATAACTTAAGAGTGCAAATTCCATAAACAAACTCCTAACATAAAGGAATTATCAAGCAAAACAACCTTCCACTAAGAAGATTCCCACCTCCTTAGGTGGTACTAAACAAAAAATGGTCTTATAAGCTTTTCCATTCCTAAGATTTATATAAATAAGACACAAAAATTAAAACACATATATTTAAGTGAGAAGCATCCTATACTTAATAATCACTCACAACATAAAACACAAATGGAGAAGGTGACTTGATTACCAAGAAAGATGTAACCATACTCGAGGTGTTCGATCTAAGTGATCAATTATGGTCAAAATATTTTGTTTATAACTCATGAACTATGCTATAAACTCACCTACCCACCTCACATACAACCATCACCATTGAGATACTCGATAAACCAACTCTAAGAGGGTGCAAGTATTCCACACACACTTCATGAATGTCTTAAAACTCTAATCATGGTGTAACATGGTTCTTGCACTAAGGCACTACAAATCTAACATACTAGTGCAATACTTCATGTCATTCGGTTCACACTGGTGAACAAAAAGACACAAAAATGCTAATGGACTCATTAGGTCTTAGAGTTTGAGCCACAACTCTGATACCACATGTAACAACCCTACTGGGTTAGACATAGACATATGAGATTTTTTTTTTAATTAAATGCATATATCAAACATAGATTTCACCATAGGAATATATAGAGACTATATGAATATATTCAAAGCATGATAATAGCAAAAAACATATTACATGACATATTACTAATCTCTAATATCATGAGAGCACATCAAAATGCAAATATAAAAGTTAATCACATTAACTCTAATACAACTGATACAAGTCCATAGACACCATTGTCAAAGTATAATAAAAAGCAATTACAACTCTTCATGATAATAGTCAATGATAAATACAATACAATACAATGTATGTATAGATACATGGTTCTCTAGAGCATAGTTCTCGAACTCAAGTATTTGTGGCAATCTTAGGTGTTGTCTCGATAAGTAGTATTGTTGTGGGGAAGAAGAGCATCATTTAAGTGATATTTCACATCAATCACGGACCAATGATTCCCCTCACTAATCCCATTAGGAAATAGCCCTGGATGAGTAGATAATGATGGTGTAGGAATCTAAAGAGACAAGCAAGTACCCATGTGTTATATAATTTCTAAACTAAACATGCAGTGCAACATAGAAAACCATTCTAGTGCAAGATATCACACAAACATGTAAACCATACTCATGAAATGATAATATCTCACAAAACATAATTTGGCCTAAAGTTTTACAAATAATATATAATAACAATCTAGATTTTTTATTTGGAAACATAAACGAATATGAATAGTATACAATGTTTTTAATCTTGAATCTCTAGTTTTTTCCTACCTTGTAGGACCCTCTGAGTGTGATTTGAGTGCTTACAGATCCAATGGAGGCTATTACCTTTGGCAGTACCTCTAGGGACCTGAATCTGATGGAGGATGCTCCCTCCAATGGATAGAAGAAAGCGTTAACAGGGGAAAAGACGTGTTCTACTAAAAGCATGTCGAGCCTTCCTATCAAAAAAGATTCCATTGAGGGTACGGCCCTAACTATCCCAGATGATTTGGTTGAGGAAATCATGGTGACCATGGACCTTGTACTAGTAGGTAAGTTTTTCTCCTTCCGTCCTAATATTGAGATGGTTAGGAAATGGGTAATGTCTTGATGGAGAACTAAAGGTATTGTCTCGATCACTGTTATGGCAAGAGGCTTATTCCTATTTAGATTTATGAATAGGGAGGATATGATAGTTATTCTTGCTGGAGGACCATGGCTGTATGGTCCACATTTGCTTGCCTTGTGCTCTTAGAAATTGGGGTTCAACCCCAGCTCAGACCTCAACAAGTCTGCTCTTGCTTGGGTAAGATTGCTAGGGTTCCCATTGGAATTCTGGGATGAAAAAATATTTACAGCTATTGTCAACTCTATTGGCCAATACGTCACTATAGATCATACCACCAGAACACAATCTAGATGTGTGTATGCTCGATTGTGTGTCAATGTAGAGACTAATCAGACCCTTCCCACGTCTATAGAGTTAAACTCTAAATATGGGATTTGGACTTAGCCGATCATATATGAAAATGCTACCACTTTCTATCAAATATGCCAGAAAAAGGGACATATAATGACCCAATGTAAGGCGAAGCAAATATGATGGAAAGATGATTCCCCTGTTGAAGGTGAGGATCAGTCTCACAAATCCAGAAACTCTGGCAATCAAGGAATGAGGGGTAATGTGGAAAACATCGATAATACTGAAAAGGTTAGGGAAAAAGTTGTTCAGGAGGTCTCTGGGAATGGCAAAAAATTTGCCCTAGAGGATAATAACAAGAAGGTCTTAGACAATGATAGTTAGAAGGTTACAATAGACACATATAACTCTTTGGATCAACATACCAATATTTCTAAGGAAGGGGAAATTCGTGCCCAAGCGATAGATGGGGATGATGCAAAAGGCAAAGTTTTAAGAGATGATCAGTTGGAACTACCTCAAAAAATAGTAGATATTGAGGGAGAAACATCCTTACATTCAAACACAGATACCTCCCATGCTCTGGAAGTAAGCGACCAATCAATCAATTATTCAGTGACAGGTGAAATAGGACAAAATGGTAGTAGTAATGAACAAGAAAAATGGATTACCCCAAAGAAAAAGAACCGCAAAGGTAAACAATCTGTAGATGTTGGCACTGACCCCAAACAAGGGAGACCAACCCTAAGAGAAACAAGACAATTAGAGATTGCCAGGGGTAAACAGAAAACACTGGAAACCCATTCCCTCAAATCCTCTAAATGAGAATATTATCTTGGAACTTGAGGGGCTTTAATAGCCCCTCCAAATAGTTTGAGGTTAAAAACTGCATTCTAGATAATAAATTAGATATTTTATTACTCCAAGAAGTCAAGATGAATGAGAAGAGTTTTAAGAAAATAACTGACTACATATGGCCTAAGGCTACTTTTTGCATTAGTCCGGCTAAAGGGGTTTCAGGTGGGATTGTAACTATGTGGAATAGTGCTAAAATTCAAGGATATCTTATTGCTTATAATATGCATTTTTTGATTATTAACTTCTCTTTGTCCTCTTTGACCTGGTCATTGATCAATGTCTATGGCCCAAATAACAGAGCATTGAGGCAAAATTTATGGACCGATTTGAGTAGCTTCAGGACTAACACCCTGCACACTAGATGGATGTTGGCTGGAGACTTTAGCACTCCATTATACCCTTCTGAAAAACATGGTGGGATTATTGATTACTCTAATAACATGTTTGACTTTGTTGAATTTATAAATGATTGGGGATTGTTGGATGTTGAATTGCAAAATCAAAATTTCCCCTGGTCTAATAGAAAAAGAGGAGACCAAATGATCCAAGTTAAGTTTGACATATGTCTTATTTCTAGTAATTGAGATGATTATCATAATATGCATTTGTAGGCTTTTCCTAGAACCATGTCTAATCATTGCCCTATCTTCCTCAGTTGGAAAGATCAGGGACAACGTGGTCCTTTCCCCTTCCGTTTTGAAGCTATGTGGATTAAACATAAAGACTTCATACAATTGGTGGCCCAATGGTGGCAAATTCCTATCTAGGGCACTCCTATGTTCAGATTAGTCAAAAAACTTTAGCATATCAAACAATAAGTTCATGGATGGAATAGATATAGCTTTGGTCAGGTCTTTCATCAGAAGAAAAATATAGTCAAAAAACTTGCAATATCCAACAGCGGATTGCTCAAGGAGATGATTCAGAAGACACTTCTAAAGAAGAGAATGCCTTGATTTCTGACTGGAAGAATCTTATGGACAGAGAAGAGGTTTTTTGGAAATAGAAATCTAGAGTTCAGTGGCTCAAAGAGGGGGATAGGAACACGACCTTCTTTCATCTCTCAGCCATGAAACACAGGAAGGCTAACTCCATAATGAATCTATGGTTGGAAAATGACAACATTATAACTAAATATAATGAGATAGGGGAATAAGCTAGGATATTCTTTCAGAATTTTCTGACTGAACAAACTAATGATGATGGGAATGGTGGAACTATGAATCAATTCATTGATAAAGTCCCCTGTTTGATAACTGAGGAAGACAACCTGGAGATGTTAAGGCCTATATCTGAGGAGGAAGTTCGTGCTATTTTATTCTCTATGGTTTCAAAGCCCTGGGCCCTGATGGCTTCCCTCCTATATTCTTCCAGGAATATTGGGATATAGTGGGAATAGATCTTACTGCTACTGTTTATGACTTCTTTAGATTAGGTAAACTTTTGAAACAAGTTAATAATACTTTTATAGTACTTGTTCCTAAAAGGTCGCAACTCGCACACCTTTCAGAATTCAGACCTATTAGTATGTGTAACACTATTTATAAGCTCTGCACTAAAGTGTTAGTTATGAGAATTTAACCTTTTTTAGACAAAATTATTTCCCCTACTCAAAAAAGCTTTGTCCTGAGTCGGTAAATTCTTGATACTGTGATCTCCACTCATGAGACTATTCATTCTATGGACAAGAGCAGAATCCTTGGTATGGCTCTTAAGCTTGACATTTCTAAAGCACATGATAGGGTCTCATGGAATTTTTTATTTCAAGTCATTAGGAAGTTTGGGTTTAATGATAAAATGTCTCTTCTTATATGGAACGCTATTTCTTTTCTGGTCAATGGGGTCCCTAGAGGTTTCTTCTCTTCTTCGAGAGGAATCTGCCAGGAGGACCCTCTCTCCCCTTACTTGTTCATCATAATAGCAGAGGCACTTGTGAGATACATACAAGCTAATATAGCCTCTAAACATTTAGTGGGAATCAAACCTACTTCCTCCCTTCCCCCTATGGTGGTGCAACAACTTGTGGATGATACCATTCTTTTTGGCATCTCTTCGGTGATTGAAGCTAGGAGATGGAAGAATATTTTAAATAACTACGCCATAGAGTCTGGGCAAAGCATAAATCTTCGAAAAAGCAATGTGTACTTCTTTAATACTCCTAATGACCTTAGATAAAAAATCATTGACATCCTAGACTGTGCTGAAGTTGATCTACCTGCTACCTATTTGGGCCTTCCCCTCATGGTCAAAGAGGTATCTCCAAGTTTTTGGAATGGAATATTAGAAAGAACTCAGAAAAAATTGCTTAGTTGGAAAGGGAAACTTCTCAGCAGTGCAGGTAAACTGCAGCTTCTTCGGGCCTCTCTACAACCTACTTCTTGTCCCTCTTTAAAATACCTGCATATTTTGCTAACAAATTGGAACATATTAAAAGAAAATTTTTATGGACATGACTGGAAGATAAATAGAGAATGTCTTTGGTCAGTTCGAAAAAAGTGTGTCTTTTGAAATCACATGGCCTCAATATTAAATCCATCAGGAACTTGAACAAAGCCCTTCTTTCCAAAATCAACTGAAATCTGATCCATAAAAATAAGGACTGAGGGGAAATCATGTATGCCAAATATATGCATAGTTTTAATGGTTCCAACTTTTTCCAACAGGTAGGGCTACCCCAGGGATCTATGATATGGAATAAAATGCTAAAAAGTAAAAGCCTTCTTAAGCAAGGAATTAGATGGAAATTGGGAAATGGATGGAATATTAAATTCTAGAATGACATTTGTGTTGGGGATCAACCAACAATTTGATTACACTTATGAAAGCAATAAACCACGAAATTAAATCAGATAGATAAGTAACTAGAATGATAAATAGCAAGAACAAGAGATACAAGAAACCACCCTAAAAACTTGTATTAAACTCTTTACAGAAGGAATACAATTGAAGAAACTTCTTTCTTCCACACCTCTCTCAGATGTACAGATCTCTCTCTAGATCTCTATCTCTCAAGAGCTCTCTCTCTCAAGTACAATCAACTCCAACAACCTAGAATGATTCACCTATACAATTATGTACTGTTCTTTCAACATTCAATACAATGAACTACTACAATAAGCTAAGAAGATCTAATTCTACATATAGAATTAGGAGACTTGAGCATGCACTTATAACCAACAGTTAAGCCTTTTGAACAAGGGCTTTAAAAATAGTCTTACTAATAATAGAGACTCGGACTTAAGACTAAGACTTAAACTCATCATGCAAACACTCGGTTATGTCCTTGAAAATAGCATTCTAGACGCACAGGTAACTGACGCCGGTTCTTGCCTGCTTGCCTGTGATCGACGTCGGCTGATCCCCTGCCGACGCCAGCGTCTCCTGAACTACTACTGACTAACGTTGATCACTCCTGACCGACGTCAGTGACTGTGTAAACCTACAACTTTGGTAATGCACTCCTTTGGTGAAGCTTTTAGGCTCCACACCTTAACAATCTCCCACTTGGAGATAAACAGCTGCACCAGTATCTGTACAGCAACATCTTCTAGCTCCTCCATCTTCAACTCAATCATGAAGACCAACAGAAGTTGAATGAAGATTCAACTTCTCCTTTGTAATTGGCATGGTTAACATATCCGTAGGATTCTTATCTATATGGATCTTCTCCAGCTTCAACTCACCATCCTCCAATGCCTGTCTTATGAAGTGGTACCTAAGCTGTATATGCTTTGTTTTTGAATGAAAGGCTGAATTCTTAGCCAAATGAATTGGACTTTGACTGTCACTATACAATCTGCAACTCTCTCGCTTCTTTCCAAGCTCTTTCATGAACCATGTCATCCATATCATCTCTTTGCTAGCCTCTGTGACTGCAATATACTCTACTTCTGTAGTTGACAAGGCAACAACCTTTTGCAACTTTGATATCCAGCTAACCGTCGTTCCATCTACAGTGAAAACATATCCTGTGGTGCTCCTCCTGCCATCCAAATCACCTGCCATATCTGAATCTACATAACCATGTAGAGAAGTATCTGAACCTCCATAGCACAAGTGCCTACTGCTAGTTCCTCTCAGATATCTAAGAATCCACTGAACTGCTTTCCAATGTTCCTTTCCTGGATTGGCCATATACTTACTTACAACTCCCACTGCTTGGGCAATATCCGGTCTAGTACACACCATTACATACATTAAACTCCCTAATGCGGAAGAATATGGAACCTTACTCATGTACTCTACCTCATCATGTGAATTAGGACATTGTTCTTTACTCAACTTAAAATGTCCAGTCAAAGGTGTGCTTACCGGTTTATCACCCTGCATATTGAACCGTTTCAACACCTTGTCCACATAATCCTCTTGAGACAATATCAACCTGTGATTTTTCCTATCTCTCTTAATGCTCATGCCAAGGATTTTCTTTGCTGCTCCCAAATCCTTCATAGCAAACGTTTGAGCTAATTTCACCTTAAGCTCAGAGATATCCTGCATGTGTGATCCTGTAACCAGCATATCATCTACATACAATAATAGAATAATATATCTACCATTATCCAATCTCTTAAAATACACACAATGGTCAAATTGACATCTACTATAGCCATGCTCAGTCATGAACCTGTCAAATTTCAAATACCACTATCTAGGAGCTTGCTTGAGGCCATACAAGCTTTTCTTCAATCTACACACTAACTTCTCCTTACCTTTGACCTCAAATCCTTCCGGCTGTTCCATATATATTTTCTCATCCAAATCTCCATGAAGAAAAGCTGTCTTAACATCTAGCTACTCAAGATGCAAATCCTCAATAGCAACCAAAGACAATACAATCCGTATAGAAGTCATTTTAACAACAGGAGAAAAAATCTCACCAAAATCAATACCTAGCTTTTGTGCAAATCCTTTCACTACCAATCTGGCCTTATATCTCATCTATCCATTCTCACCTTCTTTCAATCTATAAGTCCATCTATTCTTCAGTGTCCTCTTACCAGCTGGCAACTCAACCAAATTCCATGTTTGGTTCTCTCTTAAGGACTCCATCTCCTCAACCATGCCACGCTCCCACTGACTCTTGAACTCCACCTGTAATGCTTCTTCAAAACTCTCTGGTTTTCCACCATCAGTTAGCAATAAATAGAATAATGAAGAGGAATATCGAATTGGAGGCTTACTTACCCTTTTTGACCTCCTGATGGGCATCTGAGACTCGTTCACAACACGCTGTCCACCCAAATTCTCTGACAGTGACCGACCTCGATCACTTTCAGGCCTGTTATTGGCCGATGCCGATTCTACCTGACCGACGTCGGTGCTTGTCCTATCGACGTCGGTCTCTGTATGACCGACATCGATTTCTATTCTGTCGACGTCAATTCCTGCACTGCCGACGTCGGTCTCTGTGTTTTTCTGTAAGTGATTATTTCTTTTTCCCGCGAGCTCATATTGGACCATCACCTCGTCCAATTCACTATTGCTCTGCCCAGATTGATTTAGCTTCTTCAGCTAATCACTATACATCACTTTTTCATTGAAAACAACATCATGGCTCCTAATTATCTTGTTAGTTCTTATATTCTAAAATCTAAAACCAAAATCATCTGAGCCATAGCCAATAAACGTGCACCTCATAGATTTAGCATCCAGCTTCTTTCTATTTTCCTTATCTACGTGCACAAAGGCTTCACAACCAAAAACTTTGAGAAAAGAGAGATCTACTTTTTTACTTGTCCATGCCTCTTCTAGAATTCCACCATCCAGAGTTGTAGAGGGTCCTCTGTTAATCAGGTACACTATAGTGTCAACAACTTTTGCCCAAAACTCTAAGGGCAAACTAGCATGCAATCTCATACATCTTGCATGCTCCATAATTGTTATGTTCATCCTTTCAGCAATATCATTTTACTGAGGTGTCCTTGGAACCATCCTTTGCCTACGGATTCCATGCATATAATAATACCAGTTGAACTTATAGCTTTAAAACTCACCACCATTGTCAAATCTCAGGCACTTCAATTTTTTGCCTGTTTCATTCTCGACCATAGCTTTCCAAATCTTAAAAGTCTCAAATACATCAAATTTCTTCTTAATACAATAGATCCATACCTTTCTTGTAGCATCATCTATGAACAAAACATAGTACTGTGATCCTCCAATAGAAGCTACCTGAGCCGGTCCCCACACGTCTGTGTGAACAAGCTACAACTTATGCTTCTTCTTTGTAGACCCAGTCTTGAGAAAACTCACTCTTCTATTTTCCAAACACACAGTGCTCACAAAAATCTAGATCTATGCTTTTCAAATCTGAAAGCTTACCTTTAGACTTAAGAATTGACATCCCCTTCTCACTCATGTGGCCAAGCCTTGAGTGCTACAATTTTGCATCCACATCTGAAGTAGATAATATAGAAGGAGAATTGTTAGTAACACAATTACATAAATAAAGAGTACCTACTCTCTTACCTCTGGCCATAACAAGTGCACCCTTGGTCACCTTCGAAGATTCTGCTGTGAGAGTTACTATACAACCCTCATCCCCTAACTTTCCTGCAGAAATCAAATTCTTTTTCAAGCTAGGAACATGCATAACATCTCTCAACACCCATGTGTTGCCATTCTGCATTTTCAGCTACACTTTACCTTTGCCAATAATTTTACAAGGCTCATCATCCCCTAGATACACTATTCCAAAATCTCCATGGATATAGTCACTAAAATATTCTCTATTAGGGGTAGCATGAAAAGATGCACCAGAATCTAACACTCAAGATTCTATATTATTATGCAAAGAGAATATTAAAGCATCTTATGCAATACCTGCAACCTTTGCTTCTTCCTTTCCTTCGTGTTAATTGTCCTCCTTAGGCTTTGACCATCAATCTCTGCTTATGTGCCCCATCTTTCCACAATTCCAGCATTGTGGCTTCCTGCCATTTCTAGATTTGAATCTACCTCTCACCTTAGACTTAGATCTTGATCTCCCTTTCTTGCTCTTCTCTTTTTGCCTTCTCCTGCTCTCAAAACTTAAAGTATTCCCAGATGTCTCTTTTGTGCTTTTCCTGTGAATTTCCTCATTCAAGATAACACTAACAACATCCTCTACTTTTAAAATATTTGAAGCAGATGCAATATTGCTAACTACCATTACTAAGCTATGCCAGCTTTCAGGCAAAGAACATAATAGTAAAAGAGCTTTAATTTCATCATTAAACACAATATTGACTGAACTTAATTGATTTAAAATTCCATGGAAATCATTCAGGTGATTAGATACAGATCCACCTTCCTGCATGCGCAAATTAAATAACTACTTCATAAGATATACCTTATTAGAAGCTGAGGGTTTTTCATACAAATTTGCTAAAGTAGTCATCAGCTCTACCGTTGTTTTTGCCTGTGATAAATTAGATATCACAGTAGATGCTAGACTCAGTCTTATAGACCTCAGAGCCTTTCTATCAAGAACTTTCCATTCTTCATCATCCAAGTCTGTGGGCTTTTTTGCAATCCCACCTAACGGTAAGTATAGATCTTTCTGATACAGATAGTCCTCTATTTGCATTCTCCAATGTTGATAATTTTTTCCATTGAACTTCTCCATTCTCAGTTTACTTTCTTCTGCCATTGCTTCTCCCACTCAAACAGAAATCCCTACAGAAACCCCTGTGAGTAACCTGTAATCAATACACACTACACAGATCTGAACCACCTGTTAGTGAACTTGAGCTCTGATACCACTTGTGGATATCAAGCTCTAAAACCTACAACCAAGGCTCTGATACCACTTGTTGGGGATCAACCAACAATTTGATTACACTTATGAAAGCAATAAACCACAAAATTAAATCAGACAGATAAGTAACTAGAATGATAAATAGCAAGAACAAGAGATACAAGAAACCACCCTGAAAACTTGTATTAAACTCTTTACAGAAGGAATACAATTGAAGAAACTTCTTTCTTCCACACCTCTCTCAGATGTACAGATCTCTCTCTAGATCTCTATCCCTCAAGAGCTCTCTCTCTCAAGTACAATCAACTCCAACAACCTGGAATGATTCACCTATACAATTCTGTACTATTCTTTCAACATTCAATACAATGAACTACTATAATAAGCTAAGAAGATCTAATTCTACATATAGAATTAGGAGACTTGAGCATGCACTTACAACCAACAGTTAAGTCTCTTGAATAAGGGCTCTAAAAATAGTCTTACTAATAATAGAGATGCGAACTTAAGACTAAGACTTAAACTAATCATGCAAACACTCGGTTCTGTCCTTGAAAATAGCATTTTAGACGCACAAGTAATCGACGCCAGTTCCTGCTTGCTTGCCTGTGACCGATGTCAGCTGATCTCCTGTCGACGCTGGCATCCCCTGACCGACATCAATCGCTCCTGACCGATGCCGGTGACTGTGTAAACTTGCAACTTTGGTAATACGCTCCTTTGGTGAAGCTTTTAGGCTCCACACCTTAACAATTTGGGTAAAGAGTAAGGCTCTTAACACACAGGGAAACTATGGAGAAATTGCTAACATTGCTACTCAATTTTTTGGAGATAAAGTCAGCGATTACATGACTAATAACAATGGCATAAAGAGATGGAAAAATCTATTGGATTGTTATGATCATTGGCCTGAGCTCTTCCCTAGAGTTATAGATATTCAACAGTTGATTTAGAGGATCATAATCCCTCTCTTCCCGTGAGAAGATGAACAGTACTAGTGGCCATATAAGAATGGATGGTTCTCTGTCAAGTCTACTTATCATTTGCTGATTCCTGAGGTTTAGAATAAGGAGATATATAAAAAAGTTTGGAACTATAAACTTATACCAAAAATCAACATGTTTTGGTGGGCTGCTACTCATAACAAAATTTTAACCCAAGACAACCTCCAGAAGAGAGGGTTTACCTTGGTCAATAGATGTTATTTGTGCTATTCAAAAGAAGAAATAGTTTCTCACCTTTTCATACACTGTGATTTTACTTGGGAACCTTGGGGCATAATCTTAAATAATTTTGGTATTGAGTGGGTCTGTAATTCTGACGTCAAGGAAGTCATTACCAGTTGGAATCCTATCTTTTCTCATCTCTGGCTCATTGAATTATGGAATCAAACTCTACCCTGTTTGAGTTGGATTTTATGAAAAGAGTTCAACCACATAATTTTTAGGGATATTGTTAGAAATGCCTCTCAGGTGTTTCATTCTTTTGATAAGACTCTTTTGGAAAGTGTCACTATTGCTCATATTCATACTGTAGAGAAACTCCTAACTCAAGAAGAAGAATAAATTGTGTCCAAATGGAAGGTACTAAATCATATTCCTGCTTATAATAATTCTAAAATTCTTCAAATACTTAATACTGGATGGAATCTCCCGAAGCCTAACTGGTTGAAACTTAACTTTGATGGGGCCTCCAAGTCTGATGGTAAAGCTAGTGGGGGAGGGATTATAAGAAATGACAAAGGGTGGATGATTGTTGTCTATGCTGGTGGAATAGGCTACTAGAGTAATAACTATGTTGAAGCAACTGCTCTTTTATGGGGGATAAAATTGGCTATATCCCTCGATATAAGGAATTTGAGTATCTAGGGGGACTCTAAAATAGTTATCGATGTAGTTAACAAAGCATCGAGTGTGGGCATTAAGTTAAAAGATATCATTAGGGATATTCAATTTCTTCTATAAAAGCTCACCAGAGTTGATATTTCACATATTTATAGAGAGGGAAATAGTGTCGCTGATGTCTGTGCCAATTTCGGCCAACAATTTTTAAATTGGTGATGCTGGTGCCAAATAGATCATATCCCTTTAAATATTAGGGATCTCATCCAAAAGGAAACGACGTGTTAAGGATGAGTCAGACATATTGGAAGGATATCTCTATTAGTCAGTCTCTTTGGAGGGTACCGACGTGGATCTTGGCATTTGAGGCCTATTGTACTCTTTTGATAATCATTTACAATTTATTATACCAATTTGTTAAGGCGAGTGGACTGCTTCATCATTATGGAGATCGCTGAGAAATTATGTTTAAGCATGGGATGAGTAAGTGTCATCTCTGCATGATACTCCAAATTATGTGCTATCTCATCATCATTATGCATATTCATGAGCAAGGGCTTGTAGCTACTTCAATTATGATGGTAAAAATTGGGGAATCTCTTGGTCTACTCTATAATTCCAAAATGGGGGGCGATAGAATTCGAACAAAACTAGTTTCTTGCTGTGAGTTCAAAGACAACCCAATGGTCTAGCACTACTACAAAGAGGGTGGGATTAGTCCCTATCTAGAGAGGCTCAATGGGTTTGATGAAAACCTGTCTGAACAATTCACGAGGTGTTGGCTAAACTAGCGAGTCACTGTTGGAAGAATTAGCTTTGAGATTTCAAAAAAGGTGATAGCTATGGCTACTAGCATGTCTACATAGGGGATGAAACTACAATGTAAAACAAAAATTGTAGACCTTTCCAGCCAGAAGCTATTTCTTGGAGAAGGCAAAGAACTTGCACCTTACCAAAGAGGATTTGATCGAGCCAAATTGTCTGAGCCTTGGGACGGCGTGTGCTTTATCCTCATGAAGTATTTCATGTTGGAAAGACATTTCACCAGGTTTTACAATTATCATCTCCCCCTTTTGAATCATTTTAGGTGTAATGCTCTTATCAACTTTCCCTTTTATTTGCTCTCTTCCCTAGAGCATTCAATCTTTAGGGTGAGAGCTAAATTGGCAAAAAAACCTAATATGAATCCTATCCCCCTTCATTAGGGCCTCATTTTCTACCTGTATAATTTCCACCGTGCCCTCGAGCCATCCAAGACTATTCAAATTGATAGCAGGGAATTTTCTTCTAACCCTTTTGCTGGTGATGTTGTTGAAAAGCCCTATCCTTCCCCTGTCTCCACTAAAACTAAATAAGTTTCCTTTTCTACCCTTGAGGAGACTCCCTTAGACACCTTGAGATCCTTTGTGAGTACGAAGGGCAAGAAGAGGAAGTTTTATGCTAGTGAAGAGGGTATTGGGGGGAATACTGTGGGGACCCCTAAAAATCCTTGTAGGACCCCTGGGGGTTAAGGTAGTAAATCTCATCTATCCACTAAGGTTAGTAAGAAGGGCCTCTCCTCAGGAGTTCGATGGTCAGGGTGGATTGCTGGCAAACCTACTCCCAAGGCTAGGCTTATTGACTACTCTGAGAGCACCTCAGAGGAAGCCACTTAGGATGAGGAGAACAAAGAATTAGAAATTTAAGAAATCTCTGAGGATATTGAAGGTAAGCAGGAGACAAGAGAATTTGAGGCTACCACTGAGGATGTTGTTGACTTTGCAGAAAATGCTGACAAAGAGGGAAAGATGTATGGGAAGAAGCTGATGAAGAAATTGAAACCAAGACTGGTTTGAGATCTAAAATTGCTACTTTGAAGAGTCGCATTCAGAAACAGGAGCAAAACTTTACCACTGGGCTCCAGAATTCTATTCTCCTGAACATGTTTATGCTGTAAGACTTGGGTATTACTGCTTTTGCTGTTAATGCAAAGAACATTGAGAAATTAGATGACCTCATTATATCTATGTTTAAGTAAGGAGAGATCTAGCCTCCTTAGCTCTTGTTTTCTAGATTCTCTACCTCTCATTTTTTCCTTTTCTAGTTTGTTTTGGTTTTGCTGTGTCTATTGGTTCACTGAATGTGAAATTCCTATTGTAAGGCATCATTTATGTTGATTGCCTTCTAGGTTTCTATGCTTTTGTAAGGGTTCAGCCCCTGGTTTGCCACCTTATTTAATAAAAAACAATCTAGATCAATCAAAATCATACACAACACTTGATCGAACTACCTTCATCTGTCATTATGACACTAGTAAGCTAGTGAAGTCCATCTCACTCCTTACTCCATATTAGTAATGCAGATTGGTCAAATATAACTCAACCACAAGATTCATTTTATAATAAAATATGTCATATAACATTCTAAATATAAGAGTAACTAAAGTAGACATTTATTCTGTCAAACACATGAATGAATCTTACATTAATTTTTATCCCATACTAGAAATAATGACTATAGTCTATACTATCCAAGTAAAATACACATAAATTTAGATTTCAACTACCATAATTTTGTCTCCAAGCATACTACACCTTATGATAACCCATATTATCATAGTCTAGTGTTCTAAGACATAACTACTAATCTTTCACAATCAATCATAATAAAGTAGTCATAACTATACAAAAATACAAACTTATATCCAAGCAACTTGACATAACAAACAAATCACAGTTTCCCCAAAACATAATATTCTATCTTAGCATATGCTACACTCTCAAGATTATATGTATGCATAAACAAAATCTTACCAACTATTACAAAATATGCTATTCATACCAATAACTAACATGTATATAGTAAATCAATCAAATGTAGATGTAAGTCTAGACATAACAATTATAGTACGTACCATCCAAGTACAACATATATTTTTACTGTAGTACTCTATGATATCCCATATTATGATAGTTCACATCTACATAAAAACACATTCGTAAACTTACGATTCTAAGAATTAAATAACCCACATACATAATAACAATCATGTAAACATGAGATTATGCCACTCGGATATATCCTAAAATTAAACTACATATTAGCATTCCCAAGTAACATAATTTATAAGCATGCATCATGATGCACCATTATATACTTAATTATAAACAAGCAATTGCATATATTAATTCTCCCATAACATGCACTGTGCACATAATATTTTGATATTGAATACAATTGACTAACAACTATACAATCATTTACAGAGAAATAGAGAACTCAAAACCCATTTTGATCTTTCATTTCAACAACTTATCCTATTTCTAGGAGATTGTTCCCTAAGGTTATAGCTCTTGATCTTTAATAAACCTAATAAATCATTTTAACTATTTATGTAGCTATATGTATAATCCCTGTATACATGTACTTGTTGTCTCCAAAGCTTGCACCCTATAAGAGGGTTGTTCAGGCCTCTTCCATGTTTGGGCAACATTGGGACATTTCCAGGACTATGGGTATGCTTATAAGTGGAAATAAACCTCTAGGTTGAAAGGGTTGGCTCCCTGTATTAGCTTTTGTGCAATAAAATTGCTGAATCAGTTTGTATGAATGAAAAAAGTTAGAAGTTTGCATCAATGAAAAGCCTAGTCTAAAATGGTGATAAACCAAGAATTAGTATCCACATGTATGCCCTATACTTATGCACAATGCAATAAAATATAATCTATAACTCAAGCTCTAGAAGATTTCAACATAATTATTTCAATGTAGAGACAAAATGAATGAGATCACACAAGGTAAATAACTAGAAAAGACAACCTGTATAGTCTGGAAAAGGATTATACATGTGAAAAATATCATACAACTAGAATGCACTCTACATGACATGTTAGATCAACTCTTTGCTCAAAAGCATGAATGATAGAGAACAGAAGGATAAAACATCACTTGTTGTCACTCTGTGTCTCTTGCATGTCCAGGCAAATACCTAGATCTTAGAAAGAAAATAGGCTCATGCTTCTTTGCTCAAAGACAAGAAAATGACAAAACATTCTAGTAGGGCTTCACCATACTATCTATGGATGATAAAACAAGAAACCAAGGATCCTATTTATAGCAAAAGAGGGAGAGAAAAAAGAGCTCTTGGGCACCAAAATAGAAGCCTCCAAAATGGTTTATAGTCACCATCCTAGTAAAATTGATTCCAGTTGTTCTCTCATTTAGTTGAAGTTTGTCCTTCTCTTTGATTCACCCTCTTGAAATGATCAGGATCACTACAAAATCAATGGTGAGATGACCCTCCATAATAAATGGCCTAGATCGCAATTGCAAACCTTAGATTCTTCCTGAAAGCTTCCACATTTTGCACTGTAGACCCATTCGGGCCTTCTGAGTGGCTTTACTTATAAACCTATAAGTCAAACATGTTAGAAAACCTGATTTGCACTATCCTTGCTCTTTCAAGTTTTTTGATTGCTTTTACTTATAAAAGTCATAAGCAAAGCTCTTTTGAAAACCCAATTTTGCTTTGCTTAAGACCCTTTCAAGTTTTTTAAATGGCTTTACTCCTTGCTTACTCCTTTAGGTTCTTTGATTGCTTCTATTTATAAAAGTCATAAGTCAAGTAAGTTGGGAAACCCAATTTGCATCGCAGAGTCATTTGAGTTTTTCCAGTGACTTTACTTCTTATTTGAAAACTTTAGGCATGAATTTGAAGTCCTGTG
Source organism: Torreya grandis (assembly GCA_037957365.1). Taxonomy (NCBI): domain Eukaryota; kingdom Viridiplantae; phylum Streptophyta; class Pinopsida; order Cupressales; family Taxaceae; genus Torreya; species Torreya grandis. The sequence continues at coordinate 1,003,833 of JARHVA010005168.1, read as the reverse complement.
ACACATCACCAAGTTGCACCCTAAAGGCTAGTTGGCTACCCTAAATTTGACATCCTATGACACATCATGTCTTTGAATCCTAACAGCTAGTTGGCCACCCTAAATTTGACATCTTGCAACACATCACCTCCTTGAACCTAATGACTAGTTGGCTGTATCAAATTTGACATCCTGTGGCATGTCATGGGGATCCATTTGGGTTGAGCTTTTGTTTTGAGAAATTTTCTCAAAGCAATTCCTTCGAACAATTTATCCAAAGGATTACTTTTAGGAATTTGGCTTGAAAGGCAATGGTTAGTTCCTTCAAGAAATTTTCCCGAAGGACACTTGGGAAAGTGTCCTTTGAAAAAGTTCTGAAGGACACTTGGGAAGTGTCCTTTAGAAAAGTTTTGAAGGACACTTGGGAAAGGCACAAGGTCCCTTCGAAACTTTTTTGAACAAAGTGCCTTTCGAAAAATTCCAAAGAGACACCTGGGCTGAAAGTTCCCTTCAAATTTTTTTTGAAGGGTATTTCTAAAGACTAAGTGCCCTTCAAAATTTTTTGAAGGGACACTTGGGCTGAAAAGTGCCATTTGAAACTTTTTTGAAGGGTCACTTGGATAAAAAAGTACCCTTCAGAAAAATCTAAAGGGACACTTGGGGGGAAGGCAAGGCAAGAAAGGCCCTTTGGAAAGGTTATGAAGGGAACTTTAGGTCAAAACAAAGCCTGACAGGTTAAGTCAAACAAGGCAAAGGGAAAAAACAAAGAATAAGGGAGAAGAGCCTGAACCAGGAGAGGCCAAAGGGAAAAGACAAGTAACAAAGTAAGAGACCAAACATAGGAAGCAAGTAAAGGAGAAATGAAAAGAGCCAAAGGGAAAGCACAACCTGGTCATGCAGAAAATGGTCAACATTCTACCCTTCAAAAAATTTTCAAGGGCATTTCCAAAGGTAATGTGCCTTTCAGAAAAGTCTGAAGGGACACTTGGGCTAAAAAGTGCCCTTCAGAACTTTTCTAAAGGGCATTTCCAAAGACAAATTGCCCTTCAAAAAAGTTTGAAGGGATGCTTGGACTGAAAAGTGCCCTTCAGAACTTTTTCAAAGGGTCACTTGGACAACTAAGTGCCCTTCGAAAAAGTTTGAAGGGACACTTGGGAAGAAAAGTGCCCTTTGGAACTTTTCTAAAGGGTCACTTGGACAAAAAAGTGCCCTTCAAAACAATCCAAAGTGACACTTGGGGGGAAGGGAAGGCAAAAAAGGCCCTTTAAAAAGGTTTTGAAGGGTACTTCAGGGTAAAACAAAGCCCAAAAGGCTAAGGCAAACAAGGCAAAGGGAAAAAAACAAAGAACAAGGGAGAAGAGCCCAAATTAGGAGAGGCTGAAAGGAAAAGACAAGTAACAAATTAAGATACCAAACGTAGGAAATGAGCAAGGGAGAAACAAAAAGAGCAAAAGGGAAAACATACATTGGTCATGCAAAAATGGTCAATAGTACTTATTCATTATATAAGCACCAAACGAAGATAGTCCAATGATATGTGAAAACTAAATTAATGTTCACTTATATGTCTTAATTAAGAACCCCTTGTGGTTCTGAAAATACTTAAATCTTTCATGTTCACATAAAATACATATGTGGTCAATATTTAAAGAGATTAGCAATGTAAAACCCATTTACATTTAATTATCCTTAGCTAGACAAATTTCCAGCCTGATGTAATAAAAAAGTGTAAAACTTCATACACGAGTTCACAAGATCATGTAGTTTTACATTTCAAGATCTACATACTAAAATATGATAATATCCAAATTGTTCTTTTATGATACACAAAAGTTTCATCAAGTACTTAAATAAGTGTACCATTCAGATCATGACATTATACTAGTCACAATTATGCGATAGACATCAAAATGACTGTTAGGCAAAATTTAGACATCAAAATGAACCTCAGGAAAATTTTAGGGATGTCAAGGGTCAAATAGGGTATTGGGTAGGAAGGAGTTGGACCAATAAATGCCCAAGGCATTTATGGAAATTAGTCAAAAAGTCATCACAAGTGACGAATATAGTCAACCAAGTTGACATAGTCTGTAAAAGACAAGAAAATCAATAGGCCAACTTAGTAGTAGTTGGCTTAGTTGGGTAAGGAAGAGGGATGACTTAGTACTAGTGGGCTGACTTAGTTTTTTATGAAGTGACTGACTTAGTATTACAAGGTATGAATGGGGCTGACTTGGTATTAGGAAGCCAAAGGGTGGCTGACTTAGTACTATAGAGGCTGATTTAGTAGAATTTTGACAGGGTTGATCTAGTATCCTTGACAAAGTATAGGGTCGATTTAGGTTGTTATAGGGTAATTTGATCGAAAATGAATAAACTAAATCAAACCAACTTAGTTTTATAAAATTTATAAGAATGTATTTTAATTATGAATGACATAGATATCTAATACATCTTTTGTTATTTGATATTTTGCAGAGGTGCTAAAGATATTGGCAATTGATTGATGCATTATGGTTAATATATTTTCTAGAGTGCTTGATAGATGTGCACGAAGTGAGACCAGTTGTATTGGGTCTGGGTTGTATCATGGAGATGAGACACATCCCATCGAGTGTTGATTTCATTTTCATGTTCTTTGGAGCATGGGAATGGTTGATCAACATGTTTTGATGGGTGGTGGATAGGATACCATAGAGGTGGGTATCACACTACATAATGTCCATGCATTGCTTGGATTGCCTATAAGAGGGACATCAGTGATCACAAGGACACTAGATGATTTGGAAGAGAGATGAGCACTATCCCATTGGGTGACATTCTCTGATAAGATCTACCTAGGGATGAGGGTAAGTCTATTTGATGTGTGTATTACATATATTCTAGAAATCTATAAAATTATGATTGGATTTATGAAAACACAAGTGTTATATCATAAGTAAGACGGTAAGGTATTGTTGTATGTGATAGACTTATGTCATTTCATTTTAGATCAGGGGGTGCTCTATGATTTTGGGTCTGTCATCTTGGTTTAGCTCATGCAAGATATGTATGGGATTTTGTTCAGAGGGCAGAAGACCATGGGACCCATGGTGCTATTGAGCACATGGATATATGAGAGGTTCTTGATATATTAGCCATTTGGTTGCCTCATATGGCTAATGATAGGTTACCTCAAGTTGCTAGATGGAGATAGGACTAAGTAGCCTAGGTCATGTCCCACATGTCAACATTGTAGACAATCATATAAAGAGATATTGTGTGGCAACGTTACACACATATTGCTATTATTTGGCCTAGTTAGGCGACCATGACACCAGGGTTGGCTCGAGTATAGATCATGGGCATTATACCTAGTGGACTCCTCTAATAGTTTTTAATTTTTGGGCATGACATGTTAAAGAGTCAAGGGGGAGAGGAAGAGAAGGATCACCAATTGAGAGATTAGTGATTAGGCCATGACGTATGAGACCATGGATTTGTCAAGCATCATAGTTGATAACCAAAGGAGGAGAGGGCATGGATGTGGATTTAGGGGTGTATCAGGTACCACAATAGGTATCAAAGTAGGAGTGACCACCTCAAACACACCACAAATGGATATGCCATTGGTGAGATCAAGCACAAGTGAGGGTGGTCACATAGGATAATCTAACAGTCAGCCAAGCTTTGAGCTGGTTGATAGAGGAACATTTGAGGAGAGGCCTATGGTGTGTACGAGTGGTGACTCTAAGTTTTGATTTGATAAGGAGGCAACCTATGAATGAGGTACTTAGGGGACGGGTCGATGGAAGACCATGCTCAGTGGATGAGCAGATGGGGAGATGGTGGTTGGTGACACTATAATAGGTAAGAAATGTTGTAATTTATAGTCTTTGAGATAGTATATTAGTTGTATATGAATGTAGGTAGATAAATAGATTTTGAGATGTATATATGATCTAATATCTATTTGGGTTTTAGTGTTTTTAAATCCTATGATAGAGGAGATAGATGGGGATTCCTAGTCATGGTAATGCACCATGACATTTTGGATGGGGTATTGGCACCATACGAGCCCACCACACTGGATGATATTATGGTACCATTTACCCCATCTCAAGCAAGCTAGTATAGACTAGTTGGGGAGGCTACAAAGTAGCTACAAACACACAATGATGGATTACAACCACTAACAGGGGTAGGATCAGGAAAGGTATAGGCTTGACAGGTCCTGGCTTAGGAGAGAGTTACACATATAGATACCATGATCCAACTACAACAAGTACAGTCCTAAGTGGCTTACCTATAGAGATAGGTAACAAGGTTGAGATCTTGGATGGCCTTATTACAACACACCATATAGACAAGAAAATCTAAAGCATCTATGGGCAGTGTGGCTACACCACGAGATAGACATGATGGATCCTAGCCATAGAGCTGGAGCTATGTATTTTTGTATTTGGTACCATTATATAAAACACATGTTACATAGAGATATATTGTTTTTATAGTTGGATTTTGGTCTCATGAGTTATATTGTGGTTATGGTTGTTGATGCATTATATATTTTGTTTTAGCACATGTATTTTTCTTATGTTGTATATGTTATGGGAATTATATGTGGAGTGTTTTATTTTCTAGCATTATGTAGTACACTTGCATGGTTAAAAAGAAATAGGGAAAAAGGATTTAAAAAAAATATAATTAATCATAAACAAATGCACTACACACTATTTCACGATGGAAAATGTGTAATAACAAAAGATGACTAAGTATAAGAAACCAAAAAGGTGGTAAACAAGAGGACAAAATATTTTTAAACCATGAAAAAGATTGGCACCAAATTAAAATAAGTAAAATCACATTAAATCATGTTGGGAAGTATGAAAACAATGTAATAAAATGGAAAGCACGTGAAAGATAAATGGTATAAAAACAAAACAATTAAGTCAATTGATCATACTAAATCACGTTGGGAAGTATAAAAGAGAAACAAAATTTGGTAAAATGGACTTAAATTAATCACACTAAGTCAAGTTGGGAAGTATAAACAACTTAAGAAAAATGGTTGTATTCTTACAATCAATCAAAAAATAAGAAGATAAGAGTGAAAGATCAATGAAGTAAGCATATAACATACTAAATCAAGATGGAAATTATGTTAGTGACATGTAACTCATAATAAATCATGACTTATTTCAAATTTGACACATGTAATTTCATTATGATTTGGGTATTGGAAAATTTTGTGAAGAAGGCTAGGTCCTATCCATGGTATTACACTGTAACTCACGAAGGAAACAAAAATGAGGTGGAAACAATGTTAGAAGGTGATGTTTGAAATGATAATATAAAAATTTGGTAATTTGTAAGGAAGTCCTGGTTCTATCCAAGGTCTTACACTGCAACTCACAAATGGGATCCCTGTGGGAGTGATCAGTGAACAAAACAATATTTCTCAAGAGGAAATATGAGGATTGTAGGGAATGAAAGAGATAATGTAAGAGCATAATGTAGGAATCATATGAGAAGACCTTAGGAAACATGAGGCACACTATGGACATAGAAAGACACTAAGTGACTAGTGACCATCAATATACAAAGGATACTTGTTCAATATAGGCACAAAGCTGTATAGGCAAATAAGTGTGGTACTAAGATCAACTCATGTTGGTTATTTTGAATAAGAAAAGTAAAATGGACCTACCTTTCCACAACATGTTGCATGTTCCTCAAGACCCCTTACAAAGTCATCGGTCTACTATGAAAATTGGGTAATTGTGTGAGAAAGTAGGTAGCACTAAAATATTTTTTAATTCTCCTTTTCCAATCTACTGGCCTACCACACCCCAATAGACCTTGACACTATTATGAGGCCAATTATGGAGTTTGAGTTTCAATTAGAAAAATGAGATGTGCTTAGAATCACATCTTTTAGTGTGATTTAATGTTTGAAAAATTTGAATGTTGCCTTTTAGATTGTTGCCTTTTGTTAAATGATTTGGCTTTTGAATTTTTATGATTTTTAAGATTCCTCCTCCAAACGGACTTGGAATGACCAATCCTGAGAGATAAAGTGTTACACATGAATGATCTTTAAGCCTTGGCTAAGGGAAGTTGGGTATCCAAAGACATGACTGACTAAGACACTTAGGCTTACATATGAACTAGCATGTTATCTCGAGTCTCAACCATGTGTATGCTTAGTTTACAAAAGGAAATAAGTGGAATAAATGGAGACCCAAAGTGGAATGATAAAAGGAGATTATAATGAGATGAATTGTTTGATAACTAATCACATGGTAAATAAGGAATTACTAAAGGGAACAAAGTTTGTATAACCAAGTCACAATAACAATTATATGTGTTTATAGAGATAAGATAACAAATAATCATGAAAAGAGAACAAGATATCCATAGAAAAGGAACACATGGATAAGAAGTATGTAATCATGAAAAAAAATCCATAAGAGAACATAAGGAATAAAATGACATCATAAGCTACATGTAGTGTGAAACATAAGTCATCATGTAAGATAAATAAAAAGTTGACATAATGTCAAAATGATATAAGATAGATAAATGTAAATTTGAAGCACACATCCCATCCAAAATGTAGAAAGAAATGAAAGAACACAATGCTTGCATTCATAAATAATGGTATATTTGTCTGAACACATTATCCATAACATCTGATAAGTCACTATGAAGTTGAATTCAGACTATAGCCAAAGTCTCATTGATCTTTAGGGAAAGTTGAGAAAATACTTCGCATTGAATCTCCTCGATGAAAAATGTAGGAATACTGTTAAGTTGTGGAGCTAAAAGCTTCACTAATGCAAATGGTGGAGGTTGCTGAGTGTTAAAGTAACCAACATCGGTCTGATCAACCGATGTTGGTCATATTCAGTTACACAGTAATCGACATCGGTCAAATAAGAACCGACATCGGCAACCTGTGTGTGTGTGTGTGTGCATTTGCATGCATCTCTAGAACTGGTCTAATTTTAGACGGACAATCAGTTTACATGTAAAGACTAATTTTAGTCTTGAGTCTGCATTTCTAATTATTGTAATTGGGATGTCTAATTATTGTTTGGTTTGGGATCTATTTAAGAGACCCATGGGGCTGTATTGTAATCAAGGATCAAAAGGACTTATCAAGGACAAGGACAAGGGTTCTTCCAAGTGTAAGATCAGTTGATCTACAAGTTGCAAGATCAGGGAGATCTACATGGTAAGCAAGGTCAGTTGATCTGTAGGGTGTGAAAGATCAAGGAGATCTGTGGGTGTGTGTCTGCAAGGTTAGTTAGATCTGTGGGGTAGAAAGATCAAAGAGATCTATAACACAACAAGGAGCAAGATCAAGGAGATCTGCTTGGTGTACTCGGTCATCGGGTACAGGTATTATAGGCAAAGCAACTGGTGGAGTTGACTGTCACAGGTGGACTGGAAGTAGGCAATAATGATTGAGTTGATTGTCACTTACTGGTGGTAACAACAACTCAGTTATTGAGTTGATTGTGTTTGTAATTGAGAGAGAGAACTCTTAAGGGAGAATTACTGTATGCCCAAGAGGTGTGGAAAGAGTGTGATTTCTTCATTGTATTTCCTTTTGGAAGAGTGTTAATACAAGATTGTATTGTCTCTCATATTCTGTGTTGTTTCTGAATTCTAGTTACATATTACTTCTGGTTTAATTCTGTGTTTAGTTACTTATACAAAGGTAATCAATTGTGCTCTTAAGGAGTAGGATCCTGACAAGTGGTATCAGAGCTTGTGTTCTAGATCCTGACAAATACATGAAGGATCTTGATGATGAGGGCTATTTTTGAGGGGATGATCAAGAGAAGGAATATGAATGGACTTTATGGGTCACCAGTGGAGAAGGATCCATGGGTGAGAGAATCACTAGTGGAGAAGAGGCCATAGGTGAAGGAGGATCCATGAGTGAGGGAATCATGGGTGGAAAAACTATAGGTGGAGAAGATATGATGCAAGAGCATCTTCAATGGACATGGAGGATAATTTTAAATCATTAATCAAGCAAGCTAAAGTCATGTTTTAGTGTGGATAAGATTATAGTTCAAATTCAAATTTTTGTTTTTCCCTCCAAAATGTTGTCTTAAGAAGATTTAAACTGTTACCTTGGAGGAGTAAAATGTAATTATCAAAATTAAAAGTGAAAAAGGATAAAAGTAGTTAGAGAGAATCCCCACATTGGAAGCCGATATTGGTATACGAGAAAAATAAGGGAGATGGTTAAAATCCTCCAACCATAGGATATTAGTTTGTTAGACAATCTTCTTCATTTAACATATTGGTTTAAAAAATCCTCTTTACTTATTTTAGAGCCCAAGTTGAGCATAAAAGAGAAAGGAGTTATTACAAAAGAATGATATATGTATAATGTATTCATTATTCAAAATTAAGGTAAGAGGAGGAGAGATAGAGAAGGAGGATATCTCATTCAAGGAGAGAGAGAGAGGATGATCAGAAGGATGTAAGAAAAAAGGAGAGAGAAGATTTGGATGAGAGGACAAGAAGAAGGAATGAAATGTCTAAACAAGGATTTGGAAGCCATTGATCTTGGATCATGTATTGAATTGTAGGTATCCTTGTTTTTTTAAGAAATAATGATGTTTATTCTCATGGTAATGATTATGCAACAATGATTTCAATGGTAGAATTATGGTTTACATAGTATGCAGACCTGTGTGTATGTCTTTTGAAGAGATTAAGAAAGTAATGAGCACTTATTGGCATAAGATATGAATGAGGAATATTTAGACATTATGTGGATAACAATTTTGAACTCAAAATATGTTTGAGAATATTTTGAATTTTGTAAGGAGTAATGAACAGGGTATGTGGTAGGGCATTCAAACACACTCACAGTCCACTATCCAAGGATCAATCAACATAAAAAATGAATGCATGGGATGTAGGAATCTAGGAATAGGTTTATGAGATAAGTGAGAAGAAAAATGATTAGAAAATGGACCTTATAAGTCCTTAAATGTTTTAATATCATTGAATTTTGACTCTCAGCCTGTAGGTGGCAGGGTACAGGCAGGGAACAAGATTTTTGCATGTTTTGTGTAGTAGATTGATTGCTAAGCTAAAATTTTGGCATGATTATATGAATGGTAAATAATTTAAGACATTGAAATTTTTTAATATCACCTAGAGGATCTATTGACAAAGATATTGTGAATAAATCCTAGAAACCCTATTGACTGTCATGAATACACAGTGGAAAGAAACCGGATTTACCTTGTTGGGATGAACAGTGGTCTAGCTTGGCTAAGTTGGTGACTGAGGAAGTTGAAGGACACTTATGCAGACCCTAAATAACAGGTTATAACCCTTGAAACGTCCTAGAACTCTCACAATCAGAATATCTCTGCTCTCGGCCTTATGTAGGCCTTGGAAAGCCTTAAACTAGGGCTTGGAGGCTAGAAAGAGTTTCAACTATTGGAATTGCCTAAAAAATTTGTAATATTACCCTTAATGAAGTTATCAAACTTTTTGAGGTGGTTTTAGGTTGTTATGGTATGGAAAATTAAGGAAAATATCACTTGCAATTGAGTCCTAGGTGAATGCATGCAAAAGAGAGTAGGCCTATTTGAGAAAAGTGATTTTGTCCAAAGGAAAGGTATAATAAATGATTGATTCACCTGAAAGGGCCTAATGGGTATCTAAAAATGTGTTTTTTTGGCTATAAAGTCTGTACTTTGATCAATACAAGGAGCTTTGCACAAAAAGAGGGCTAATTAGGCCTAGTGAAAGAACCAAAAAAGTGCTAGTTTGGAGGATATTGTCCAAAACAAGGGTACATTATTTTGATATATGTTGTGTGACATGGAAATGGGTATCATAAATTTTTTTTATATTTTTTATTTGATCAATATTGTGAATTTTATAGCCAAAATGTAGTGATTTCTGATTTTTATGAGAAACATGGTAATTTGAGCCTAACAGAGGGTATTTTGAGCCATTTTGTCTGAAGAAGATCCATACAAAAGTCCATTAGATTGTCAAATGGAAAAATTGGTACTCCAAATTGGTTTTTCATTCCTTTTAAGTGGTTTAGTTTGTTATATACGGGCAAAAATCAGTCCAAACTGTATTTGTATAAGAAAACAGGGCAACCATAAGTAAGATAATTACTAAGTGGGAGTGCTCAAGCTTTGGAAAATAGTTTGTTGGATTAGGGTGGATATAACACCATGTTTGAAGGTGTTTTCATGGTTTGAAAAGGTGAGAATTACAAACAAGTGCATCAAGATACCATAGGTGGAGGGGCCATGGGGGAATAAGGGGGAGCCTTATTACGAGGGCAACCTATGGAAGCAAGGGTGGTAAGTATATGAATGGTCATGAGGTGATATTTGAGATTATATTAAAGGATGTGGAAATGATCAGTGTGATGAGTACCACATTTGTGCCAGAGACAATATATCTCTCCATATTTGGGAATATATTCAGGTAATACATTCAGGGGGAGGTATAGCTTTGTCTGTGGGTTGAGGAGTAGTGGGATGCAAGGTGTCTATATATTATTTTAGCTTATAATAATGCACATAATAATGATTATATATGCCATGGAAGTGACATATACACTTTTTAGTAGACTTTATATGTTTACTAACATAGGGAGTGGAAATTAACACTGAGGAAGGCTGTGTAATGAACAATCTCTTGTCCAATGATTGACAACTTTATGAATATCATAATATGGCTAATCGACCCATTTGGTAGGCAAAGGAGTAAGTTTTAGTAAAGGGATAAAACCATCACCAAGGGAAGGTGGGACTAGTGGAGAGACTATGTAAGGCTCTATTGAAGGATCAATAGGATTGAAAATAAGAAGAGACTTAGCTAGAGAGGGAGTGGGAATAGGCTCTGAATTGGGCTCTACTGAGGAAGGGACAAGATGCATGAAAGGTTGAAAGACAGTCACAAGCATCTTAGGGATAATTCAACTAAAGGGTTCTTGGTATCTAGCAAAGTGTTAGGGACCTATCATAACATGATCCATAAGCATACTCCTATGAAGCTCTTTAGAAACTGGAGGTGTGTGCAACATCTCTACCCTATGAACAAGAAGAAAAATGATAAAATTAAGAATTATATAGGATGGAATACAATAAGATAAATAGAAATACTGAAGTAAAGAGGATTGATAACAAATAACTTTAGCATCTCAGGCTTGAACAAGACCTAAGAATGGATCATCTATAGTAAAACCATCATCATAGATGGGTGTATGAAGATCAATGGCATAGGTAGGGATGACCTTGTCATTAGATGTGGTATGATGAATGGAGTGCTAAGTTTTAGTTAAGTATATCATCACTAGGTGGTTGACGAGAATACAAATTTAGAGAAGGTGAAAGTTGAGAAATGAGATGAGGTAAGAGCTCTGAGATTTTGATCGTAAGGTTGATCTCATCTGAGTCATCATCATCTGAATCTAGGAGGTTAGGTGGTATATTCCCAATGAGTTTGGGGTGACCATTGTAATTGTATGTGGAGTTGATAAAAAAAATAAATTATTGAGATTCATGAAATGGAATGCTTATCAAGGGTTCAATGGTTGGGATCTTGAATATGCCACAATCTTGGAATTATTTGAAATTTTAAGGGTTAGTGTAACCTCAAATCCTATAGATGACTCAATTATGAGGAAATTTGACACATTTCTAAGTAGAAGAGGCAATTTCTCTCATGCGATGAGTCCATGGCCTACCAAGCAAAATGTTATAAGATAGAGGAAAGTTGAATATCATTGCCTTCAATTGAATAGTGACAAGTGGAATGGTGACAGGGAGCCACACACAACCTAATGGAGGAATTTACCTTTAGTCATAGCATTGACACATGCTACATGTGGACTTAATATTACATTCAAAATATCCAAGGGTTTTAATAAAATCTATAAAGGCAATGTAAATACCCGATCCCTCATCAATCAAGGCATGCTTGACTTAGATATTACCAATTTGGACACTGATAAAAAATGGAGGATGATCTACATGAAGTAAAATCTCATCAGGGATCATAGAAGCAATGGGGAATTTGAGGGAGAGAGAAGTGTCCATTATTTCATCAACATGCATGGACATCTCTTCGCATGGTTTTAAAATGTTATCTTCTAATCTGGATAAGGTGGCTTCACATCCTACTAGCAGAGAAAAAAGGAATGTTCATTTTGAATAGGAGATGCATGAGATGATTACGATGATGTAGAGAAGTTTGCATAAGTTCAAGAAATGGGATTTGAGATGGGAGATTAGTAAGTTCCATGATAGGATCCCATTCATCATATCCCATAAGGGGACTGTTGGAAAGAAGTGCATAATGTTGAAGGAGGTCTTAGATAGGAGGAGTCTAAGTGCATATGAATTAATGTTGATAAGATGAGGGAAGTTTAATTGGAGGACAAGTTTGTTTATTGTCTTGAGAGGATGGGGTAGCTGACACAGGTTTGGTTTTAGATAAATTAGAAGAAGTGTTAATATTAGTTTGAGTATCATTAGTGATGGGTAAAGAAGTTGTAGGAGTGGTAGAAATGGTATGAGAAGTGTTATCCAAGGGAGGTGTTAGAATTGGTTCATCAAAAGATATAAGGTCTTCTTACCCCAACTCTATTAAGTGAGTTGGGGAAGAGTCTTGGATAACACAGAAAGTGGGAGATGATTGAGGAGTGTGGATGGGATAAGAATCAATGAAGGCAACTACCCTTCACCTATTAGTCATATTGACCATATTCTCGTTAGGAGTTAGGTTTATAAGACTGTCAACATTATTAATAGGAGTAGGCTTATCATTTTTGTCTTGGTGACTCAAAAGAGGATCTTTATAGATAGCCAAATAAGTAATAACCTAGTTCAAAGCTTGAAATTTAGTTTGTGTTTCATGGGCTTTGAAGGCAATTTCATATGCTTGTTGACATTTATGAATGATAGAATCATGGTCAAAATTGGGAGCAAGAAGAAAATCCACATCAAAATTATGTAATTATCTACAAGTTTCATGAGAATGACCCCAACTAGCATAAACCAACATAATTTATTTGGATCATAATAGGATTTCATGGGATTAGTGGAATCAGATTCTCATGGAAGAAGCTTTGGTAGACACTTTTATAACTTCATTAAGGATAAAGGTTTATGAACATTGATGTTACTTGTTAAAGATAAACGAGGATTAGTGATGTGTTTGGGAGGGGAAGCTTGTTTCGTAGCACGGTTGGGAATAATGACTTGAATAGTATGAATGGTATCATAACAATTGGTGACACCATCACTAGTAGCATGACAATTTTCATTTTTGATTAACATGTGAGTACCCATAGAAGGTTGGGATGGATCAAATTAACTCATGAGGAAATCTTGGTGATTGGCTTGGTCAATGGCCTCTTCCAAAATGCGTGAAGAGAGAGTTCAAACCTGATATTACAACTTAGGATAAAGAGCATTGGTATATAGATGAAAGAGGTTATCATTTGCCATATTGTGTTCACACTTGTTATATTAGGTCTTCCATTGTTTGATGAAAGCTTGTGCGATTTACATTTCAAGTTTCTTACAATTAATAAAATGGGCCAAGGTATTTTCAGGGAGATCACTAGTTTGAAATTCTTGAACTAGAGCATTGACTGAATCTTCCAAACTAGTGATGGAATGAGATTTGAGTTGGTTATACCAATTTAAATCATATCTAGAGAGAGTTTTTGCTAATATATTGGTAGAAACAAAAGTATTTAACTTGACCCAATCTTTGTATAGATTTATAAAATGTTTTTAAGTGTAGAGTAGGATTGGTTAACCCATTGTAACTAATGGTAGGGGTGATACCTCCTATATCGATGTTAGTAATTTGAGGCATAAGAGGTTCATTTTGAAGGTGCTTGATTGTTTTATTAATAAGAGGAGGTTAAGGGCTAAGATTACCATGGGAATCTTGTAGAGGAGGTGGGGGAGGATTTTGGTTATGCATTCCCCATAGACCTTATTGAGGGTGATTTTGGAGATGGATAAGATGATTTTGCATTTACAACATTTGGTTGACATTATTAGCTTAGAAATCATTCATTTGATTAAGAGTTTGCAATAGAAGTTTATGCGTTTGAGTGGTATTATTTGCATTAGTATTAGTGGTTTGGAGACCACTATGAGTGGTAACATGTGTGTTATTAGTATATTGAGAGGAATTGATGATTGTCATTTAACTCTTCATTTAATAAATGTTTAATTGATGTCCTGTCAATTAGGGCTGGTGTCCAAAGCTGTGTACAGTAAGGTGTATGATGGTAGATCTAGAAGTCTACTTGTGGGGGTGTTTACTGGTCCTATTATAACTTTGACTAATGAAAGAAATGTGTCCTAAACTACTTGATTCACTATTTTGCTGAAAAGAAAAAGATGTAACTATTTAATCAAATAAATCCATTCTTTTGCTTGAAAGTAAAATCACACTCCTATTTATGCTTGCGTGGAAATGGAGATGTTTAGCTTAAAAAGGAAATTTGCTTCACACATTTGTTGTAAAAGAAAACACACTTTGCTTAGAAAGGAAATGACTTTCGAATAAGGAAATGCCTTTTGAACTATGAATTTGTTTTGATGTTTTATGAGTGAATGCAAACATTAGCAAAATTTTGATTAGTTATAACAAAGAGTTAATATAATATAACATAAGTATCGTACACAATTCATGGTTCCAAGGAGAGTGGGCCCTTACTCCTCTCAAACTTAAGAACAAAGATTAATCAATGTTGGAAACTGAAGTGATAATTCATAAAACTGAAATGATTACAATTTGTTTAAAACTTGCAATATAATTATACGTATCTTTCATCTATTATCCCCTTTTAATAACAAAAGTCTTACATTTTATACTAATATAATCAACTCAAAATAGGATGTAAAGAGATAGGATTCCTTGGTTGATCCACTCATCCAAAAATAGGAGATTGGATTTTCAAGAGATCCAATTATTCTGATGAAATAGATATACTATCCTAAAATAGTCTTAAGATCCAAATATACATATATCTTTATCAAAAGTAAATCCTATAAAATAGTAGGCGAGTATTTTCTTCATTTGACTCTAGCTAGAATGATTCTCTCTCATCTTATCTAGCTACCAACTTCCCCATTTATAACTTTGTCTTTACAGTATCTATGAAATTGACCCTGTAGAGTCGGTAGGAATGAGCCTACGGAGTTCATAGAAACAAGCCTACAAAGTCCGTAGAAACAAGCCTTCTGTGTGAGTTCTGCTGGATAGAGATCAAAATTGAACTTTCACTATACATCGCTTGTGTCTTCTTCCTGAGCATTCTTCACAACAAAAAACACTAAAAGATGTTATGTATTAGACATTAATGACAAAGTAAAGGTTTAGTCTTTGGTTCAATATAAACAAGACAAATATCTACTTTTCATGTAATAACTATCTAACAATCTATGATTTACATTAGATAATATCCTTAAAGAGATGAATTGAGGGAAATAACATGTCAATAATGAGCCATATTCTAAGCTCAGCATCTCCCCCAGGCTTTACCTTTTACAAGTCCCATTGTAAACATTCATTGGCATTCATAGCTTTGGCATCTATTTTTCACACTTTGACTCAAATCATAGTCATCAAATTCATCTGTTAAATGCTTGTAAACCCTTGATGTTCTTGAATCATTTGTTTCTAAATATTGAATTTCTCTGATTATGGAGGCTAACTCTGCCATCCTAGAATAGGTATGATCAATAAAGGGGTTCTATATCTCATGCCAATCCATTTATTTTCTCCCCCAAAGTTTATTACCTCTATTAAGATTTCCAAAATTGAGGTATCTCTCCTCATAATCCATCTTAAGTTATTTGGAGACATGACCTCTCATCTTCTAAGAGACACTAAAAGTTGGTCTCACCTTTTCACACTTGCAGTCACCACTAAATCAAAACTCTACCTTGAAAACAAGTCAAAAGAAACAACACAATCATATAAAGATTGTAAATAATGAGTTTTAACTTCATTGCTTAAATAAGCACAGTTAAAATTCTATCTGATCAATCTAGGGATAGGAAAGGCTAGTTTGATACACAATCCTGTAGTCTTAGCATGATTTGTATACTCCTCAAATCTACTTTTTCATTCTAGTTGATTTTTGAATGTAGAATGCAATGCCCTTAGTTGAACTTTTCCTAAATGAAGGTTTATCAAGAACTTATTGTACTCATGGTCTCCTATGATCAAATCATGCAAATCAAATTCACAAAACAAATCCTACTGATCAGATTCAACACTACAAAAAATTTCTAAAAATGTTGTTGGCTGTAAAATCTTGTAAGGAAGATGACAAGAGATCCTCAGAAGCTGCCATCTATAAAATTGTTCAAATAAAAACAAACTATATGCAGGAAAAGGATTCCTACATGCCAAAAGAGATTCCCCTAATTTACATGCATCCTACAAATTTTCTTCTAAATTTTAAACCTTAGCTTCTAATTCTTTCTTTTTATTTTCCAATATTTTGTTTGAAAAAGTTACAACTTTATTTTTATATTTAAGTATAGAATATTCTTCTTCAATTTGATTTAGCATTTGCAAGGTAGGAATACTTGGACAACTTTTTTGACATCTTTGGTCAACAAATACCTTAAGAGGAGAAGGTGCAACATTAGAAGGTGCTTTAGAAGAGTTTACCAAACTTTGCAATCTCCTATTCTCCTTCTTCAGATTTTCTACATATATCTAGAGGTCTATTTGTTCAGATTTATTTTTCTTTATTGTTTCTTTGAATTTATGAACTTTTGTTGCATGATTGGCAGATACTGTGTCCAATTTTTGTACCAACAATGAGTTGAGATGATCCTTATTCTATAATTGACTGATCAAGTCAACAATGTCAATTGTTTGTTATTGATTTAGAGCTTGAGCTTTAGAAAGCTTCAAAGTTAACTACATAATAGGATCATTTAGATTATATGACTCTCTTTTCTCATTTATGCATATAGTTTTTCTTTTATTCATTACAGTTTCAAGTGAAACATGTGGTTATCCTGCCATACTTGATTCCTCTACTGTGAGTGGCTCTTCTCCTAGAATTGGCTCCTCTATCATGATTGGAGAGTTCCTTCAAAAGAAGTTTCTTCAACATCTATAGTTTCAGGGATACTTTGATGTATTAGGGAATGAGATACCTTTTTAAGACTATCCAAAATGTCTATAGCCTCTTGTTCATCTTCATCTATCAGAATTAACCTTCTCTTTTTTTGGGTCACTCTTTAAGCTACACTCAGTTGTATTTCCTTTTCAATCATCAAACCGTCAGTCTTCTCAAGTTCTGTAGCAACCTTTCATTTCAATTTTCTTCTTCCTAACAAGGGAATTGGTTGTACTACAAATTCTTGAGGTTCTTGTGGGGACCTTGAAAATATAGAGATTTAAGACCTTGTGATTCTTCTTGAAGAAGAAGGGATTTCTGTTGAGACTACAGGTTGTGATTTCTTCTTTGGAGTTGTTTTATCAATTGATGCAACTGCTGGAGATGAATTTTGCTATGGTAAATTTGAGGTTTCTTGTGCAATAAAATATGGAATACTATTCCAAAAATCCTCCCAGACCTCTTGCCTTTGCTGAAGGAAGTAATGTTAGATAATTAGGTGAATAAGGCCATGGTGCCTAAGAGCAACATTAAGAGTTGTAGTCATAATTTAAAGGGCACCATATAATAATCATGGGAGGTTAATCTTGCAATGAGGGTTTTGCCTTCCATACTTAAGGTGTATTAATATTTTTATGGTGTCTTCTCCTAAAAGACTATTTTGCCCCTCACAAATGATATACTTGAGTACCTACTTGGCTACAAATATCCAAGGTTCAGGAAGTGAATTTCTAAAAACATTTTTGATTTTCTCTTGGAATCTATTAGACATGAAGTTTTAGTTTGCTCATTACCATTAAAATAAATAATTAAACTACTAAATGGAATTCTATTTATCGCTCTCATTCCCTCATCTTGAACTTGTATGATTTGACTTATAATTTGAGTTGAAATAGGAATAACAATGCCTTTAACAACTGAAAACTCAAGGGTGAGATTAGTGATGAATTATCTTACCATTGTTTTGTGGAAACCCTAAAATTTTCAATAAAAGGTAGCCAACCATTTGCTCTAAATACTACCACTGAAGCTTTATCTTTATGAAACTTTACTGCATTTTTTGGCTCTGATCTCATTTTTTATCCCATTTCTACTCAGATTTATGGACAACTTTATTTCTTTAACTCAGATTAAGGCTTAGACCAGCTTTTATTGAAATATGTAGGCAAAAAACACTGAGGGTCTGTAGAAATGAAATGTTTCATGTGAAACTCTACAACTTTATGAGTTCGTAGTTTGATATTATTACTTATACAGTTCAGTGTTGCATGTTTCTATGGAGTGTACCAACCATTTTGTTAATTTATTACAAATGGAATGAAATGATGACATTGCACTTTGATGGTGATAATGATTTATCATTTTATTTATAACCTCTTTATAACGTTCCATCACTATAATTATTGATGATACAATTGATTGTACTAAAGCTGCACACTTATCCATACACCTTTGGTAGCTTGTTTGTATGCTTATCCATTATGGTATGTGTCATGCCATTCCATTTCAGAAGGGTCAAGTTTGGGTCATCTCTATAAAATAAATATTAATTAAATCAAATATAATTAGTTAACTAAATATAAATAAATAGAATATATGTCTCACTTACTTTTGACCTTAGATTTATCCTTTGCTCGCCATTTGTCCTACACAAATAATTTTGCATGGATTAGTCAACACGTGTTGAAAGAATAAATTTTATTGCATGAAGAAAATCAATCATAGTGATATGATGAGATTTATTTTTTAATATTATTATTATATATTTTGTTTTTGCCCTTTGGCCAGCCATTGTTGGTTTTTTAGCTAAAGCCTAGTTTGTAATGCATAGCCAACCAACAAGTTAGTTTTCTGGGCATGCATTGTCAATAGTGTCCCTAGAAGGATTTTCAATATTGATATATTTATTTATTATTATTATTATTATTATTATTATTATTATTTTTAAATATGTAGGATCATCAAGGAGTAGGTTCTCTAGAAGAAGTAGAGTCCTCCAGAACAACTACTTGATTTGAAGCAATTTCCCTAGAAGAAACATAGTCCTCTAGAAAGGCTACTTGATCTTTTACCTTTTGAACAAATTATTATTTATTGAAAGGTTTCTGATAAAGCCTCAATCTATGTATATTGACTAACAGATCTCTTCTACTATCATCAATATGTATTAGCTTAATAAAATTGTTTTCAAATATCTCAATCTGATAAGGTCTCAACCACCTCATTTGTTGTTTTCTTTTAAACTATTGAAATTTGAAATCAAATAACAGTGCCCAATCTCCTTTTTGAAACTTATGTTGCTTGATTTGTGAATCATGTCAAACTTTTCTTTGATGTTGTACCAATTCAATTCTTTGTAGTGCTTCCATCCTCATCTCATCAAGTTGATTAAGCTGTAAGAGTCTTGCTTTCTATATTTCTTCTAATTCAATCCTTACTTCTAAAACTATTTTTAAAGTTTGTAATTCAAATTCAATAGAGAATAAAGGCTTCTTAACATAAACCAATTCATAAGGTGAAAATCTAGTTGTTGTTTTCCAAGTAGTACTAGAGGCCCAAACAACTTATAGTACCTTATCTGCCCAATCCTTTCTACTGGAATTAGGAACCTTGGTTAAAATGGTTTTCAGTTCTCTATTAGTGACTTCAACTTGCCCATTAGCCTGTGGATGGTATGGAGATATTTTTATAAGTTGAATTTGATATAATTACATGAAGTGCTTTATCATGTTTGACATGAACTGTGATCCTTGATTTGAGACTATCTCCCTTGGAGCACCAAACCTTTGCATAATTTTAAAATATAAGAAATCAGCTACCATCTCTTCTCTTGCATGAGTTAATACTTCCACTTCTGCCCACTTGGTCACATAGTCTGTACATACTAGGAGATATTCCTTTCCTCTAGAAGGAGGATCCATAGGACCTATAAAATTAATTCCCCATTCCTCAAATGATTCTAAAACCAATTGAGGATGAGGGTGCAGAGGCATCTCTGTTGAAAGAGTAGGCTATCTAATTCTCTAACAAGCATCACAGTATCTGACATATCTTTTTACTTGCTAATGAAGGTGAGGCCAATAATATCTTGCTCCTAGGATTTTGTGTATGGTTCTTTGAGCTAAGTAATGACCTCCTCTTGATTCATCATGACAAGCTCTGATGATATCATAAGCTTCAATATTTATCACACACCTGTGAAACACATGGTCAGGTCTAAGTTTGAATAACATTTCGTTAATCCATTTAAAATAAGAACTTTCTTTGATTAAATGTTTTTTTTCTTTTTGTGAAAATTATAGAGGAAATTTTCCTGTAGTGAGATAATTGGCTATATCAGCAAACCATAGAGATTTTGATGAAATAGCAAATATTTATTCATCTAGAAAGTCATCTTCCACTAGTTCTTTCTCACCTATAGTGTTTATTCTTGACAAGAAATCAACAACCACATTAGACTTCCCTAATTTATTTATAATAGTAACATCAAATTCTTGTAAGAATAAAAACCATCTAATATTCATACCTCCCAAAATTAGTTTGTTGGTAAGATATCTAATAACAGAATAGTCTGTATAGATAAATACTTTATAGTCTGTTATATAGTGTTTGAATTTGTTAATTAGATAGACTACAACTAGGAATTCCCTCTCAGTTATGATATAGTTTCTTTCAACAGGTGTCATGTTTTTGCTAATATAATATATATCATACATGTAATCCTTTTCATCCTTTGCTGTATTAGAAGCATCCATGTATATATAGAATGGTTAAGTCCAATCTGGTCCTCTCAATACTAGAGCAGTAACAAGTTTAGATTTAATGGTCTCAAAGGCTTGCTGACAACTATCACTCCATTTAAATGTACTATCTTTTGTAAGCAAGGCAAATATAGGGGTAACTATTTGGCTAAAATTATCTATGAAGCATCTGTAGTAATGAACATTCCTAAAAAACTCTTAATTTCAGTTTATGTTTATGGGATGGGTAAGTTGGAGATTATTTCAACCTTCTTTGGATCTACTTGAATGTCTTTTGCAGAAATATGGTGTCCTGGCACTATTCCTTCATCTATCATCAACAAACATTTCTCATGGCTCAAAGATAATTGATATTCTTCACATATGATCAATACTTTTTCCAAGTTGGTAAGAGCCTCTTCATAAGTTTTACCATGAATGGTGAAATCATTTATATATACTTCAACACAATCATTTATAAGGTCAGATAATATTACTAAAACTACTCTTTGGTAGGTTGTTGGAGCATTACAGAGTCCAAATAGGAGTACTCGATAAACAAAAGTTCCTCAAAGGTAGGTAAATGTGGTTTTATCTTGATCTTCAACTGCCACTATTATCTGGTTATACCCACTAAACCCATCCAGGAAAAAAAATATCTTTTTCTTGCCAAGTTGTCAAGAACTTGATCAATGAAAAGTAGAGGAAAATAATCTCTTAGTGTTGCTTTGTTTAGTTCTCTATAATCTACACATACCCTTAATTTTCCATTTTTCTTGGGCATAATTACTAGGGGTGAAATCCACTGACTACCTGAGATGGGGTAAATAAACCCAACTTCCAACAATTTTTAGATCTCTGTTTTGACTATCTCCTTTAATACTAGGTTTATTTTT
Source organism: Torreya grandis (assembly GCA_037957365.1). Lineage (NCBI taxonomy): Eukaryota > Viridiplantae > Streptophyta > Pinopsida > Cupressales > Taxaceae > Torreya > Torreya grandis. The sequence goes on along the minus strand of JARHVA010005168.1, from coordinate 982,057 downwards.
CTTTGTGGTTGTTTGACTGATTTGACAGATTTTATGTAAATGTGATGAGTGCATATGCTAGAATGAATTCCCTTTATATCAGTATAATCCCAAGTAAAATCCTTGGTTTGTCTTTCCAATACTTCAAATAATTGCTCTTTCTCTTCATTTGTTAACCAACTATTGATGTTTAAAATCTTTTCAGGTAATACCATGATTGGTTTTGTACTTGGGTAGTTGGATTCTATTTGCTTGAATTCACTAATCAATGAGTTCAAAGGACATGGATGAGGAAGTAGCTTATGAAACATGGTTATATTATCAACAAACTCTTTTCTAGGAGGAATCAGTCTTGCTAAAGAACAATGGAATGCATCTAATAAATGAGTTTGCTATTGTTTTACCAATTTCTACACACTTTCTTGAATCAATCCATGATCATATAGTGAGGAAATAATTGAAGTAGAAGTGGCAGTTTCATAATATTTTGTCTGACCCAAGAATCCTAAACTGAGGCAGTCCGTAGTTTTTGGACTAGTAGAGTCTATAGATTCCAGACTAGTAGAGTCCATAGCTTTCAGATTGGCAGAGTCCATAGCTTTCGAATTGATAGAGTCCATAGCTTTCGAATTGATAGAGTCCATAGCTTTCAGAATGATAGATTTTAATTATATGTCTTTATTCAAAATTTTCAAGTGTTTTTTAACTGTGATCATAGCTAAGGAGGAAATTTTGTTTGATGTGTTGTCTGATTCATCTCCATAAAGTTATTGTATGTGATTTGTTGATGGTTTTACAAGAGGATACAAAGAAATGCATTTGGATTTTAACCTATTAGAAATGGTCATGTCTCTTGACCTATAATCAATTAATGCTACTACAATAGCCAACTATGGTCTATCTAGGATTATGGGATATCCTAGATTCTTTATTTTAGGTTGCAAGACCATGAAATCTACTGGATATTCTTAAGACTCTATTAGTACTTCAACATTTTCTATAGTCCCTTCTAGTTTAGTTACAGATTGGTCTGTGATTTAAAGAATAGTAGTTATGGGTTGTATTCTCATAAGATATAATGTTTGGAGAGTATCAGTTATCATAACATTAATTATTGCTCCCAAATCTATTAAGATGCCAAGAATTTCTTTACCTTTGATTGTCACTGTGATCACTGGGCTTCTTGAATCTGTATATTTTAGAACTAATAGTTTTCCTGCTAATAAATTAGTAACTTTTCCATCAATATGAATGGTTCTTAGATATTTTGATTTCCTCTCAGGTGTCTTGATATAAAGGTTTTTGATGATCTTGTTCAATTCAGGTATATGCCTAATAGCTTGTAGTAGGGGTAACTCAATATTGATCTTTTGCAATTTATGGACCAAGTTTGATTCTGGTTTAATATCAATTTTTCTTAATCTTTCAAGAAAAGAAACTACTGGTGTAGTAGTGTTTTCTTTGTTTACTTCAGGGCTCATTTTGATTTCAACTTCTCTAGTATTTAATTGAGATGATTTTGTTATTTCTTTTTCATTAGGGATCTCAGAAATGAGAATTGGAGGTTTTTGTATAGTTTTCCCTAATCTTAAATATATGTCCAAACAATCAATAACTTCAACATTCATTGTCTCTTCCTATTCATTAACATAAACAGGTGCTAGTTGTTTATTCTTCAAAAATTTTATTGGTTATGCAAGCATTGAGGGTTGATTGATTTGACTTTGTTGCTGAATAACTAGGGGTGGCATTATAGTTTGTTATTGAAGTGGTCTTCTTGGTTGGGTGAATTGTTGTTATGGGTTCTACTATGGAGTCCATTATTGATATTGCTATGGGATCTATTACTACTGTGGTACCCATTATTGCTATGGCTGTGGCTGTTGCACCATCCATGGGGGTGTTGGCATCCAATCTTGTCCTACCCATGGATTTTGGATTGATGGAATTTGGGGTTGATTACAAAAAGGTGAAGGAACTAAAACATTCCATGGTGCCATCCATGGATTAACTGGGTTTCTTGCATTAAACTGTCCTTGAGCCTAATTTTATGGGGTAAAGTTTTGTCTCTAGATATAATTTACTTCTTCAGTGGACTGGACTTGTATTTTCATTTGATTTTTTAAAACAAGTAGAAGGATTTAATGTTTGGTATCATGATCTATTGCATCATAGATCCCACATGATGAAACATTGGTTTTATTTAGGGGGTAGTCTCTATGGGCATGTTTCTATATGCATTTAGGACAATAGATTGCTAAGGGTTCTATTGCATTTGCCTTATCTTGAAGACCATCTAAAGTAATATTTAGTATAACTAGAATATCCATCTTTAGATTGACAAATTCTTTCATTAGCTTATCCACTTCATTAGATTTCCTAAACCTTCCTCTCTTAATTCTAGGTTTTATTCAAGAGTAGTTGGTACAAAGCTCAAAAATCTGATTGAAAGCCAACTTATTTATATCTCCACCTCCCATCAGATTTAAGGCATCTCTAGTATCTTCATCCAACCCTTTTAAGAAAATTAATTTCTAAACTTCTTTAGTGAGTGGATAATTGCTTCTTTTATGAATGAACATGAATTTATCCAAATAATCCTCTAAAGATTCATTCTCATTCTGTTTGATTTTGAAGAAATCCTCTTTTCTTTCTCATACTCGACAATAATATTGATACTTGTTTAAGAATTCTATCTCCATGTCATCCTATGTTCTAATAGAATCACCAGGTAAATCCATGAACCATCTCATAGCTGCATCTTTAAGTGTAGAGGGATATAGTTTTAATTTCTAGCTATCTGTTGTGTAATCATAGGTTTGACATAACACCTTGTACTCAAACAAGAATTGATCAGGACCTTCTGTAGATCTTCCCCAAAAATTTGGCAGATTAGCTGATGAAATATTTTTCATGGGGGTTTGATCATTAGGATCTACAACAATAGGAAAGGAAAAAGTCCTTCTTGGTTGTGCAAGTTGTTGATTTCCTAGATTTTGTTGGAGAGCCATATTTTCTTCTTCTAATAATGTTTCAAAGATGGGATGATCTTCCCACTAAATATTTGTGGTACCAATTATCAGTTGTTCAAAGTTATTAAAATTTTCTTCAGCTATAGATTTTTGAAATGCTTCTTCTAAGTTCTTGGCAATTTCTAAATAATGTCTTCCTATAAGAGATTGATCCTAAGGAATTTGTCTATAGGGCTTGCTTATTGCAATGGCCTGGTTTCTATCCAAGTTTTTGAAGATTCTTGTAGATAGGTTTCACTCGTAACTTTTGGTTCACTACTCAGAGATGTTGAAGGAGTTTCAACTTGTGTTCTTGGTAGAAATTTTGAGATGAAGCGTCCTTTAGAGTCTCTAAGACGGTATATCAATTTATTAAATTTTTATGGTTTTTATAATTTTTTTTTACTCTAGACCAATAATTATTACCTTACTAACACCTTGTTCCCCAACAATGACACCAAAAATGATGAGTACCATTTAACTCTTCATTTAATCAATGTTCAATTGATGTCTTATCAACCAAGGCTAGTGTCCAAATCTGTCTGGAGTAAGGTGTCGGATGGTAGATCTAGAAGTTTGCTTGTGGGGGTGTTTAATGGTCCTATTCTAACTTTGACTAATGAAAAAAATGTGTCCTAAACTACTTGATTCACTCTTTTGCTAAAAAGGAAAATATGTAACTATTTAATCAAATAATTCTATTATTTTGCTTGAAAGTAAAATCACACTCCTATTTATGCTTGCATGGAAATGGAGATGTTTAACTTAAAAAATAAATTTGCTTCACACATTTGCTGTAAAAGAAAACACACTTTGCTTAGAAATAAAATAACTTTGGAATAAGGAAATGCCTTTTGAACTATGAATTTGTTTTGATGTTTTATGAATGAATGCAAAGATTAGTAAAATTCTGATTAGTTATAACAAAGAGTTAATATAACATAACATAAGTACTGTACACAATTATTGGTTCCAAGGAGAGTGGGCCCTTGCTCCTCTTGGACTCAGGAACAAAGATTAATCCATGCTGAAAACTAAAGTGATAATTCATAAAATTGAAATGATTACAATCTGTCTAAAATCTATAATATGCTTGTACATATCTTTCATCTATTATCCCCTTTTAATAACAAAAGTCTTACATTTTATACTAATATAATCAACTCAAAATAGGATGCAAAGAGATAGGATTCCTTGGTTGATCCACTCATCTAAAAATAGGAGATTGGATTTCCAAGAGATCCAATTATTCTGATGAAATAGATATACTATCCTAAAATAGTCTTAAGATCCAAATATATACAACTTTATCAAAAGAAAATCCTACAAAATAGCAGGTGAGTATTTTCCTCATTTGACTCCAGCTGGAATGATTCTCTCTCATCTATCTAGCTTCCAGCTTCCTCATTTGTAGCTTTGTCTTTACAAAATCCATAGAATTGACCCTACAAATTTGATAGAAATGAGCCTATGAAGTCTATAGAAACAATCTTACAGAGTCCATAGAAATAAGCCTACAAAGTCTGTAGAAACAAACCTTCTATGTGAGTTCGTAGTTCTGCTAGATGGAGATCAAAATTGAACTTTCACTATACATCACCTGTGTCTTCTTCTTGAGCATTCTTCACAACAAAAATTGCTAAAACATGCTATGTATTAGACATTAATGATAAAGTAAAGGTTTAGTCTTTTGTTCAGTATACACAAGATAAATATCTACTTTTCATGTAATAGTTATCTAACAATCTATGATTTGCATAAGATAATATCCTTAGAGAGATGAATTGAGGGAAATAACATGTCAATAATGAGCCATATTCTGAGCTCATCAGGAATTTTTAATTAGTGAGGCACTAGTAGCATGATTTGCTTGTGTGGAAAAATATGCACTAGCAGAGGGATGAGAAGAAGCAACACTAGATGCATGATTACCATGGGTAGCAAACAATGCACTAGTGGAAGAATTGAGTAGATTGGGTCTTATAAGAGGCCCACTAGATGTCAAACCTACCATGTTAGTAGAGATACTTGGCATGGAGGTGGAAGAAATTAAAGAGGAAGAGGTCATAGTATGAGAAGGGGTCAAAAGAGAAGGGACAGGTTGAGAAGCAAAGAAGCCATTGTCCTCAAATCCATATGAGAATGTGGGGGAAGGTGACTGGGGCACCTTGGTTTGACCACTTATCATAAGATGGTAAATAGTAAAATGATATTTTCCTTGATGTTAAAGAAATTCATTGATGAAAAAGAGCATTTCCAGAGTATATTCTAATTTAGGTTGATTTTCTAAGGAGAAAAGAGGGTTGCAAACTAAAGATGAATGGGGTGGGGTTCTATAGTTTGTAGTGTGACTGGATACATGCACATTAATTTCATCTAGTTTAGGAGCCACAAGCTACTTGTATACACATAATATTTTCAACCTTTTATCAAATACTAATGATTTACATATTGTAGGAACCCATCGAGACTCAATCTCTCTGAGTGCATGCCTTAAAGGGTGCACTAGGAAAGGGGTGGACAGACCTTTGGTGCTTCATAGGATTATTGTCCCTTATTGCCACATTATTACCAATCCAACCAAATCTTAAAACCATTCCCTAAGCTATTACTCCTCCCTTGCGCACTCCTTTAATCTTTTTCCTCTTTCCATCCCTCTTTTCCTCACCTTGATCCCCTTTCACTACTGACTGTACTAGGTTGACTAGGTTAAACATGTACAATTTTCAGCCTATGATTACTATATTGGGTTGACTGGATCGATCCTATACTATTTTTGGGTATTTTCACTTGAGAACTTTACTAGACCTTCAATCGACCTAGCTCGAGACCTAGTGATTTATCTCTTGAAAACATATAGGGTCAACTGGGTTGACCCTGTATAGCTAGAATATTTAGAAGGATTTATTATGAGATACACCTATAAATACAATATCATTTCATCATTATTTCAATATGCAATAAAGACTTAATATTTGCTCATGCTTCCTTACAATATGCTCTTCCACCATTCTACTTGAGGAGTCTTAGCTTAGGGTTTCTACTTGGAGAATCTAGTCTTATGGATAAGTCTTTGATGCTTTGGCCTTTCTTAGTTATCCTTAAAAACCACAACAACCTCTTTCAAAGCCCCTTTGGACAAGGGAGAGATTGAGTCTCAATGGGTTTATATTCAGGTAAACATATTCTAACTTTGTTTTCCTCTCTTTAGTAGATAGAAGTAGCATAAGTATTAGCTCGAATAATATTACTCTTCATATTTCATGTATTAGGGTCTTACTCATACTTAGCTTAATTGAGATTCTCTTATACATGTTTTTGTTACTTTACTAACCCCTCATGTTGTGCCACAAGATTTGATGTGCACTAGATTAGATTTACTTTCTTGTTATTAGAATAGAGTGAAACATCAAACCTAGGACTCTTTTAGGGTTGTATGACTATGTTAGATTGTAGGCTTTGGAACCCTTCCTAACATGGTGTATTATGACAAGTGATCCCCTGATTGGGTCTAGTAGATCCCCATATTGGTCATGCTTCTGCTTAACAAATGTTTTCCCAATCAAAAGTGTAGGTATGCTCTATCTTCTCTGAGCCAAGATTGATTTATAGACATGATGCATTTTTGATTACATACATTCTAGTGAACCCAACATGAACTAACCCTTGAAATATTTATTCACCTTATTTTATTCTTTTTCATCATTATTTTTATCATAGTGGGTCGAATACATTGACCCAACTTTGACTTTTGTGCATATGTTTTTAGGTACAAGCTACCACATCGACTCAGATGACCTAATACAGGTTTTTATCTTTTCAAACTTCTAGTCTAGACTACTAGGTTGACCCAGTCAACCCTATACTTTTTTAGACATCAATTTTAGCATACTAGGTCAACCTAATCAACCCTATACATTTTAGGCACTCAACAATAGGTTTTTACAAAGCTTGATTGACCCAGTTGACCTAGTTAACAAAATTTACAAGCATATATCAAGATTCTTGAATGATAATCTTCACTCTTTGCATCTCTGATCCACCAAGATTCCTTTTTATCTCTCTATCTCTTTCTTTACAATATTTCCTTTTATATTTTGTAGTCTTTAAAATTGCCCTTACACAGTCAACTGGATCGACCTAATTCTATGTTTTGTATTATGTGTACTATCTATATATCTAGGTTGACTCTACCGGCCTTGTTTATTTTTAGACCTTGCTTTTGCAGTATAGGATCAACTCTGTCAACCCTATTTCGTATTATGTGTATACACTATTGACTATATCAGCACTGTACCTTCTTTAAAAATTGGAATTAACCTTATATACTAGTAATTACGTCACACTTTCTTTTCTTGTTGTTTGCATGCTTAGAATAGATCACATAGTTTAATTAGGTGGTTTTTCAATTAACCATTTAGTTTCACTATTTTCTATTTTATGCACATGACTAAATCACAAAATCTAAACAAATATTTTAACATTTGTTTACCTAAGGCTAACCTACTTGGATTTCATCACCAAGGGGGAAGCCGACTTGATGTTCTGGTCAAGTATAAAGTGTGGTTAATGGCATATTATGGTTAAGCACTTGACATGCTTATCACTATGGTGTGTGAAGTAAGGGGGTAGGCCCTAATACCAACCTTATATCATTATCATTATGGATCCTTTTAATCCCAAACTACCCGAAACCATCCTTAGATTTCCTTCTATTTCCTTTCTTACAACCAACTTTCCATCACATTTAAAATCATAATATAATAATCTCATAAACATTCAGGTTGACCAATTAGTTAGCTATGTACTTTCCAAGTTGATTGCTTGCTCTTTGCTCAATTATATTTTGTATTGCAAACACTTGCAATAGACAGCTTTGGTGAAAGGTTTTGTGTTGTGTGCTTCAATTGGATTGGCCAATGTTAATCCAATTAATTATTTATTTCCATACTATTATATCTTTTCAATTTACTTGCAAAAGTTATCTTGTTTCAGTTCACAATCTATTATAGGCTTATTAATTTTCCCTAGATGCTGTATTAGGTCCACATAGTTGACCCTGTATCTTTTTCTAACCTCTGTTCACTATACTAGATTGACCTAGTCAACCCTATACTATTTATAAGCCCTATTTTCTATGCTAGGTTGACTTAGTCAACCCTGTACTGATTTTTGCCTTCCTTGTTTATCAATCTAGTTCTCTATTTCTCATTCTTTGCATTCTATTCATCTCTCTTCATTCATAATGAAGTCTCTTATCAAAATCTTCTTGGATATCTTGAATACATTTAGATACTATATGGGATGTTCATTTCTCCATCTCTTTTCCTCTCAAGAGCACCATCACTCTTGGGTCACTTGCTCTCCTCCTTCATCCATGAACTTTAATATGGTGCAAATAATACCTCAAAATGAATTTGATGGATCTAATCCTTTTTGTACTCACCTAGAAACTTCTCATCCTCAAAATCTTCAAACTAATGTGGGAGTAATTGATACAAGTTTACTTAATAATCTCACTAATAATCCTTCTTCTAGTAATCCTCCCCCTAACACCATTTTGGGGAGTGTTCCTACCAACACCAACCCACCTCCTGATACAACTCAACTTTTAGCCTAAGTTATCCAACAAATAAACATAATGCAAAATTATAACTCCAACTGAATGATGCAACTTCAAAAACATTTGATCAATGTGGCTAATCAATCTCCAACTATCCATCCTCAAGCTAATCCCAATTGCATTCCTCCACCTCTTCAGGATGCCTCAGGCAATGTTATTCCTTAACCCATAATGAATAAAAAAATGATTCAAACCATTCAAAATAATCCTTTTCTCCCCTTAATAATATCCATTGATATTGGTAATATATCTCCAACTATCAAGTATTATGGGACTAAAGACCTTGCCTCCTTTCTCAAAGCCTTTGGTAATTTCTACAAAGAGTATATCTAAACTAATACCTTTGCCACAACTAAAATCTTAGTAAAAACTTTCTCTAATGATGTATTATAATGGTATAATCAACTTCCCCAACATTCTATTTAGCAACTTGAATATTTGGTTAATTCCTTAGTTAAAAAGTTTCAACACAATGAACTTCCCAAAAATTGTCTTAGCCACTTCATCAATGCTAAGCAATTTCCCAACGAATCAGCTCATGATTTTTTCAAAATATGGAAATATTTAGCTCATAAGATAACCGTAACATGAATGATGATAACTTATTCAAACTCCTTATTACTACTTTGACTCCCACTCTCTAATATAAGGTTCGAACCTTTGCTCCCCAAACACTTAATGAAGCTCTTGATCAAGCTAAACATCAAGACTTTATTATGAAGCAATTTGAACCTAATCCTAAACTTCTTAAAGGATATTTACAAATATCTAATGCTATCACTAGTAATGCTCTGTAAACCAAACTAGGAGTTACCAAAGCTGATGTTCCTTCACCCTCTCATACACCTCTTTCAATTTAGAAAATGAAATAATTTTTACCACCCTCAAAACCTTTCATCTATCCCAATGCTCATCCTAAGTGGTATTACCCAAATATATTTTTTTGTTTCCATGACAACATTGGGAATTCTCATGAATCTTATAGAGGGCTCACTAAATTTGTTGTCTCCGATATGCTTGGTGATTCATTCAATCATGAAGCTATGATTAATCTTCATCGTCAAGAATACACCACTACTTTTCAAAAATGACAAGCTTCCAAAGATTCTACCTTAAATAACCAAAAATATTCTTCAAATAATGAATAAAATACCAAGTATGTTTATGCCATTGACACCGATTATGGCCAATATTTTAACAATTCTTAATATGTCAATACTGCTAAGGTTAATTACTATCACAAACCAGCTCACAAAAATCCCATTACCAAGCTTAAGAAGCCATACTTAGAGGAATACATTCTTAAATATACTACCACCACTAATCTTTCTTCAGAAGTATAAGAGGAACCATCTCCTCCTTTCAATCCTCCAGCTACAACTATTCATCTGAAAACTAATTTAGCTCTTAAACCTTGGGCTAGTTCTTCTAATTCTCATTGGAACTTTCTTGAAGAACTCAACTATATGCCTTGTAAGATTCTAGTTATCGAGTTGGTTCACACTTCACCCTATCATCATAAGTTCCTTATGCAATAACTCCTAGAAATTGATGATTCATCCTCCTTAGATGAAGAACTACCTTTTATTGAATCTCAACCTACCAATGTAAATACCATTGAAAATATGTGTCCTTCCAAAACTTCTATTGAATTCCTTGAAGAGGACATGATCAATGATGAAATTCTCTTTTGCATTGATGATTCAATCTTTTCATCAAAGTATCCATTAATACCACTCTTATCCATAAAGTTCTAGTTGATGAAGGTTCTAGTAGTAATGTAACATCTTTATGGCTCATCCAATAACTTAATTATAATAAGGATCATCTCAAGCAAACCCATCTTACTTGTCGTGGTTTTGATAAGACTAATCAAAAGCCACTTGGGTGTATTTGGCTTCCATTAACCATTGGATCTAAGATTGTTTGAACCAAGTTTATGATCTTTGACTTACCCCTATCTTAAAACATACTCCTTGGTCATCCATGGATTCATTGAATGAAGTCCATTGCTTCTTCTGGTAGCCAATGTATTAGATTCTTACATAATGGAAAATGGTCTAAGCATGAAGTTGATCCCAACCCATGGAGCATTCATCTTCCCAATCCTAAATCATAATATTGTATTCCTACCATTCATAAGATCAATAATGCTCCTTTACCTGAATTCATTAATATGAATAATTATTTATAACTTACTCTTGTGGATTTTTATGATGATGAACCTAATGATTTGTAACATACTTGTAATACTACCAAGTTACCTCCCTATATTTCATAATGGCTTCTTCCTTCTCTATTACCCAGGGATCATATTATTCCTCTTATTGATGAGATTATCAATTTTCCACCTCCATGTAATACTCAGGAGCCTTCTTTACCTAAAGATGCTTTCACTTGTAATGATTTTGAAGTGGCCAAATTATTTCAAGATCCTCTCATCATGTCTCCTACATTTAGTAATATCAAGATTTCACCCTCTGAAACTCCCCTTGATTCTCAAACATGTACAATTTCTCCAACATATGATGATAAATATATAATATTCGAAGCTCAATCTAGAGACTTGGATGTCCAACATTATCAAAAAACCTTAGCCCAAATTCATGCTTGTAATTGGGATGTTCATACCATTTCTATGGATCATACCTTATATCTTGAGGGTCATGTGCCTCTTCCCAATTTCCTCTTATTAATACTCCTTGGGTGGTAGATGAAATTATACCTTCTGAACCTACAAAAATTTATACATCTCTTTTACCATCTATCAATCCAATCATTACCTCTAATCCTTCTCTCATCACTAAACCCACTAATATTCCAACCCCTTCTGATCTACCTACTTCTTCTACTCCTAAAATTACACTAGATGCTAATGCAACCGATATCAATTAGATACATTTTGAGTATGATGACCATGGAAATCAAATTATAGACCTTGAAGTAGATGTCGAGAATTATGGTCCTCTTCCTACCTTGCCTAGTGATGAAGATATCTTTAAGTTAATTTATGCTCGAGAACCTCAAATTCCTTGACAATATCATAAACTTGGGAATTTCAAAACTAAAACTCCTTGCTTTAACAACTTCATTACTAGCATTGACCCTAAAACAAATCCAATTTCTACCTTACCCAATGCACCATACCACTTTCAAGATGGAAATGCCATGCTTATTGAAGAAAACACTCGTATCGAATATGGTACTCCATCTTATCCTCAACCAATTACTATCTCTCATGAACTCTCACCTACTAAACATGATAGTTTTAACTTATTCTTTGATAAATATCATGAGGTTTTTGCTTGCTCCTATGAGGACATGCTTGGCATTGACCTTGGAATTATGGTGCATAACATCATTACTTATCTTGATACAAAGCTTGTGCATAAAAACAAAGAAAAATTTCACCTGAAGTTTCCACTTTATGTCATAAGGAAATCATCAAACTACTTAATGTTAAATTTATTAAACTAGTGAATTATTTTGAATGGGTCTCTAACATTGTTCCTATTCAGAAGAAGGTCACTATGGTCATTCACATTTATATCGATTTACGTAATCTTAATCTTGCTTGTCCTAAGGACAACTTCCCTTTACCTTTAATAGATTCCATGGTTGGGTATGAAATGTTATCTCTTATGGACAACTTCTCAGGATATAATTAGATTCATATTACCCTTGAGGACCAACATAAGATGACTTTCACCATAGAATGGGGCACCTATTGTTGTGTCAAAATGCCTTTGATATTAATAATACTGGACCCACTTACCAATGAGAAATGACTCTCATCTTTCACAAAATTATTGAAACCTATGTGGATGATCTCAATGTTAAATCCAAAAATTGTAAGAATTATCTTTTTGATCTTGCTATCATCTTTGACCATCTCTTTAAATATAAAGTTAGACTTAATCCTTACAAATGTGTTTTTAGAGTCACATCTGAATAATTATTATGATTCTTAGTCTTTCTCTGTGACATCGATGTTGACCCTACCAAAGTTAGTTCTATCATCAACATGCCCATTCCTCATTCTATTCCTAACATCCATACTTATTTAGGCAAACTTGGGGCAATTAAACTATTCATCCCCAAAATGGCATATTGAATTCACTCCATCAATTCACTTCTCAAAAAAGGTACTACTTTAAATGGATGGATCCATGTCATAAATCCTTTAATAATATGAAATAATCATTGCTTCATCCACCCACACTTCATCCTCCTTACAATGATAAACCTTTGATTCTATATACTTCTTCCACACCTATTTTAGTTGGGGTAATGCTTACCCAATAAGATGATATGGGAAGAGAGTATGCTATCAACTACATTAGCCGAGGCCTCATCGATTATGAAACATGTTATACCAAAATTGAATGTGATTGCCTCACCAATTATTTCATAACTAAAAATCTTCACCACTATATGCTTTACCAAACTACTTATGCCATTATTCATTCTAACCCCCTTTGTCATTTCTTCTCCAAAGCATTTCTTCTTAAAGATAGAATTGGTAAATGGATGGTATTCCTTATGGAATTTGATCTTCACATCGTCACTCAAAAAGTTGTCAAGGGGCAAATCATAGATGATCAACTTACCGTAGCTCTCATACTAGCTACTTCTTCTCTTCAAAATAACCTTCTAGATGATAATATCCTTTACATCAAAGGTCTTAATCAAGCTATTTCTCTCAAAGATTATTTTCATAGCTTTACCGTCGATCTTGAAGCCCATAATCTTGATGAATCCACTACTCCTTCCAATACTACTAAACTAAAAGTAATTATCGAGGAAATTCCTAAAATCAATGTCAACTTGCATGAGGATACTTAAACCCTTAATTTTGATGGTGCTAAATGCTTTCAAGGAGCTAGGGCAGGTTGCATTCTCATAAGTCTTCTTGGTAAGATCATTCCTTTAGCTTTTCACTTCACCTTTGATGTCACTAACAATATGGCTGAATATGAATCTCTCATTTTAGGCATGAGAGCTACTCTTGATTTAGACATTCAATACCTTAATGCTTTAGGTGATTCTTAGTTTATTTGCCACCAAGTCAGTGGTGATTATTAATGTAAAAGTGAGAACCTCATCACATATCATCAAATTTCAACCACTCTTGCTAAGGATTTCATCTCTTTCACTGTTAAGCCTATTCCTATAGATCAAAATTCCATTGTTGATTCTCTTGCCTCTTCAACATCTCTCTTTCATCCCCATCAAGTCTTTTTTAATCCTACTTTTCTTATACAAATAAGAAAATATTCATCCTCTACTCAACCACTGGATTCATTTATCTATCATATCAAGGTTGTTATCATTTAACAAAGACTATAATACCAAGACATCATTCAATTCTTACAAAATCAAACTTATCCTCTTAATTTAGACTCTTGTGAAAAGACATGTATTCGTAGACAAGCTTTTAAGTATTTATTTCGACACAACATCCTTTATTATCATAATGATGAAGGTACCTTTCCACATTATGTTATGCAAGATGAGGTCCCTCTTCTTCTTAAGCAAACACATGGGGGCATTTATGGTGGCCACTATAACATACATGCTACAACCCATAAATGTCTATGTATGGGTTAATTTTGGTATACTCTTGAAAAGGATGTAGTCAAATACGCTAAAAAATGCACTCCTTGTTAGGTTTATGTTGATCTAATTCATTTACCTTCAGCCAAACTTCAAACTATCAAATCTCCTTGGCCATTTTATATATTGGGATTTGATCTCATTGGCAAACTACCTCATTCCCAATATGGGTATGTATTTATCATCACCACTATCAAATATTTTACCAAGTGGGTAGAAGCTATGCCCCTTGTTAATGTTACTAGTCCTACCATTTCCAAATTTATTCTTAATAAAATCATTTTCCACTTTGGTATTCCCCACACCATCATTTCAACCAATGGTGGTAATTTTAAAAACAAACATGTTAAACAACATTGTAATAAATTCAAGATCAATCACAAATTTTTCATGCCTTATCATTCACAATGTAATGGCCAAGCTGAGGCCACTAATAAAATTCTCAACAAAATTATCCAAAAGACAATTCATGAAACTTGCATAGATTGACATCTTCATCTTTACCCTACACTTTGGGCCTATCGAACTAGCATACGTACTGCCACTAGGGCAATGCCATTTTCTCTAGTCTATGGTTCTGAGTCAATTCTTCCTTTAAAAGTTGAGATTCCCTCTCTTTGTATATCTCTTTATGGCATTATTCTCAATGAAGAATTACATGAAGCTCATCTTCATGCCCTTGATGTACTTGATGAACAATGTCTTTCTACCTTATAACATAATCACTAATATAAGGCTTGCATTACCAAACAGCATAACAAACATGTTATTTAATGTTGGTGATCTTGTCCTTAAACTAGACTACACCCATGATAAATAAGGGAAATATGACCAAAAATGATAGGGTCCATATTTAGTCAAAGATATTCTTGGTCTAAGCACTTATCACCTTCAAAATAATGAAGGCTATGTTTTTAAAGAGCCCACCAATGCACAATTTCTCAAAAAGTGCTTTGCCTAAACATTTCTTTCTTTTTATGCTTTCTATCTATATCGATCTAACACTTTTTGTAGGTTACTTACAAGGGTCTTTCCCTCTACAACAAGTTCCTTCCTTTCATAAACCTTTAGTCCTCCCTTTTGGTCTTTTATTTTCTTGATGTACCATAGTCTTCTTTATCTTTTTGACACCCCTTGGGTTTTTATTTTGTGAGTTGCTTCGTTAGATAGTAAATAGGACCCAACACTCCTCACAAAATTTCCATTTTTTTTACTTACCTTAGTTTATCTTTCACTTAATTTTTGACACCCTTGTGGGTTTCTCTTTTATGAATTTGTAGTATAAGACCATGGATAGGACCCGACCCTCCTAAAATTACCATATTTTCATTTTTTTTCTAGAATACATTTTGCAATGGTTACACATTTTTTATCTTTGTTCTCAACTTTAGCTCTTGCTTCTTTTGATAGATGGAATTTGCACAAGAATCTATGTTAGCATGTTTTTCTCCATTTCCCTCATTCTTATGATAAGGAATCACAATTTACTATCATTGTTTCCATTTTTTTTTCTTTTGTCACTTTTTGGTGATTTGAAGTAATTAAAATTGTTCCATATGTCATTCCTCTTGATTTCCCTTTCCTTTCACTCCACATTGGATAAAACAAGGTCAAAATCAAGATCACACTTTTATTTCACCTAGATTTATGAGACTCTTAGACCCCATGCTCTTTGAAGTTCTCTCTCTTAGAAACCTTGTCCCAAGTATTCAAATGAAATTCATCTTTAGCACCCATGTTTGGTTTTACAAATCTGTATGGAGGAGGATAGAAAAATCCATCAAGAAAATTAAAAGCCAAATCATTTGAAACAAAAGGCAATTATATCTAAAAGGCAATATACAAATATCAAAAGTCAAATCACACCAAAAGATGTGATTATAAGCACATAACCTATCTCTAATTGAAAATCAAACTCCACAGTTGGCCTCACACAGAGTCGAGGTCCTTTGGGTTGCAGTAGGTTAATAGATTGGAATAGGAAAATTCAACAAACTCTATGGTGTTACCTACATTCTCATGCAAGTACCCAATCTTCATAGTAGACTGATGACTCTATAAGGGGTATTGAGGAATAGAGAACACATTGTGGGAAGGTATGTCCATTTTTATTTTCATGCATATAGCCTTCATTAGATTATTTATATACTTCATTTGTTGACCTAATACTTGTGTAGCTAAGAGAAGTGCTTCAGAGTCCTTAAGCTCAAAAGTCCTCTTATTTTGACAAACCTAATTTAAGTGTCTTGACTTTGATAAAGAGTTCCTCTACCTTGGTTTTTCCTTCATTCTTCCCTCTACCCATTTCATTTCCCCATTTGACAGGTAATTTTTGATTCTAAATATATTTTCCTATCTTCTTTTATATTCCTTCTTCTTCACCTCGTAAAAACATGCTAGCACTAATTTATTGTAGTTTTATCTATCTTTAGAGTGAATAAACATGTTTGAGAAACTATGGATTACCTTCTTTACACCATCAAATTACATTCCTAGACTTACTTTACTTTCCTTTTACTAACTTTAATTGTTGTACTATCCTGTTGTTACAAACACATGAGTTTGTACCCCTTTTTTCCATTATTGAGTGAGGTTGGCTTGTTACTTCTCACTCAACAATGTTGTTTTCCCTTTTATGTATTTTTTCCATTGCTGAGTGAGATAAGAATTGTTATTGCTAACTCATAAATGTTGTTTTACCATTTTGTTTCTTATTTTACCATTGATGTTTGATTACCATCCTATTTGACATGTATCCTTGGTTTGACTTGGTGAGTTTGCCTTTCTTACTTAAGGATATCTTATTTGAGTTTTGTAGTCTTTATTAACCTTGGATTTTTGGTTAACTAATTTAGTCTTATTGTTTGACTTGGTCATTTGATCTAACATAGCACCTATCACCCTAACTTTCCAAATTCTCAAGTACATCCCATCTTCATATCACCAACTATCTTAGTTTTCTTGTGTTTATTTATTTTTGCTTTTTAGTTTTATATTCTTTGCTTTATCGAAAGTAGTCTCTATGCTATACACAATCAAAACTCATAACATAATGGACAACCTTTTAGTGATAAAGGTAAGTCAAGGTATGCATTACATTTATGTTTTAGTTATTTTTACTTTTTGGTCATTTACTTTCAGTTATTTTTTCTTTAAAATATTACAAATTTCTTTTTAGCATCAACATTGTGTGTTACTATGTTCTTTCTCGAATCACAATCCCATATTTCACCTTAGTTACATGTGATTAGATTTGAGTGGAGCATATATATACACATAATATTTTTAACCTTTTATCAAATATTAATGCTTTACATCTTGCAGAAACCCATCGAGACTCATTCTCTCTAAGTGCATGCCTTAAAGGGTACACTAACAAAGGGCAAGTAGACCTTTGGTGCTTCATAAGATTGTTGTCCCTTATTGCCACATTATTACCAATCCAACCAAATATTAAAACCATTCCATAATCTATTAATCCTCCCTTGCACACGCCTCCAGTCTTTTTCCTCTTTGCACCCCTCTTTTTCTCACCTTGATCCCCTTTCACTAGTTGACTGTACTAGGTGACTGGGTCGACCCTATATAGTTTTTAGCCTATTATTACTATATAGGGTTGATTGGGTCAACCCTATACTATTTTTGGGTATTTTCATTTGATAATTTTGTTAGCCCTTTGGCTAACCTTGCTCAGGACTTGGTGATTTATCTTTTGAAAACATACAGGGTAAATTGGGTCAACCCCATACAACCAACATATTCAAAAGGATTTAAGGTGAGATCCACCTATAAAATAAGATCATTTCATCATTATTTCAATATGCAATAAATATTTATTATTCACTAGTGCTTCTTTACAATATGCTCTTCCACCATTCTACTTGAGGAATCTTAGCTTAGGGTTTCTACTTGGAGAATATAATCTTATGGATAAGTATTGGATGCTTTGGCATTTATTAATTATCCTTAAAAACCACAAAAAACTCTTGTTAAGCCCCTTTTTCCAAGGGAGAGATTGAGTCTCGATGGATTCACATTCAAGTAAGTATATTCTAACTTTGTTCTCTCTTTAGTAGATAAAAGTAACATAAGTATTGGCTTGAATAATATTACTCTTCATATTCCATGTATTGGGGTTTTACTCATACTTAGCTTAATTAAGATTATCTTATACATGGTTTGATTATTTTACTAACCCCTCATGTTGTGCCACAGGCTTTGGTGTGTACTAGATTAGATTTACTTTCTTGTTATTAGAATAGAGTGAAACATCAAATCTAGGACTCTTTTAGGGTTGTGTGATTGTGTTAGATTATAGAATTTAGAACCCTTCCTAGCATGGTGTATTATGACAAGTAATACCCTAATCAAGTTAGTGGATCCCCATATTGGTCATGATCTAAAGCTCATCATATTTGTTAAGTTTAACTCAGTGTTGTCTTCAAACAAAAAGTTTATGATGAGAGAGAAAGATTAAGGAAGATGAATATGATGCAGAGGCAAAGAGGTAAAAATGAAATAGATTCAAATAGGTCAATCATGTACTATAATCTAGTAGGTAGACAAGAGTATAAAGTCATACAAATTAACTCTATACTGCATACAGTGCATAAAACTAAGCTGATAAGGATATAGGGTCAAACTAGTTGACATAGTTCTATAACTTGACTAGAAGAAAAGGATACAGATTTGTATAGGTTAACTCTATATTGTAGACATGGTATGAAATAGGTTGAGAATAATACATAGTTGGATAGGTTAACTGTGTACTATTGATAGGGAAAACACAGTCTGTAAGAGATTGTATGAACAAAATGATAGTGTGCTAAAACATGATTTTTTTGTAATATAAGTGAAGTAATAAATTAAAGAAAACACACAAATAATTGGATCAATATGAGTGATCCAATTAAGGTACACAACATAAAACCTTGCATCAACACTGGCTAATTTATGTTTTTACAATACAACACATAATGATTAGAGAGTAAAAAATCAATTGAAAAGTACATGCTAACTAAGTGGTTACCATGAGTGTTATTAGATTATTAGAAAGTATTGATTTAAGTGTGATAAGAAAGTTGGCTAAAAAGAGGGAACTAGAAAGTAATCTATGGATGGTTTCAGGATGTTTAGGCTGAACATAATCTATGTTTACAATGGTACTAGCTTGGTATTGGGGCTTACCCTCTCACTTCATAATCTCATAATGATAAGGGTATCAAGTGCTTTACCAATATATACCATTAACCATGTATTTATACTTGACTATAAAACCAAGTCAGCTTTACCATTGGTGATGAAATCCAAGTAGATAGGCATTGGGAAGACAAGTGTTAAATGCATTTTGAATATTGTGTGATTTAGTAGTGTGTGGAAAAGAGCAAAATAGTGTAACTAAATGATAATTTGAAAAACTACCTATTTAAACTATATGAATTACTCTAAGCATGAAAACAACTAAAAATGAAAGTGTGAATTAATTACTAGCAAATAATTATTAATTCCCAAATTTAGAATGGTACATAGTCAATTCAAATGACACTGTATGCAAACAATACATAATAGAGTCAACTAGGTCGCTAATGTTCTATGGAAGTAAAGTCTTTAAGATTAGAGTTAAACATGTCAACTTAGTCTTTTAAATAGAAAATAGGTTAGAGAATAAATTTGACCAGGTCCATTTAGTTGGCTGTAGGGTTATAGTTTTGAAGGTTGATAACTTGTACAAAATAGAACTAAAGAAAGTACTAAAGTGATTGAGAAAGGAAAGAGAGGAACCTTAGTGGGTTTGAAGATGATTAGGATTGCTTATTTTATGTTGAAGTGCCTTAAATGTTGCTTTCAAAATTTTGTAAACTAAGTTGATTAGTTCAACCTAGTTCTACAAAACCATGTGTGTTGAAGAAGAATAAGATGATTAAGTTGACTTGTTTGACCTAGTTTGTTGCTCTGAATGCTACCAAAGAAAATAAGATGATAGAGTCGACCTGTTCGACCTTATATGGTTATCTATAATTGAAGAAGAGTATTGTGTTGACCTATTTGATCTAGTAAATTATATCTAATGAAGACCTAAATAAAAAGAATAGAGTCATTTTGATGCGACTGTGTGTTAAACTTGCACATATAAGGTTATAATTATACTAACTAGTTTGATACAATATCATAAATATACAAAAATAATAAGATGATAGAAATGAAAGTGTGAAATAAAACCTGGAAGGTTTAGATTCACATCAGGTTCCACCAACCTGTATGTAATGGGAAATATAACAGATCTATAAATCAATCCTAACTCATAAAAGATAAATCCCACTTACACTTCCAATTAGGGATACATTAGATAATCATGGTCATGACCAAGATGGATCTACTAGACCTAGCCAAATGATCTCTCACCACAATAAATTCACTAGCAAGGGTTCCAAAGCCTCTAGTTAAGTAAAA
Source organism: Torreya grandis (assembly GCA_037957365.1). Classification (NCBI taxonomy): domain Eukaryota; kingdom Viridiplantae; phylum Streptophyta; class Pinopsida; order Cupressales; family Taxaceae; genus Torreya; species Torreya grandis. The sequence continues at coordinate 961,378 of JARHVA010005168.1, read as the reverse complement.
CTATGTAATAACCCTAACTGGGTCTTATATTTTCATATTCACTAAACTAATAACAAGTAAAACAAAATATAATATAGTGCTCACCAAAGATTGTGGCACAAAGTGGGGGTAATAAACATGAAAAGTAAACATGCTTAGAAGACATATACTCATGTCAATATATATAGAATCTTAATGTATGGAAGAGAAGTGAAAATTCATATCTATTTACTCTTATAAAGGAGGAATAAAGTTAAGAATACTTACATTTTAAAGATGAACTCACAAAGCCTCAATCTCTCCTTTGGCCAAGGTGCTTCACAAGAGGTTTATGTGGTATGTAAGGATGACAAGGATAAATCAACTCTAGGCTACACAACCTATCAATGCATCCAAAATATTTCTCCATAATATATGATCTATATCTCTAAAGAAAGTAAGAAACCCTAAACTTGCTCCTCGAGTAGAATGGTGGGTAAGAAGATGTGCAATATATCTTACTTCTTCTCTTCCCTTAGAAATAGAGAAATGAATATGTTTATATAGGTAGATATAACCCTAAAACCTTCTAAAATTTTAGGTTGACAAGGTCGACTCAGTCAGCCTAGTATCATTATTGACAAAAATAAATTAGGTCACAGACTATGTAAGCCATGGGCCGACCTAGACCCTAATAAGTTTTATTAATAAGAGTACAAGGTCGATGGGGTTGACTATGTAACATAAATTGCCAAAAAGGGGTTTAGGTTTGGGAAGGGATAATGAAGGTGGTAAATGACTAGAAGAGGGTGAAAAATAGGAGGCAAAGCTTAAGGGAATGGTTTTAAAAGACATATGTGTAGATAGTAAGTGGTAATAAGGGAAAACAATCCTATGAAGCACCAATGGTTTGCCCACCCCTTTCTCAGTGCACCCCTTAAGGCATTCACTCAAATAAATTGAGACTTGAAGGGTTCCTTCAAGATAGAAAACATCAATATTTGATAAAGTTTGAAAATATTATGTGTATACACTCCTCATTCCTCAAAATAGGCAAAATATTGTAAAATATAATCTAAAGGGGAACTGCAAAAATCAATTCCTATTTAGGGTAAAATAAGGAGGACTAGGGATAAAGATAGATCCCAAATCTACCAAAGAACCATGGGCCCTTCATCCAAACCATATATCGATCAACAACATAGTGGAAAATGACTTGGAAAAAACTGTGACTAAGTAAGGTGAAAGAAGGGGCATCGAAGGAACTCCACATTGAAGCACAACACTTTACAAGGTTAGAATATGTGATTGGAGAGCCCACACAGTTGTTGAATAAACATCTACAGCCTACATCCAGGTCTATGATTTTGATCTACATCTTCCTTTAAAATGAAATTTAATATATAAAAATATATATACTATGAAGTTCTTAAATTTAATATTTTACATTGTTATATATATACTTGAAGGTATTATATGGAATCACTACCCATATATGTATTCATTTATAATGTTGATTAAGCATACATCTAAATTAGTGAGTTATTTTGGCTAAACAACTATGAATAAGGGGTATTTTTGCCATCAAAATCACCTAGGACATGATCCTAGCCTTAACCACTCGACTATTTGTATCGAGTACCTAAAAGGATTTGTACCTTGGTGGATGGATTTAAGTAACCATCATCCTCACCAATCAGGGTTTTTTATATTTTTAATAAATAGTATTTAAAATATTACTTTAAAATCCATGTTAAATTTATAATGGTGAATGATAGGGGAGGTAATTTTTTAAATCATCACTTAATTATTTTTGTGATGTGTAATGTTGAGGGGCAAATTGTAGCCCCACTTTGGACATATCCCAATATCGTGATTCTCATTCATGCCTCACATTGCACTTTAAATTTAGAATTAAATGATAACAAAATTGTGAACCGCAGAGTGACGCCTGTGTGAACATATTTAACGCCCCCCTCCTGCCCCCCCTATTTTTTTTTATCAAAATCCACCATGGCATGAAATGTGAAAACTTGGGTGGACCATCAAAACTTGTGAGGGGTGATAGTGAACATATTATTAATTATTTTTATTTACTTTATTTTTGTTATTTTTGTAAGAAAATGGTCTTCCATCATATGTCATGGGCATTTGAGTTGCTTATATTTTATTTTTTCTCAAATGTTGTTGAAGGAATATCTATCGGTGTAATGATTTAATTATAAATATTTTATTCTTTGTATGTTTATTATAATTATATATAATTATGTCAACTCTCATGCCTAATATTTTTTTGTTTGTTTTTTTAACTAGTTAAAAATAGTCCTTACATATTTTTAGGATGTTCATGTACTTATCTATTATTAGCTTGATCTAGATGTTTAGGTGTTTATGCCAAGATATTTTTAGTTATAATTGTGTAAGAATTTTTTTCCATCTACATTTCAAATCACACTCCATGGACCATTATCAAATGAGAGAATATCATGATGATGGTTCACAAAATGTGCTCTAAACATCAATGGTAAAAATTCTTACACAATTATAACTAAAAATCTCTTGGTATATTCTTCATAGATCATGGAAATATGATTTGTTATAGTGTTATTAATACATTTATTGACTTTTATTAGACCCCATGCATCCCCCTAACACCCTCTATCTATCATAACCTCTCCCATTAATTTTACCATCAATCTAGGTTCCTTATCTAAAGTGTGCACTGATGCTTTGAACAATTCTAAAGTATTAGTTTATGGTTCTAAAAACATTTTTTGACCCTTATGTTCATCCCCCCTTATGACCTATGCCCATATTTTTAACTTTTTTTACTATTGGATGTTAATTTTTTTTATTAAGGGTAAACACTTTTTATCAGAGTTGTGAATTGCAAAGGAGCTTTTATAGAGAATGAAGATCCAAAACTGGTGTTGGGACATAACAGGGGGCCCAATCCCTAAAAAAAAACACCCTCAAGACCAGATCAAAGATAAAGGAAAATCAAAAATCATACATGAAATAACCAGATAGAACAAAGGCCTAATAATCCAAATTAGCAACATGCTAAGCAATAAAAATGTTGCATACAAACAATAATAATACAATTAAAAAACAACTATCTAAGGGACAGTACCAAAACCTCTATGAAAAGAGAGAAAGAAAGAACATCAAAGATATGAAAATAAAGAACCAAGAAAGAAAGAAACTAAAGAGGTGATCATCTATGTGCTAGGATTAGCCTTCTCCTAAAAGGGAAATCCTTTAGCATCATCTGAAAACCATCTCAAATTAACTCTTCAACATCCTCTCTTAATCTTTCTACCTTGATTCTTTAACCTCTACATCTAGTCATCATACCCACATTAGCATTTAACTTCATAGATGAAGGAAGTTGATTGAGAATCCTTAAAATAGTTCCTTGATCCTCCAAAGAACCATCCACCATCTTCCCATCAAAAAAACCTCTGAGACCTAAAGAATAAATATCTAACTCTCTCACATGGGAAATAGGACTCTCTTTTATCACCTTTTGATGAGATAAATATGGGCACTTGAAATAAGCATGAGAGGTTGGAGTCACACATTATGCATAGAACATACCATGGTTATGGTAGAGAAAGTTAGCATTAAATTGGCCCTCTTTATTCCTTCACCACCTCTAACCTCCTAATGAAGCCTAAAAATAACATATAGTAGCATGATATCTAATCTAATTGTAATGAGAACATCTGAAGGGGAAGCCTTCGTAATTGTCAAATTGGACCCATAAACTATGAAAAGATTGAACCTTTATATAATGGGTTAGACATTTGGATAAGTCAACAATAACATCCACCCTTGCTATCCTACTTCCCTTAAAGTTGCTATCCATCTTAACAAAAGATCCCACTAAGCTAGTAATTTGCTTAAGATAAGCCTCATTACATTAAATAGGGGGAGATTATCAAATCTAAGACAACAAGGAACAAATGAAAAAAACATCTTTTTTGCTTCGAAAAAAGGGGACCAAGGAGAAAAAAATCCATGGTTATTGTAAAACCATGTGCCAATAGTCTTAATGCAATCACAACCTTCAAATCTATTGAAGGTAACCTAAAACAAGCCCTTACCAAGTAATTGAAATATATGATCACATATATAACTCCATTTATAAGAATCCCACCTAGAAATCTCTGCTTTAGAAAGATAGATGCCCAAACATTTATCGAGTGGACAATGTCCAGTTCCATCCTGTGGATATCATAATTAGAGAGATCTAGTACGGGGGATCCATCTGAGAGTGCAATAGGGATATCCCCCACAAAAAATGAGATTTTGCTGAGCTGAGTCTGACCTTGAATAGAAGAATATAAAAATATAATTCAACATGGATGTTAGTTTACATGTCAACATGGTTGTAATTTAAATTCAATTCATCTAAAAATACACATGTTTCTTGGTTCATATAAGCATATATTACCCATCCAAGGAATTTAAGACTAATAAGGTAAAATATAAAGAATTTATTTATTATTTAAAGGAATTTATTAAATAATTTCAAGTATTTTAAATAAATTAAACATTAATTGAAGCATAAAATTTCATATTAGAGTCACATTGCATAACATCAGTTTGTCTTGTTGATGAATTATTGTAATTATTGGTGTTTTTTTTTCTAATATTGCATTTCATTATGATGCCTAACAAATATCAATATAGCTTAAGTATTCTTTGGTATAATTCAAGTCCCAAAACATATGTTTTTCCCTTAAGGTTTCAAATTTAGTGCCCATTTAGGGAAAGAAGAAGAATTTAATTTTCCCAATAATCTGAGCAAAGGCATGAAAAATTGAGCAAGGTTTTTGAAGGTCTGAATCAAGAAAACATGGTCATCAAAATATATTTCACCTAGCTAATTTTTTGTCCAGATTGAAACTTGATGTTCTAGATAGTGGACACTTTGAAATTTATGATTTGGATATCCTTCTCCAATCATCCTAATTTTTTAAGGTTATCTATGTGTTGCTATCGAGCATTATCTTGCACTATCAAATCTTGAAGACTATCTCTAAGTCACTCATAGGAATTAGATAAGCCTAAGTCATGCATATCACCTTTTTTCTCTAGTTTTAAAATTAATTAATTGTATTAATTATTATTTTATGCATGTATTTAGTCTAGTTGAATATTTATGGGTATTTGTGTTACAATTCAATTGAAGTTCTATTTATTCATATTAAAATTTGATGATCTTGTGGTCTATTACACCCCTTATAGGGTCATATTATTTTCCATCTTATGATATATCTAAATTTTATTATGGTTAATGGTCTTACAGGGTTTCATAAAAACCCTAAATTTATGACTTCCCCTAAGATTAGATCTTATTTCACGTAAAATAAAATTCAAATTTATCTATTTATCTATTATTGGTTTTATTGATATTTTTGTCCCAAAAATGTCAAAATGTCAAGTAACCTAAGGGAGACCCATTATTTTTTTGAAAAAATGCCTTAAAATGACCCAAGACACTCAGTTCCGTAAACCGAATGGAAACTAAAGATTTGGGTGCAATTTGCAACTTAAAAACTTGCAAATTGCATCCAAACCTCTGCTTCCTGCTAAACACATAGCTGATGGAAACCAAATATTGGAATGCAATTTTCAACTTAAAAACTTGCAAATTACTTCCCAACCTCTGTTTCTCACAAAACCGATACCCATTAGAAACCAGAACCCTGCTTGCAATTTGTAACTTGCAAAGTTATAAATTACAAATAGAATTTTGCCTTTCACCAAACATATACCCCATAAAAACCAGAGATTGGAATGCAATTTACAACTTGCAAACTTGAAAATTGCTTCTGAACCTCTGCTTCCCATAGATCACTCCAATTGAAAATTGGAACTTTAGTTGTAATTTTTAACTTGTAAAGTTGTAAACTATAATTTGAGTTCTACTTCCTGTCGATTACCCTTCCTATGGAATTTGAAACTCTAGTGGCAAATTATAGCTTATAAAGTCGAAAATTGCTCCTCAAGTTCCACCTTCCCATTTTAAAAGAGCTAAGCTATCCTAAAGAATATAAAAGTCAAAGTACAAATAACCAATTTACAAAGTTATAAAGTTGCTCATAAACTCTGGATCTCCCACCAACCACTGACCTAGGGGAATTTATTACAGAGGTTATCTATAAATCGAAATTGGGTTAATGTAATTCATTATTAATTTACAAAAATCAAGATTAAATCTTTGTAAACCTGCTAGCAACTTTGAGCCACACATTTGACCCTACAAGCCATATAATCGAATCATGTTGCCATGTATTCAAGCCTTAAACCTTGAGCCATAACACCATTAATCCCCCTACATGGTATTCTTATTGACCTCTTACATTTTCAAGCTATCCTTTTCCTCATTTAAGCTTGTTTTAGTCATTTTTGATTTCTTGCACTCTATTAAGTGGATCTAGTTATAATTTTGGGGTTTTTCCTTGATTATGAATCGATATAATTTTTATTTATTTTTGTGGTATCGCATAAGGGTCATCTAGATATTTAGAAAACTCTTATCAGGTCATCCATTCCATTTTATACCATTTTAAAACCTAGGGTTTTTCAAAATTACATACAAACTAGTGCATATTCCCTTGTATAGTCCTTGCCACAGATTTTTCAATTACTAAAACAACTCCAAAATCCATGGGATTTCTACCTACAATTGCAACCTCACAACTACATGGATTTTTCACATGCATAGAGCAATCCCAATCTCTACTAGAGTTTTCAACACATATCACAAGTGTGTTTTTCAACTACCACCTCCATTGAAGATTTTCCCTACAATAACAACCCAAATCTTCACTGGAGCTTTCACCAATGTTTTGCTCCTCCCAAACCCAACTCTATAGTTCATTTTCCCTTAGAAATTTCTATAGAATCTATGTCTAAAAATATATATGAAGTTCAAATCTAAGGGACCTAGTGTCCCACTCAGCTTGGAATCCAACATCAACAAGATTACAGACATAGACCTAGGTCACATTAACCTAGGTAATTTTTGGACTAGAGTAAATGTCAAATTCAAAAAATGACTAGATTTTGAGCATTTATGATTGTGGGTTGCCTTGAATAGAAACCTTAGCCCTATTAGTATAAAGCCCTAAGCTGGTACTCACATTAGAAAAACACTATGATTCTTATAAGAGAGAAGTGTTGAATGATAAAGGAAAAAGAATTATGAACCTAGACTCAGACTTTATAGACTCAGTGTTCTTGATACCTGAATATGAGAGCTATCTTGATATAAATCCTGAATCATCAAAGAAATTCTATCAAGACAATAACACTAGATGTCAAAGGGTAATTAATAAGCAATGGCTAAGGGTCCCTTCGGATACATCCACAAGATTACCTAAAACATTGACAAGAATAGATTTTAAGGATGAAGTGGGTGATCTAATCATATTACTACATAGAATCACCAAGAACCTCAATCCAAAGAACTTCCAACTAGACATACCAATATATATGAGTAATCCACCAAAACAAGTAGTACATCTATTGGGAATAATTGATAAGTGAATCCATCCACAAGTAGTTGATGGAATTCAATAATATACAAAAATTTTATGACTTCTTATCTAGTTTATATATTAGCTAAAGGGAGAGCCTTCCTAGGACTGAACACAGTCACTAACCAAGCAAACAAGGTTTTCAATTATTACCCTAACCTCACTCTTGAGGCAAGTAGATATCACTTTAGAAGAGTACATGATGCATTCATCTACTTCATCATAAGCATGTTCAACAAAGAGATGGAGAAGAAGATATTCTTTTATGTTACTACTTCAGAGATTACCAACTGGGGATCTTATTTCATTTAATTCCCCAAATACTCATACATCAGGGTAAGGGATTTAGTAGTTGTCCTTACACCCTCCCAAGGTATGTGAGCAAAAATGGGCCTTAATAGAACTTGTGAGGTAGCTCATAGAGATTCACTCACAAGTTGTTATTTACCAAACACAAGGTGGGAATTCTTTTCCCCATCAGCATAGGGAGGTACACATGCCCTTATTTATGCAAAGCCAAGTGTACAAATGCTAAAATTACTCATATAACCTTTAGGGATCTAGAGGCAAGGCCATTTAATGATGTAAATGGAAACATTACTAGTACATTAGGGATCTTGACATATTCCCATGTCCCCTACTATGAATACTATTAGGAGGATCTACAAGATGAAGTAAGATTAAAGGATTATTCCAGGATGATCCTTGATTAGATCAAAGATTTCAATATGGCACCAATCCTTGAGGATTTGGTAGATGATGAGTCCCCAGTAGACAAAGTCTACTATGAGAATAAAAGCTATGCTCAAACCCTTCTATTAGTTAGGTGGTCCATTCTTGAGTCTTTCTCATTAATGGATAGAACCACCAACATAATAAATAGAACAATCAACTAGCTCATAAGTAAAGGGGTCAAAGTGAACAAAGATGTAGTGAACACTAGTGAGAAGCTATAACATCTTAAGGAGAAGGGAGTACCACCATTAGTAGAAGGTTTTAGTAGTTTAACCCTCCTAGAATAGGCAAATAAACCAATAATTTTCCAATAGAAAATTCAAAGACCAAGAGAGGACAATGAAGCAACCAAGGACAAACAACAAATCAACTGATAGTGATTTATTCTAAAGATACGTCTACCATTAAAAATACAATAGTTTTTACTCCTTTGTCAATCATAATATCTACTCCTATCTTTATTATAGTCCCTCTTCCTATCTCTATAATTCAATCGGCTTCAACGACTCCTCCTCTCTTTGTGTCCACTCCACCTTTACCTCAAGAAATTTCCCCTTCTATTCCCACTAGTTCACCTATGTCAGTAAGTCCATTTTTGATAATTCAATCAATTCAATTGGAAATTCAAGTCTCATTTCTACTTCCCTCTTCCACAATTTCACTCCCTCCTATAATTCCTTCCATCTCATCTGTAATCACCACTTTCACCCTATTAATCACTAACACTACACAACAATATATAGCCATGAATTCAATCATTTTGACTACAATCCTATTGGCCATCCCAACCCTTGGGATAAATACTACTTCATTTTCATCTCCACTCACTTTCCTTTTTTCATCAACCTCGAGTGTCCCCATAACTTTGATTGATTCATTCATGACTTTGGATTCCACACTCTCACATGTTCCCCTTTTCCAACTCCTTGTCCCTACTCCTCCATTGGTATCCCTTCCATCTCCTGCACCCCAAATAGGCACATCTATTTCTATTTCACCCATTCCTCCTAATTTCACAATAACCCCAACCCCTATAAAAAAGGTAGAGTCAAAGCATGTCATTGATACAAATATGGCCAATCAACCCATAAATGGGGAAGAGATTGGAAAAACATCAGTCAAAGATTCAATTTATATAATAGTAATAGAATAAACACTTATCACTGTAAGTACCAGTGCAACATCTTTAGCTGTAGATTCACAAGTGGTAGTGGTAGGATAATAAGATGTTACTCCTAGTTGGCTAGTACATAGATAGTAGAGAAGAAATGTAAGTAGATGGTATTCCTAAACATATTGGATTTTGGCCTCATAGATGCATTTAAGAAATCTAAGACAACTCCCAAAACCATATCAAGGATATTATATGATTCAATAGGGGAGAAGTATGTATAGATTATAGTCCCCCTACCAGACAAACAAAAGGAACATCTTATGGTGGGGGATTAACAGATATCAAAGGTTCACCTTAGTCATCCTACAAGAGAGGGATTGAAACATGATGTTTAATCTAGCATTAACTCTCTTTTGAGAAAATAAATAGTGATAAGGTCACTAAGGATGAATTAAAGAATAAGGTTGAATAATTGATGACTGCATTAAAGAAGTTCATCAAGCTTGCTACCCAACCAACACAATCTATTACTCAGATCATAAACCAAAAGACACTTGATATAGTAATAGATATTGGTAGCATGGGAAGGGATACAAAGGACTGGGTAGAAGAGCTCATCTCAAAGGGAAACAAAGTTATTGAATTAGTAATGGACCACTATAAAACTTTGAAAGAGAGATGGGAAACTTTGAGAGAGCAAATAAACAAGTATTAAGAAGAGATAGAAAGGTTGAACCTTTTCTATCCAAAGTTGACATTTGTGGACACAATTGAAATTGGTATCCTCATTGTAGAAAAGATGCTAAAAAATCACGTAGGCATGAAGAATTAGACATAACAACTCAATTAAAAATAAGGATACTCATAGAAAGTATCAATAAAGCTAAGGCTATACATGATAAGGCCATATATATGCTATATGACATTGAAGATTTATTGAATAAATTGTCATGTCAAATAATAGATCATCAAAACTAGATCTTTTTAGCTCAAAAAGTTTAATATAGGTTCAAAGGAATGGTTGAAGGAGTCAACATGAAACACAACATTTATTTTGAGCTCCATCCACCATTTTATTAGGTACCATGATACATTGGATAAAATGGGGAAAGAGACTCAAGAATACAGGGCTACACGAAGGGAACTCTCTAACACAATTGTAGAATGTGAAATAAGCCACCTCTACTCTTTTGGTCTTGATGAAGATCATATCCTAGATATCTTCAAGAGTTTTGATGCATATATTGAGAAGACACAGGTGAAAAAGTATAAAGAGTCTTCAGAATTTTTGGTTGTGGATTAATTCTTTCTAGCATAAACATTTTGTATATTGTTTTTCCTCATTGTAAAAAACATTGTAAAGTTGCATATTGTAATTTACAACTTTCATTTTGACAACTTTTTTTGAGAAATAACCATTTGTAATTTACATATTCCTTTTTGATAGGTTGAAAGTTGTAAAAATAAAACTTTTAAATTACACTTTCCTTTATGACAAGTCTGAGTTACTTAATTGTAAAAACACATATTGTAAAATGCATTTCTAGTTTTCTCAAAATTGTGTCACTTGAAAATTGTAAAAGTTCCAATTAAAAATTACAAGTTAGGTTTTGAAAAAATAGCCTAAAGCTATCTATTGTTCTATGTTTGAGTTTCACTTTGGCACTTCATTACATGGAGAAACTACAACAGCTAAACTAAAGAAGATAAAAGCATTGCATGAATATTCCACAAGTTCTCTCATGACTCTAGTAGTTAAGTAGAACACCCAAAACTATCATGTTCTTTTTCCACTTGTTTAACTTGCCAAAGACACCATTGTAATTGAGGAGCATGTCCCCTTTCATAGAGTTTCTAGATTTTACATGCTCTTCAACTAGGCATGGATTTTTTGTTTACTATATTTCTTCTAAGAGAATTTTTTGTATAAATATGGGTATTATGGCATATCATATTTTATCTTTTTAATGTTAGAGAGATTATTTTACATTTTGAATAACTTATCTACATGTTGTGACCTGGAGAATGAGAATAGATTGAAGATTTACCTTTGTTGTCTGTGTGATCTTTATGTATTGAAGGTTATTTATCAAATTTGTGGATGATTTTGTTCTTATTTCAATCATCAAATTTCACTTATGGTATTATTTTCCCCTTTTGAAATATTTTTTGACTAGAAATAAAGAATCTTGTCCCTTGTATGAGAAAATACTCAATATTACCTTTGGTTTCACATTTGCATGAGTTTGTGTTACAATAAATTTAAATATATTTATCGTTCTACTATTTTAATTCAAATCAAGCATTAAAATACACTAAAAATATTTGGTACAATCACCATTTTCAGTTTTGCAATTTCATTTTCAACACTCTTTTCTCACAATCAAAACCCGAGTTTAAAAGCAAGATCACTAAGAAGTAGAATTTCCATATGAGTTGGTAGTTTATTAGTTACACCAAATTTAGTGAAATGAAGCTAACTTTATCTATAGGTTTAACTCAAATTTTCAAGGTTTTAAAAATTAAAGGTGATCCCATTATATCATTCAATTTTCTCATAACGAGCTATAACATCAAGATGGGTGCAAAACCTATGTGATAACATTTTTTGGCATGCCTGATGGGACACATAAATTATTACTAAAGAGATTGATGCTATTTTTAGCAAGAATTGTATGAGTCTCATACACATTCTAAAATCACCTGGTGACTCCATTGGTTTAGGGACTAGGAATTCAAGGCTTACGTATGCCAAAGAAACAAACAAGATCATATAGTAAAGATAAGAAGTTGATTTTTTGGAATTATCATTTTCATATAAAAAGAGATCAAGATTAGTCATACCTTACACTAGAGTATATACTACAAATTTATTTACAACTCCTTCAAATATCCCCAATAGTTTCATACCTCCCATTATGGCTGTGAGAAATCAAAATTTTGTAGCCTTTAATGGAGGCAACCCACTTCAGTCGGCCCAATATGATGATATACCTACCTCCACTTTAAAAATCCTTCTATATTTTACTGGTGAAAATTCCACCACTCCTATGGAACATATACAAGACATTGCTAATCTTTGTTCAGTCGATAATGTAGTACAAAATAATATTATAATGAAATTCCTAGTATCCTCTTTTAAGGGTAAAGCCTAACAATGGTACAAAGACTTTCCTCCCAATTTCATCTATGTTTGGAATGACTTAGGGACTACACTATGCATGCAATTTGAATATAAGAATGATCACTTATCTCTGGTTGAATAATTAATTGCTATTCAATGGGCTCTTTATGAGTTCATGAGTGACTTCAATTTTTGATTTCAAAAGACATGGAATAGGATTCTAGTATTGGTCAAGCCAACCCAAAATAATGCTTTCCTATATTACTTAAGAGATTTGAATAGTGATATAACTATTATGATTTAGTCAATGGGTGACACCACACTTCCCAATGCTTATGAAATTTTAATAACGGCAAAACATTTCCTAATTCAAGTGGACAAATTACCCCAAGGCCACCAATGCCTCTATTCCCAAAAATACCTCCTACACAACCTACAATTGCTCTAATCCCCACCATGAGCAAAGCACTGACTTTAATTCCTACTCATATTGATGATTTATATGAGGTTAAGTCATTGATTAAGATTTTTGGCAATGAGTAAGTAGTAATGAAAAAGTAGAAATCCTAGAACTATAGGCCCTATTAATAAGTTAACCAAACATACCAACCCAAAAGGCAGCCATACCAAGGCAATTATTAACCATAAGGTCACAATATGCAAGCAAAACCTCCAAACATCCATGCTCTACCTGCACTAGGTACTTCTAAAGCTTTTGTACCTATTTAAAACAACTTGGCTCAGGAGTACAAGTGGTGTTATCCTTGTGCTCAACCAAATAATTAGATTACTTGTTTGAATGGTGTCATTAGTTAAGCTTTGATGTTCCAAGTCATATCAAACATTCAATATTAGTAAGAGGAAACTACTTACCAATAGAAAGATACACAATAACCTACTCAAAATGAGGCTACTCTACTAAACTGGCAAGAGGAGGACTTTTATGGTGTAAATTATGAGGAGGCATTATTCAAAGGTGTGGAATCAAATACATGTTCAAAGAAAAGGGAAATATAAAGTGAAAACCCCCACAGGATGGAACAAGCTATAACTTCCAAAGTTGTATAAGAACCTTCAAAGGGCAACATAGTACAAAAGCCACCCTTTGTGCCAATGGGCCAGTCAAAATCAAAAGTGCTAACCCTGAATCTTGTGAAAGAAGACATAGCTACAATAAAGGCACCATCAAAGGTTGGTAACATCCTTTAAGTATTGTTGAATACATGAATAAAACTAATTTGAATGTCACTATGTGGGAAGTAATATCCATTCCATCACAAAGAGATTTACTACAAGAAGATTAAAAAAATTCCAAATAATAGACAAAGTTTTGACAAAGGGACTTAATGCTGTAATTAATTTATGTCAACCACAAATTGACACCAAAGTGAGTAAAAATGGTAAGCATCCCTCTTTCTATCTTTCATTCATAATAGGGAAACATCTCATTCATAATTGCATTGTAGACTCATGGGCTAGTAGTTCTTTTATGCCTAAGAAAACAAGTGATGCTCTTGATATTAAGTATACACCTATCTCAAAAGGTGTTGTTCAATTAGATGGGACTGTTGTTTAAATATTCAAGACAATAAAATGTTTAAACCTCACCATCCACTCATGTCCAAGCTTATCAATTTCCCAAGATATCTCAGTTATTGATTTCCCCCCTTATTTTTCCATTTGCTTTTCACAAGACTTCACAACAAAAATGGGAGGGTATTTATCTGTGGACTAGTCTCACATGTTGCATAGGATGAGATATGGAACAAGAGTAACAATTAGAGCTAAGCTAATTTATAAATACCATATTGAGCCATATATTCCTATTTTTGTGGATATGAATTACACATTGCAAGATTAGGAAGAAGTGATTAATCATGAAGTTACAATACCTGTAGAAGAGATTCTAGATACTCATATGGATGAATGGGGATCAAATATTTAAATTGATCCTTATGATTATGTATAAGAAATCAAGTTGGGTAGATATTTCATTCATGAAAATGATGAAATCATCCCAAACTTTGTAATATTAACTAAAAATATTCAAGGAACGTGGTAACTATTCTTTGATGGTTTAATAAGTAGGAATGGTGCAGGTTCATGTATCATCTTGATATCTCTACAAAAGGAGAGTTATTTATATTCTTTCAGACTTTAGTTCAGCTACACAAATAATGTATCTAAATATGAAGCTTTGATTCGAGGTTTGAAAATAGCTAAATAAAGAGGAATAAAGTTCCTACAAATATTTAGTGATAATGAGTTGATGTTCACTAAGTAAGATCCATAAGTAGAACCAAAAACAATTTGCTAATATCTTACAAGCATAGGGTTTGGGACATGTTAGAAGACTTTAGCGCTTTAAACATTCAATCTATACTAAGAGCACAAATCAAAGATGCTAATCATATGGCCTCAATAGGCTCCCAATATAACCTACCTAAAGAGATAAAGAAGAAAAATGGCCAGTATGTAAAGTTGATAGTAAGGCCATCTATTCTTGATAACATAACCAATTGGCAAGTCTTCGATAGTGATCGACAAATTATAAATTTTCTGAGACAAGAGGTTGAATTCTCTAATAAAAACTAGTCAAGAGCCAATATCAATATGGAGATCATATTATTTAGTTAAAAAAACAAATTACCCATGGGTCTTGTTACTTTAGAGAGTATCTTTAATTTAGATGATTAGTTGAAAGGTGAAAAGAAGAACATCATGGTCAATAAAGAAGACTACGAGCCAATAGTCATCTCAGAGGGAAAAACATTAAAGATTGGAAAGGTATGTAATGATTTAAAAAAATAAGATTTTATTGAGTTATGTCAAGAATTTGATGATAAATTCACTTAGAGTTATCAATACCTAAGGGGGTTTAACCCTATCTTAGCCCAACACACAATAGAGCTTGACCCAAATACCAAGCTTATTAGATAGAAAATATACCAATCAATCTAAAAATAGAACCCTTGATAAAGAGTGATCTATCCAAACTGCTAGTGGCAAATATCACTTTCCCTATCAAACATTCATCTTGTGTTGCTAACTTGGTCCTTGTAAGGAAGAAGATTGGTGAAATTAGGGTTTGTGTAGATATCAGAGACCTAAACAAAACATCCTTGAAGGATCATTATCCCCTTCCACCCATGGAGCAAATTATTAAAACTGTATTAGAATTTGAAAGGTTTTCCCTTCTAGATAGTTATTTTGGATATAACCAAATCCTAGTGTAGGAATCAGACTAGTTAAAGACTACCTTCACCATAAAATAGGTCACATGTGCATATAAAAATATGTCTTTTAGCCTAACTAATGTTGATGCCACATTCCAAAGAGCCATGGATATGGCTTTCAGAGGTTTGATAAATGAGATGATCATAGTATACCTAGATGACATCACTATTTATTTAAAACATGTTGATGCACACCTGGATCACCTTAGGAAATTTTTTGAAAGGTGTAGAGAATTTGGAGTTTCCATTAATCCAAAAAATGCATTTTCATAGTTCATGAAGGGAAACTACTAAAACACATTATTTTAAAAGAGGGTCTTGTAGTAGGCCCAAAGAGAATAAGTGTTATATTTGCATTAGCACTTCTAATCCATAAAAAAGGGTTATAGAGTTTCCTCAACAAAATCAACTTCGTAAGAAGGTTTGTTCCAAATTTTACCTTTATGGCCAAGCCCCTTATTACAATGCTTAAGAAGGGTATTATTTTTAATTGGACATAAGAAGGAAAAGACAACTTTGAAGTTATCAAATAGGCTATTTCTCAAGCTTCTACCCTGCTCAACCCCAATCATGAGAAAGATTTAATTCTCTATGCTTTTGGAGGGGAAGGAAACATCTCAACTATTCTAACCCAACAAAATAAATAATAGTTGGAATAACCAATATCTTTTTTCAACCAATCCTTGAAGGATTATGAAGAAAAGTATGGTTTCATGGAGAAGCAAGTGTATGTTGTAATTAAAGTTCTCAAAAATTCCAGGTAAATGCTCTCTAGTAATAAAATTTATCTGATGGTTAGTCATCAAAGTGTCAAAGAGTTCCTATTGAGCTGAGAAATAAATGAAAAAAGAGTAGGATGGATCACAAAGGTCATGGAATATGATGTGGACATAAAAATTTTGAAGCTTGTAAGAGGAAGGGCTTATGTGAGTAGATGGCTTCTGATATCAAGAATGCTAAAGTAGTATCTGATGTAGTGTATGCTCAAAGTGCATCTCAACCAACCAATTCACCTCTATCCAATAGTTGGATCCATGACATGACCATATTTCTATAGACTAGTGAGTACCGGTATGATTTTTAGTAGACCAAAAAAATGTATTTTTGACTCCAATCCATTCCTTATGTTATTTTTGATGGAATATTGTTAATGAAAGTAATGAACAGAGTCATGCTAAGATGTATCGAACACGATCAATTCTCCAAGGTACTTGAAGAATTTCATGATGGTTCATTAGGTGGATACTTCTCTATAAGAAAAACAACCATCAAAATAATGAGAGGGGTCTATTATTGGCTAGATATATTCAAAGATACCCATCAATGGGTAAATAACTATTAAAAGTGTGCTTACTTTACAGGCAAGCAAAGGTTAGTAGCTTTCCCTCTCAAACTAATCCAAACTGAACAACCATTTGCTCAATGGGGATTGGATTTCATTGGTATGATCAATCCACCATCGAGTGTAGGCCACAAATGGGTCCTTACAATAACTAACTATTTAACCAAGTGGAATGAAGCAATTATATTGAAGGATGCCATAGAGGCATCTATCTTGGAATTCATGGATGGCATAGTCATGAAGTTTGGTGTTCTTTATACCATTATCTCAGATAATGCCAAAGATTTTGTGGGCACTCAAGTGAGTGAATATGATGTGAAACATAATGTATACCTTAGTAATTATTCCAATTATTATCTGTAGGGTAACGGCTTAGCCGAGTCTACTAACAAAAATCCCATAAGGATTATCAAAAGGACAACAAAGGACAACCAAAGGACATGGTACTTGAAGTTAAAATCATCACTGTGGGCTAATAGGATCACTCCCAAGAGAGCCATTGGTAATTATCCATTCATGTTGGTATATGGAAGGGAAGATAGAGTCTAGGTATCAATTGAATTACCATCTCTGGAACTTAATCATCAATTGGACTTGATTGGCAATGATGAAATGACATTACGATCGGTAAAACTTATAGAACTAGAAGAAGTTAGGAATCAATTAATGAAATTTATGGAAACAAATAAGGATAAAAAAGAGAATTTTAGATAAAAAATCATTTGATATGAGCTTCAATGAAGGAGGCATGGTTCTCAAATGGGATGCAGACAAAGCTAAACTAGGCAAACACACCAATTTTGATACAATATGGAGTGGTCCATATATTATAACTCAGTGTAAAGGAGATATTTCATTCCAACTATCCAAGCTCGATGGATCAAAATTACCTATCCCAATCAATGGGATATACCTCAAAGCTTGATTCTAAGGTTAGAATTCATTCCAATTTTTTTTGTGTATATTAGGTTTAGTTATGTTTTCCAAATAAGTGATTTTTCATAGGTCAACTCATTAAGAGTTTTTGTTTCCTTAGGTTGTTATGTTTTTCCCTATTTTGTTCTTGTTTAGGCAAATCCAAATTGTTTTCCTCACCATTTAAAGTGTGTTAAGCTTAAAATGACTCCATGCTTAATAATTAGAAGGCTATTGGAAATAAACTAATTAATAGGGAATCACCCCATAGAGGTCACCAAAAATGCTGATATTTTTATCACAAAAATGTCAAAATGTCAAGTACCCTAAGGGAAGCCCCTTAAATTTTTGAAAAAATGCCTTAAAATAACCTAGGACACTCATTTCCCTAAGCCCAATAAAAACTAAAGATCTGGGTATAATTTATAGCTTACAAACTTGAAAATTACATCTAGACCTCCACTTCTCACTAAACACATAGCCAGAGGAAATCAAAGATTGGAATGTAATTTAAAACTTACAAACTTGCAAATTACTTTCCAACCTTTGTTTCTTGCAAGTTTGTAAGTTATAAATTGCATTCCAACCTTTGGTTTCCACAGGGCATATGTTTGGTAAGAAGCGAAACTCCATTTATAATTTTCAACTTTGCAAGTTGAAAATTGTAAATGGAGTTTCACTTCTTGCCAAACATATACCCTATGGAAAGAAAAGGCTGGAATGCAATTTATAACTTACAAACTTGCAGATTACTTCCCAAACTTCACTTCCCACACATCACTCCAACTAAAAATTAGAACTCTAGTTTTAATTTGAAACTTAAAGTTGAAAATTGTAACTCAAGTTCTACTTTCCATTGACTACCCTTCCTATGGAATCTAAATCTCCAGTTGTAAATTGAAACTTTTAAAGTTGTGAATTATTCCTCAAGTTCTACCATCCCATTTTCAAAGATCCAAGCTATCCTCCAAAATATAGAGGTCAAAGTGTAAATAGCAAATTTGCAAAGTTATAAAGTTGTTTGTAAACTTTGAATCTCTTACCAACCACTGACCTAGGGGAATTTATTATATAGGTTATATATAAATCTAATTTGGGTTAACTTACTTTTTTATTAATTTGTGAAAATTGAGGTTGGAGATCTGCAACCCTGATAGTGATTTTGAGCCACACATTCGACCCTATAAGCCATGTAATCGAGTCATGCTACCACATATTCAAGCCATGAACCTTGAGCCATGATGCCATTGATCCCCTTGCATGGTAGTTTGATTGAACTCCTACATTTTTAAGCTATCTTTTTTCTCATTCAATCTTACTTTAGTCATTTTTGATTTCTTACACTCTATTAAGGGGACCTAGTTAAAATTTAGGGGTTTTTCTTTGATTATGCATCTATAGGATTTTTAGTTATTTTTGTAGTATTGAAAAGGTGTCATCTAGTTATTTAAAAAACTATTGTCAATTCATTCATTCCATTTTTTTCCATTTGAAAACCTAGGGTTCTTTAAAATTCCTTACGAACTAATGAATATTCCCTTGCATATTCCCTGAATAGTCATTGTGGACTTTTCAATTGCTAAAATAACTCTAAAACAAATAAGATTTCTACCTTCTATTACAACCTCATAACTCCATGAACTTTTCACATGCATAGTTCAATCCTAATCTCCATTTGAGTTTTCATAAGAGATCACAATGTGTTTTGCAACTACCATCTCAGCAGGATATTTTACCTATAATAGCAACCCCAATCTCCATTGGAGATTTCACCTATATTTTGAACCTTCAAAGCCAACCAATTATATATTTGGTTTTCCCTTAGTAATTTCTCCATAATCCATGTTTGGAAAAAAGATAAATTCAAATCCAAGGGATTTGATGTCCCACTCAACTTGGAATCTAACGCAAATGAGATTACAAACAAAAACCTAGGTCACATTGATCCAGGTGATTTTTGGACTAGATTAAATGCAAAATTTAAAAATGACTAGATTCAGAGCATTTATAATTTTAGACTACCTAAAATTGAAACCTTTCCCTTATTAGTATAAATGTGCTCACATTGACAAAGCACTATGATTTTGAGAAGAGAGAATTGTTGAATGATAAAAAGACAAATAATTTTGAATGTGGAACCAGACTTTATAGACTCAATGTTCCTGATAATTGAATAGGACAGTTATATTGATATAACTCTTAAATCATCAAAGAAATTCTATCAAGACAATAACACTAGATGTCAAAGGGTAATGAATAAACAATGGCTAAGGTTCCCTAGGGCTACATCCACAAGATTACCCAAAACATGGGTAATTATAGATTTTAAGGATGAAGAGGGTGATCTAATGATACTACTACATAGAATCACTAATAACCTTGATGCAAAGAACTTCCAAGACTAGATGTACTAATACATATGGGTAACCCACCAAAATAAATAGTACATCCACTAGGCACAACTGATAAGTGACTCCATTGATAAGCAATTGATAGAAGTCCATAATATAAGGAAGTTCTATATGACTTCTTATCTTTCTTTATATATTAGCCAAAGGGAGATCCTTCCCAGGACTGAACACAGTCGCTGACCAAACAAACAAGGTTTTAAATTATTACCCTAACCTCACTCTTGAGGCAAGTAGATAACACTTCATAAGAGTAAATGATGCATTCATCTATTGTATCATAGTCATGTTCAATAAATATCTAGAGAAGAAGAGATTTTTTGATGCTACCACTTTAGAGATTACCAACTGGGGATCTTATTTCATCCAATTCCCCACATACTCATACATTAGAGTAGGGGGATTTTGTGGTTGTCTTTATACCCTCCCAAGATATGTGAGTGACAAATAGGATTTAATGGAACTTGTGAGGCAACTCTTAGAGACTCACAAGTTGTTATCTAGCAAACACAAGGTGGGAAATTATTTCCCCATTAGTATAGGGAGGTACACATACCCTTCTTTATTGAAAGCCAAGTAAATTAATGCTAAAATGAATCAGATGATCTTGAGGGATCTAGAGGCAAGGCCATTATCTGATGTAAATGGGAACATTACTAGTGCATTGGGTATCTCAACATATTTCCATGTCCCCTACTATGAAGAATACTAGGAGGATTTTCAAGATGAAGAAGAATTAATATTGAAGGATTATTCTAGGATGACCCTTGATTGGATCAAGGCTTTCAACATGCTACCAGTCCCTAAGGACTTGGTAGATGATGAGTCCCCAGTAGACAAGGTCTAATATGAGAATAAAATCTATTCTCAACCCCTTCCAATAGTTAGGTGGTCCATTCCTAAGTCTTTCTCATTAATAGATAGAACCACCAACATAATAAATAGAATAATCAACTAGATCAGAAGTAAAGGGGTCAAAGTTATTAAATAGACAATAAGCATTAGTGAGAAGCTATGAGAGATCAAGGAAAAGGGAGTACCACCATCAATAGAAGGTTCCTACAGTGGAACCCTCCAAGAATAGGTAGATAGGCTAGTAATCTCCCATAAGAGAAAGCAAAAGTCAAAGGCCTAGATAAGACAATTAAATAGACAAGAAGTAACAATGGATCAGCCAATAGTGATTTTTTCTAAAGATATAGCTACCATTGAAACTTCAATAGTTTCTACTCCTATCTTGATCATAATATCTACTCCTATCTCTCTTATAGTCCCTTCTATCTTTGTCATTCTATCAGCTTTAACACCTCCTCCTCCTACCTTCACTCCAATTTCACCGCAAAAAAATTCCCCTTCTATTCCCACTAGTTCACCTATATTAGTAATTCCATTATCGATAGTTTAATCAATTTAATTAGACACTCAAGTCTCAATTTTACTTCCCTCTTCCATAATTTCACTCCCTCCTATAATTCCTTCCATCTCATCTCTAATCATCACTTCTACCTCTATAATCACTAACACTATATAATAATGTATAGCTATAGATTTAGTCATCCTAACTACAATCTCATTGGCCATAGCAACCCCTGGGACAACTACTTCATTTTCATCTCTGCTCACTTTTCCCTTTTCATCAACCTTGAGTGTCCCCACAACTCTAATTGATTTGTTCATGGCTTTGGATTCCACATTCCCATAGGTTCCCCTTTCCAACTCTTTATGCCTACTCCTCCATTGGTGTCCCTTCCATCTCTACCACCCCCATTCCACATTCCCATAGGTTCCCCTTTCCAACTCTTTATGCCTACTCCTCCATTGGTGTCCCTTCCATCTCTACCACCCCCAATAGGCACATCCATTTTTGATGCACCCATTCCTCCTAATTCCATAATAACCCCAACCCCCAAAAATGAAGTAGAGATAGAACAAGTCATTTATATAAATATGGCCACTCAATCCATAGATGGGGAAGAGATTAGAAAATAATTAGCTAAATATTCAACAACTATAATAGTAATAGACTCAACACTTGTCATTGTAAGTACCAGTGTAACATCTTTAGCTACAGATTTACAAGTGGCAGTGCCAGGATAACATGATGCTACTCTTAATTAGCTAGTATAGAAAGTGGGGAGGAAAAGTAAGCAGATGGTGTCCTTGAACACATTATATTTTGGCCTCATAGATGCATTTGAGAAATCTAAGATAACTCCTAGAACCATATCAAGGATATTATATGATTTAGTAGGGGATAAGTATGTAGAGATTACAGTCCCCCCACCAGATAAATAAAAGGAAGATCTAGTGGTGAGTGATTATCAAGTATTAAAGGTTCACCTTGTTCATCGCATGAGAGAGGGATTAAAACATAATGTTCAATCCAACATTAAATCTCTTTTTGAGAAAATGGATAGTGACAAGGTTACTAAGGATGAATTGAAGAATAAGATTGAACAATTGATGACTACGTTAAAGAAGATCATTGAGCCCACTACCCAACCAACACAATCTATTACTCAGATCATAGACCAAGAAAAACTTGATGTAGTAATAGAGATTGGTAGCATGGGAAGGGTTACAAAGGATTGGGTAGAAGAGATCATCTCAAAGGGAAACATAGTTATTAAATTAATAATTGACCATTATAAAACTTTGAAATGGAGACAAGAAACTTTAAGAGAGCAAATAAGCAAGTATCGGGAAGAGATAAAAAGGTTGAACCTTTTATATCTAAAGTTGATAGCTATGGACACAATTAAAATTGATATCCTCTTTGTAGAAAAGATAATGAAAAATGATGTAGAGCATGAGGAATTGGATAGATCATCTTAGTTCAAAATAAGGACACTGACAAAAAGTATCAATAAATTAAGGCTATACATGACAAGGCCACAAATATGATATATGACATTGAAGATTTGATAAATAAATTGTCATGTCAAGCAATAGTTCATCAAAACTATATAATTTCATCTCAAGAAGTTTAAAATAGGTTTAAAGGAGTAGTTAAAGAGAGTCAACACGAGACACAACATTCATCTTGAGATCCATCCACCATTTTATCAGGTACCATAATACATTAGATCAAATGGGGAAAGTGACTCAAGAATATAGGGCTACATGAAGGGAAGTCTCTGACACAATTATAGAATGTGAAATAAGCCACCTCTACTCTTTGAATATCATATCTTGGAGATCTTCAGGAGTTTTGATGCATATATTGAGAAGACACAAGCATATAAGGATAAAGAATATTCAGAGGTTTTGGTTTTAGATTAATTCTTTCCATCACAAACATTTTGTATATTGTTTTTACTCAGAGTAAAAAATATTGTAAACTTGCATATTGTAAATTGTAACTATCATTTTGATAGCTCTTTTTGAGAAAGAGCCACTTATAATTTCCATGTTCTTTTTTGATAGGTTGAAAGTTGTAAAAATCAAACTTTTAAATTACACTTTCCTTTTTGATAAGTCTGAGTTGTTTAATTACAAAAACACATATTGTAAACTGCATTTTTAGTTTTGTCAAAATTATGTGACTTGAAAGTTATAAAAGTCCCAATTAAAAATTATAAGCTAGGTTTTGCAAAAATAGCCTAAAGTTATCTAAATCTATCAATTATTCTAAGTTTGAGTTTCAATTTGGTGCTTCATTGCATGGAGAAACTGCATCAACTAAACTAAGGAATACAAAGGCTTTACATGAAGATTACAAAAATGATTCCATGCCTCTAATAATTAAATGGAATGCCCAACACTTGCATGCTCTTTTTTCACTTGTTTACCTTACCAAAGATGCCATTGTAGTTGAAGATCATGCCCCCTTGGCATGGAGTTTCTAGAATTGCATGTTCTTCAATTAGGTGTGGATTTTTTCTTAACTACATCTCTTTTAAGATAATTTTTTGTATAAATATGGGTACTATGGCATATCCCATTTTGTTATTTTTGATATTAGAGAGATTGTTATACATTTTAAATAACTTATCTACATGCTATAACCTAGAGAATGAGAATAGATTGAAGATTTGCCTTACTTATTTATGTGATCTTTGTGTATGCAAGGTTATTTATCAAATTTGTGAATGATTTTGTTCTTATTTCTATCACAAAATTTCAATTTTGGTATTATTTTCCCCTTTTGAAAGATTGTTTGATTAAGAATAAAGAATCTTGTCCCTTGTATGAGAAAATACCCAATATTACCTTTGGTTTCACATTTGCATGAATTTATGTTCCAATAAATCTCAATATATTTATTTTTTTCTATGTTCATTCCAAGTAAGCATTAAAATTCACTACAAATATTTGGTGCAATCACCATTTCTAGTTCTATAATTTCATTTTTAAAACTCTTTTTCTCATAGTCAAAACCCTAGTTTAGAAGTAGGATCACTGAGAAGCAAAATTTACACATGAGATGATAGTTTATCAGTTACATCAAATTTAATAAAAATAAGTTGTCCTTATTTAGAGGTTTACCTTAATTTTCCAAGGTCCTACAACTTGGAGTTGAACCCATAGTATCATTATATTTTCACATAGTGAGCTACAACATCAAGATGGATGGAAAATCTATGTGATAATAGGTTCTATTGCATGCTCTTAGATATTATTGTTGTAGATCCAATTTTGATTTATTTTATTAATATAAACCACTAGATTATTCCAATTTTATATTCAAACCCTAGTGTGCTTGTAATTACTCACTTTTTAGATGTATTTTTTCAAAATGTTGTAATTTTTTCTATGAATATCATGTATTTTCACAATTATGTAGAAGATAGTGAGTAAGATGATTATGATAATTAGGATACCATTAATGATGAGTTAAATAAAATTAAAATTTACCCCAATTAACCAAAGTGAATATATGAATAACATGGGTGTATTTGTTATTATTTTAATTTACATGATCCCTCGTGATTATGAATATCTAAATTTTGACAAGAGTTAAACAATTATAGAGGAAACAGTGTTAGCCTAAAAAAAAGTATATTAGAGAAATATAGATTTTGAATTAGATGTATGGTTATTAAAATATGGTATTAAGTACTTGAAAATTATAGTTTTGATTGACATTTACTGTGCATGAGTTACGTGCACAAATATGGTCCTAACCTGCCATTCTTTCACACTCACATGCTACCTTACGAGTTTGATCATTTCATTTAATTATTACATACCTATAAGAACCTCATTGTATATTTTAAACCTACTTATTACCTAAATAGACATGCCCAAATTCTCAATTTAATTTTATTTTACATGGGTTGGTTATTTTATATTGGGTTAGTATCATTAGTCAATAATGACCTGAGCCATATAATATCGACGCTTTCCCAATAATAGGTACTTTTTAAATCTATGCTTTCCTTAGGGTTGTCCCATATTCCTAGCATGTTGATGATGTGAGTAATTACCTTTTTAGACTCATATATATAAAAATTAAGGTCATTCTTGATAGGGGACTTGGCACTTATTTGTTACACATCTAAACACTATTACACATTGGGAAAATCTGCTCTAGTCTTCCTAAATTGTGAATCACTCATTAGGAGAAACCATAAGCCAAATACAAAACATACCAAAACCAATTAAAAATAAGAATTATAAAAAACCAAATCCAAATCATTAGTTGCATTGATATAACTGATGAGCATAATTGCATAACCATACTAGGTGGGAAAACTATGTGTAGCTTGATTTCCTTCCTCAAAGTATTAAATACGTCTACAACAGTCAATCATCAAATGATAGTGATTTGGGTCAACTCAACCCATTGCACTTTCCCAAATTTTTTAGGTTTATAACCCTCATAAACACACCTATGATTTTAATGTGAAGGAGGTTTTTTTTTGGAGATGCACTCATCATCAAGATTCAAAGTTGAACATATAAATCTTACATAGACAGACAAAGTTGATCATATGGGCACAAACCCATTTTTTAGCATAAGTTACTACTAACCACTCATGTCAATATTGATATTCAACACTAACCCAAATCCAATTAAGTTAACGACATGCAAATAAAATTAAAGTTACTACACCAAACAAATCATAGGCCTGCTTCAATATGTTTCCCATTGCTAGAACATAATCACAGTCAGACAGTCAACTACAAAACCTAAGTACTCATCATTTTATTTTACTCATTTATATATGTATGAAATGAGTACAAGGGGTTGAATTAGTCACTTTTTAGTAGAATAAACATCAACAACAAGCATAATACAAATCATTCCCAAGCCTAGATACCTAGGGGAACATAAAGCATAAATAACAAGAACAAATCAAAACACAACTAGAAAATAAAAGAGAGATTCCCTTTTACCCTCCTTGTAACTCCAAATTTTCTTGTTGGGTAGTCAAATTGATTGGCTTATGTGTGTAATGGAGTCTTTTGGTCAATGCCTTTGCCTTATGGGCAACACCTCTCCTTGTCCACCTTAGCTTGGCTTGACATATGAAGCTATTTCTTAACAATTTTGCATTATAAATTTGGCTTGAGAGCTTGTCCAAAGAGAGGGAGGGATATATTATTTATAAGTTAGGCAAATATATTATGGCCTTTGGATAAAAAATGAGATATGTGGTGGAGCTTGAGTAAAAAATGTAATTAATATTATTTAATTAATAAACGCGACTCATAAATCTAGATATTTTGTGAATGCTTGACAACTCACAAAAATAATGATGAAGAGGCCTGATATTTTGCATTTTTGAATTTCTAATTATAGATCTCATTAATTGTAAATGGATTATTTAACTAATCACTTAATTGTGTTTAATCAATTAAGTAAATTTGATTAGTCTTTTGACCTTTTCTAAAAGTAAGGTTAAGTGCCCCACTCAATTGGTCGAAAACATAGGTTTGCTTGGTTACAACCTAACTGGGCATGAATCTATGGGAGATTATCATTACATATAGGGTAATACCTCAAATAAGGAAGCCTTGACATGATTTTGGGCATTTTCATTTAATGTGTAGATGAATTTGGGTATTTCAGTGATTTATAGGCTTAATTTCTATAGTTTGGTAAAAATCAATCTGAAGTTTGTTTTAGACACAGATGTGATTAAATTGGGGTGTCTACATTTTCCCCTTATTTGAGAAGGCATTGCAATACACATGAAAAATAATGTCTTTTCAAAGAATAAAAGAGGCATTAAGAAGAAAAAGAAGATAATATTTAAGGAATGATGCTCCAAACAAAGTTTGGGAAGCCTATGATGCCCCCTTGAGGGAGTGGAAAAAACATATAATTGATGGAAGGTCCTCAAAAATAAAGAAGAAGAAGAATGAAACTAACCCATGGATGAGATTAATCTACTTTAACTAATGCTTGAACTTGTTGATTAAAATACTAATTTTCCCAAAGGCAGTTATAATTAGTGGTGCAATGAGGTGCCCCAACAATATAGATATATTGAATCACCAATTTACCCAAAGGTGGCTATAATTAGTGGCACAGCGATGTGCTCCAACAGGATAGATTAGGTTAAACTACTAATTTATCCAAAGGTAGTTATAATTAGTGGTACATTAAGGTGACCCAACATGGTAGATGGATTGAACTACTAGTTTTATCAAAGGTGGTTATCATCAGTGGCACAATGATGTGCCCCAACAGGGTAGATTGGTCATGAAATAAAATCAATTTTGGCCTAGTAGGGTAGATTGGCAAGCATAACTCAAAGATATAACTTATCAGACAGATTAAAGATGAGTGGGCACAAACATAGGTGTAATGGTCTAATGACTTTTTAAACATTAAAGAAGCCATAAACAACCAGGTAGAGGAGGATATAAAGAGATGACTGGAAGAAAATAATGTGGATGGAAGAATAATGGTGGCTAAGATGACTCGAGATATGTCATGTATCCAAATGCTATCTACATATTCCAAATAAACCTCAAGCCAATGTAGTTCACCTAGAAGCAAGGGAAAATGGAATGAGTAAAAGAATAATAATTGATCAATATGGATGATTTAATTATGCCTATCAATTTGAAGATGCCCATCCTTATTATCATTGATACAACCAAAATGGTCAATGAGTTGATTTGATCAAGTATTAGGGGATAATTTACAAAGTGAACAAGGATAAGTAATTCCCACTATATTACTTGTAAGATCCACTAGCCTAATTTTTGATATAAAATATTATGGTATGTACCATGATATAATACACCTTGATGATCTGGCCATAATGTGCATAAGGACTGACTCTCGATCTAATAGATAATTGAAAATAACACACCAATGATAAAAACTGTGATGATAATTTTGACATATGAATATAGATGCACTAAAAAAAAATGAATAAGGAATCACCCAATGAATGCATATACATTGAGTCAGGCCACAATAATGAAAGCAAATAAATAGGTAAATAAATAAATAAAAAACTAAACAAAAAAACACACACAAATATTGAAAGAAAGCAATAGAAAACATCATGTCATTAACCAAGTCAATATTTACATGTGAAGGATCAATGGAATGATAAATAAATGGTGCCTCCAAGCAAGAATATATGCAAGGGAACAACATTCAGGGATAAGATATCCTAGTACAAGCTGCACACTTTGATCTCGCCCCAACATGGCAAAAGCTGTGAGCTTGGCCTAAAAGTGTGAATTGGAACCAACCATAAATTTGCCCCTATAGAATGGATTTAATAAGGAAACATCATAATGGTTTATAAAATAATTGGCTCAGGTAATAAGGTTCCCCAAAGTGGGAGAATTTTAGATTGTTGACTAGGTTTAGGACAACATAAATGTTTTTGGATTTTGGGGCTTTATATCTCTTTAGAAGATTGTAAGACATTTTCAAATGTTTAGGCTTTTAAAATGTTTTAAATATTTTTAGAATTTTTTTTAGGTATCTTAAGTCATTAGATATTGAAAATATATCTCTCACAAAATGGCAAGAACATGGGATAAACTAAGGGTGTAGTAGTGAATCAATTTCAAGTGCATAATGTACACAAAAGCTACGCACAAAATGGTGAGAGTGTTGGCTTAGGTTGCTCAAAAAATGATGAGAGTGTGGATTAGGTCACTCAAAAAATGGTGAGATCATGTGAATAATGGGTGACTAAGCTAACCTCAATGTAAATTCAGTATTGCTTACATAGTCCTAAAGGACATCAAACTAATGTAGTTCTACTACAGTGATGAATGTTGGGAAATATTTACCATATTTTTGGTATTTTTGGTATCTCAACTCAATCAAGGATTATGAGATTCAAAATGGTATAAATCATAAAATTGTGAGAGTGTGGGAAAAGGGGGTGATTGAGATGACATCAATGTAAATTGAGCACTACTTACATAGTCTCGAAGGACCTTAAGTCAATGTAGTTATGTTGTACAATGATGAATGTTTGGAAATGTTTCCAATAATTTTGGGGTTTTTTGGTATCTCAACTCAATGGAAGATTATAATGGTCTAAATTGTAAGGTAATGAGAGTATGTCAAAAGGGGTGACTGAGCTAACCTTAATGTAAATTGAGCACTATCCACATAGTCTCAAAGGACCTCAAGTCAATGTAATTTTCCCTTACAGTGGAGGGATGTTTAGAAATGTTTCTAATGTTTTGGGTTTTTTTGGCATCTAAAATCAATGGAAGATTACAAAATACATAATGATCTATCTCTTAAAATAATGAGAGCATGGCAAAAGAGCTAGCCTTAATGTAAATTGAGCACTACTTACATATTCCTGAAGGAACTCAAGTTAGTTTAGTTATACCCTATAGTGATGAATCTTGACTACATAATAGTAGGTTAAGAATATGAAAATGGGTAGAGGTATGAAACAACAATAAAACAAGGCAAATTTCAAGGCAAGGTGAATATAAAGGTAAATGGTAAGGCAAGGTAAAAGGTAGGGTATGAAACAATGGTAAGACAAGGTAAATGGCAAGGTAGGGTAAATGACAAGGTATGAAACAATGTTAAAGTAAGGTAAATAGCAAGTCATGAAATAATGATAAGCCAAGGTAGGATTATATTATTCCTATAAATATGGAGATTCATGTTTTGATCAACATATGCTATAACCATAATAGATAATTATTTAAATTTCTAGCCCACACCCCTTCTGAATAGTTATTTTGTCAAGAACCTATTGCTAATTTGGATTCCAATAACACTATTGTGATATTCATTGGTAATTGGTTTTGTTTCCTCCAACTTCTAGGCAAGATGTATTTGTAGCCTATATAAAGGAAAATGGATCTAAGGATGGTAAATAAGGATAAAAATTGGATAAAAGGTCTATTTTGGCAATGTAATATTGGTCTAGAATGGAGAAATGGATCATAATGGAATATAAAATGGCTAGGTAAAAAAAATGAAGATTAATATTTTTATTTACACACAATGTTGTTGATTTTAGATTTGACATAATTTTGGTTGTGGTAGGGCCAAAGATTTATGATTATGCTCTCGATAGGACAACCAAATTTTTTATATTATTTGGGCCTAGGAAATGTTACCATCTGATTATGCTGTAGATTGGAAGTTATACTAATGTTATCTTCAATAATGTCTTCATCAAGTAGTAAAGAACTATTGTGATAAGCTATTGGTGCCTCAGAGAGGTTTTCACCAATAAAGTTATCTTGATTATCCCATAGTGCCTCTAAGAATGTTTCACTAATGAACATTGACTTTTGACTTTGATTATATTTTAGTGCCTTAAATAAGGTTTCATTAGAAGATGTTGAGTTTGGAATTTGATTGCCCCCTAACACCTCTAAAAAGACTTCACTAGGAGATTACTCTTCTTCTACATGAATGTGGTCTGGGTCCCCCTAATATTTTCCAATTGATATGCCATCATGGATTTAGTTTACTGGTGTGTGATTATATTGGTCCCAATCGATACTTATGGGAGGTGAAATGTCAATATAATGGTTAGGTTGGTAATGTAACATGGAAAATAGAATGGAAATGGAATGGCAAGAGGTAGCACAATCCTTGTAGAAGATACTAGGAGATCTTATGTTGATACTAGAGCAAACATGATAAAAAACTATGGAAGGATCTCAAATATATTCAAATTTATGTGTAAGGAGTGTGTAATCAATGTCATAACATCCACTAGTGTATTCTGATTCTAATGCTAATTATGACTCAAGGGACTCTGAATCCTACTGTTGATTTTACTTCTAATGTTGAATCTAATATTGGTTCAAAAATACAACCTATATTTAATGTTGATTTTTATTATGGTATGATGACAAAGATGTTATGTTGAATTTTTGGTATTGGATGAGTAATGGATTGTGGTTCAATAATGGGCTCTTCATAAATAGACTCATCTAAGAAGGACTCCACAAAGATTTGCTTGTCAATGTGAGATTTCTCAAATAGAGGGCAAGGGTTAAAGAGTGACTCAACAAATATTGGTTTGTCAAAGTGAGGCTCATCAAGAATAAGGTATTGGTCAATAGGTAACTCCATAGAGATTGGCTTGTCAAAGTGAGGCTCCTCAGAGATAGGGCAATGGTTAGTAAATAACTCCACAAAGACTGGCTTGTCAAAGTGAGGCTCCTTAAAGATAGGGCAATGGTCGAAGAGTGAATCAACATAGGTTAACTCATCACAAATAGGTGTTCAATAAAAACATCATGGAATAGTTGGTTGTCTTGGTCTTGGTTTCAAAATATTAGATATGGACATATTTTGGAATTTAAATGATGGCTCTTAGAGAGGTAATGATTAGATTTGTTATATTTTAAAGACTGGCTTAGATTTTCTAAAGTGGGGGAAGTTTAGAAATGGATGAATAATGACCTATGATTTGATAATAAACTCTTTGGAAATAGGCTCATATAATATTGGCTCAACAAATACTGGCTATGTGTCCAATATGGTAACTATGATATGTCTAGTTGCAATTACATAAGCTTGTTGAGATAATGAGCTACCGATTAAGAAGAAAAGGGGGAAGGGCCTAGAATGATAATCTTTAGGCATTGTAGAGCTTGATTGTTAATATAATCTAAAGGAGGAGGTCCTAGAATGGTAATCCTTGGGCACTACAGAACTTGGTTGGTAATGCAGGCCAAAGGAGGAGGGCCTAGAATGGTAATCCTTGGGCACTACAGAGCTAGGTTACTAACATGAATCCTTGGGAACTTTAGATCTTGGTTACTAATGCAAGCTAAAAGAGGAGGGCCTAGAATGGTAATCCTTGGGAACTATGGAGCTTGGTTTCTAATGTAGGCCAATGGAGGAAGTCTTGGAATGGTAATTATTATCATTCAAAATGTGCACTCATGGAATGCTCTACAACATGGGAGTGCTTTATGGTGGGGCACTGGGCATGAAGGTCTTACATAGGGTGCAAGAAGATAAGACATTAGGCATGGAAGTATTATCATATAGCTACACACATGATCATCAATTATCTTGTCACAATTATGGGAATGTCCCTCAAGCGTGGGACCTTTAAACTCCTTAAGATGAGCATTCAGAGTAGGCTGGATTGTTTCTATTCTAAGTGCACTTGGTTTAAGACTAGTGTGCAGACCTAAATAGTAGAAAGGTAAACTACCAATAATCTAAAGCTAAAATATTTTAAGGAAATGGGAGGAAGAATGTAATAAATGCTAAAAATAAAAAGGTGATGTGTCTATAATAGAGCGAGCACTCCTACTACCATAAACACAATATAAAATATTGAGAACAAGACAATATCACATAATTTCTACCAAACCACTATAAATGCATAAGTATTTCACATAGAGCCATGGGAATGTAATGCATCACTGAGAGGGATGATAAATGATCCATAGACAATATCAACATAGACTTGGGTACACACAAGATGTGACCTTCAAGTGAGTTTCAAGTTCAGTGTGGAGGTGTAAAGAATGGACAATGATGAGAGGGGTTAATGTTACCCATAGTTAAGGATCAATAAACATAAATAACACATAGAGAATTATAATGATAGAAAGATGTGAACTTAATTCTCATTAATCTACAAGATTTAGCCAATACAAGTGCTCATGAAGGGAAAATTCTAGCAGTGTAAGGTTGCTATAAATGTGTCAACCCTTTTTACAATGAAGAACCAAGATTTTATAGTGAATCAATATTTTTTTATAATAAATGACATATATATGTAGTATTTAATTCTCTTGTGGCACCGTGTCACTAATTCATGAATTTTGGTAGGCTGATTGGATTTGTAGATGGTGGTAAGGTCCTCTTGGGATACATGTGCATATGGGAATATAAGATCTTTTTTTCAAGGTCAAAAAGTGGTATGAATCCACATCTCAATAACTAATTATGCATTTAATCACTCTAATGGTGCCTTAAACTCTACTCAACTACCTCCAACAACCTTCTATAGATGCTAAAAATTTGCATCATATCCTAAAACCTTGAAATAAGCCGAGTCTAAAATCCTAAAGTCTTGAAATAGGCTGAGTTTAAAATCCTAAAGTTCTAAAATAGGATAAGTATAAAATCTTAAATCCCATCAAAATTTCATTACAACCAATGTACGAACTTTATCAACACCCTAAAATCCTAAAGTTCTAAAATAGGCTAAGCATAGATGGTGACTATGCTTTTGGACTTTGAAACTCTATCAAAATTTCATTACAACCAATGTATGGACTTTATAAACACCCTACTATCTTGTGGAACCTTTGGTGGAGAACTTATCAAAGGATTTTGAAGCTTCTTTATCTCATCTTGTCAAGTTTGATTTTTAGCCATAAAAGTTAGTATTGCATTTCAATTTATTTACATTTCCAATCTATAGTCTTCTTTGTCTATCTATGTCTATTTTACATTCAATTTTTATTATTTTATCAATAATATAAGTCATTATTATATTCTATTTTTAAAGTTTAGAATTTTACAGAGAATCGATGTCGATCCATCTGAATCAATGTCGATCTTGTAGGATTGACATCGATCCATGATAAACTTTATAAAACCTTCTTGCAATCTATTTTCATAACATTTCAATCTTAAAAACCTATCAAAACCTGCATTTTGTTATCTTGAATAATCCATAATTTATCTAATATTTGTAAATTATCTATTACATCATTTATATCTTTTAATATTTATCTTTTTATCTTTATTATCCTTCTTAATTGAAAATAGTAGGCTGACATCCATTTGAGAAAGCATGCCACTTCTCAGGACTAGTTTGTAATCAAGCAGCTCACTCATCTTTCTATTAATCTATTTTTCATGAGTTAGTATGATTTGCAAGTCATTCCTCCCTTTCCAAAGAGAAGTTCCCACAAAGCTTTATCAATGGTGCACAACCAACCTTCATCCATATCTCTAAGTAATCTTAAAAACCCTACTTATAATTTGTTTTTAGTAGCTAATTAGTCCACATTGAAAAAGCATAAAAAATACTACAACACCTTCATTATATCCAGTTACTACCCAACATGTGGCACTTTTTGATTGATCCTAAATGTGGCACTGCAATAGTGACATGTGTTATCTTGATGGGCTATCAAAGGAGTCTTTTGGGGATTTTGGATAGAAGTAGCATAATCTTGACACATGGAATGCTGGCACTCACCTTGGGCAAATTGAGAACTTCTTTGTGTTGAGCAAGTGTTGGACTACCACATAACAGTGTTGGAAGAAAGAGTTACACCCTATGTAATAAAAGAGTACAGATGTAGGATCTTGTGCATGAACATGAGACTACATTAGATGGGCATGGGGAGATCCTTGAATAATATTATGCACAAAGGTTGAAGGTCTTTAATGCATTTTTCCTAATTTATGATTACTCTTTACATGCTTCTTCTACGTAGACATTAAAAAATTGGACCCTATATTCTTAAAATTGTGCATCCCTTGACTTGTGTGACATAGAAACCTATGTGTAAGCATGCATTAAAATATTAATGCAGGTGTGAGCCATCACTATACTACTGTAAAAACTTATGGTTCTATCTTAGGCTTAGGCATAGGTGGGAAAAATCTGTGCACTTTATTTTTAAAGTGCTTGGGCCTTCATAGGTGTGTTATCTCTTTGTAAGCCTTGGGATGCCCTGCACTGATTAGGGGGTGACTTAAAAAATCAACACTTTTGGTGACCTCTATGGGCTGCTTACTTGCTAAGAAAGAATTTAGTAGCCTTTCAAATGATCCATTGGGCATATAATCATTAAAGCTACAACCTACTTGGCCTATGCCCAAATATATTAAATTAAGTTCTTCCCTCAACAAAATAAAAGGGAAAAGAACAAGCAACAAATGTGTGAAACACGCTTAGAGGAAAATAAATCTAAACTAAGACTATACAATATGTATGCAGGCACTTAGGGAAATATAATGCACACTATTATAATTTACTATATACAATGTACAAACATGCACCTTCATTCTCCTAGGTCAAAACAAAAACCTCTTAGGTCCTTTGTGTCGTGTACCTTCTTATTGTTGATATGTGATGGGTGTACGCACAATGATATCTATTTATTATGAAGGAGGTGTTCAAGGATGCTCATTTATCTAGACCCTCATTCAATAAATGTTTCTACCATGCTATGTATAAGCTCTCCTCTTAGATGGCTAATGTATTTGAAGTTAAACCAATCCTTCCCAAATCTATCAGTGTCTATCTATACTATTTTCTTAGATTGCTCCCTATGAAGCATGGGATACCTATGTTTGATGTTTAGGAATCTCAGGGATCCAATGGGTTACCTTTGTACTTCTCACAACTACTATTTTAAGTCTAACATGCCTCCCTTCTGATATGTTCTTGGGCATGCAAGGATTGATAGAGCTTATTACTATAGCTTGTTTTACATTTTCATGTGGTTTCTTAGGCTCAATGAGCTGATATTGGTCCCTTAATTTGAATGAGTCTTATAATGACTCATTTGAATCTATGTGTGCATCCAGATCCCTATGGACCTCTACCATATGTGCAGTTATGACCTCTTCCACATTTACACCTTGTTGAAAAAGGCCACTAGCATAGAATTGGTCATGGGAATGCTCCTAAGAAGATGCTAGCTTATCTTTTAGGCTTGCACAAAATTCCTATAACTCATCCCATAAAGAGTCCTCCTTTTGTGCCTATGTGCTCAGCTTGTGGTGATCACAATCACTCTCTTTAGGTGCACACTCCTCTTGAAGGTTAGCCTTTTCTTTTAGGTCTTCTTCTATAGAACTAAATAACTCATTCACCTAAGAGAGGTTAGGCATATGCCTTTTAACTCACTCTAGAGTGGTGTAGATTGGCTCTTCCTCATTGAAGGTCCTCCCCTTATACTTCCACTTCATTTATAGCTCATCAACTTGTTATGCTATCAAATTATATCTATCTTCTTGTAGTGAGGTTAATTTTTTTTGAGTAGTGGCATAGAGGGGGATGCCAATGATGATCTCCTCATCATATATACTTGAAGTATCCTCTTCATCTGAATGGTTTTCACTTTCCTTCCATACAACTAGTCCTTAGAAAAGGGAGATGGTGGGAGGGAAAGAGGATTCAATTGGAATAGGGGATGGGGGATTTACATGCTTGGACATTTTGAAGTCAGGATACATGGTCTAAGAAGGCTACTATGACTATGCTTGAGGCTCTTGAGGAAGGATAGGTTCTTGAGCTGGCATAAGCACATGATTTTTGAAGCTTAAAACTTTAAAAATAAGGGATTTACTTAAAGGCACAATAGAGTGATTCTACTTGAAGATAGGGACCTTGGGCACAAAAGCTTTATGTCCCATAGGTTAGCTTATAGGTGTAGGGGGAATTGCTTGAATCTAGGAAAGGAAGGAGTGAGGTTGGTAGGATATGATTCAATTATCTACATTTATGTAACTGATGCATCTGATCTTCTTTTACTATAATTTACCTACCCATACTCCTCATCAAATTTGTGCTACTCCATCATCTTTCATTATTGAGTGTGAGCTTGATGAGCAAGCTCCTCTTATTACCTTTCATACCTCTGATCTCTTTTGATCTCCCCTAGTTATCTCTAGAAATCAAGATGTATGTCATTGAAGCTCTTTTGAGGCTAATTAGGGGAATGTTAATACTGATTAGGAATAAGGTAGCTTACACAAGGCTGATTAGAAGTAAAAGGGGGTTTCCATAGGCACTAAACTTGGAGAAGACTATAGGTACTCACATGAGCTTGATATGGGAAATTAAGAGGTATGACTACACCATTTTCATAGAATGGGGCATGGAAAAACATATTTTAAGTGCTCAAATTGATTAAACTAGTAGATTTGTACATTTAGAGTCACCAAGTACTCTATATACTATCTTAAATACTTGATATCTAAGGGTAACATTGATTCCTTAGCTTTTTTTTTCAAACTAATCCCATTGAGCATGCTAGAAACTGTTGTCATTCAAAATGTGCACCCATGAAATGCTCTGTGATGTGGGAGTGTTTTATGACTGGGTACTAGGTGTGAAGGCCTTACATGGGGTACAAGAGGCTAAGACACTAGGTGTGGAAGTATTATTGTGTACCTGCATGTAATAATTGGTTATCTTATCTTAATGATGGGAAGTTCCTAAGGTGTGGGACCCTTGAGCACTCCTACTACCATAAACATAGTAAAAACTCTTGAGAACAAGAAAATATCACATAGTTTCTACCAAGCCACTCTAAATGCATAAATATTTTACATAGAGGCATGAGAACTCAACACAACATTGAGAGGGATGATAAATGATCCATAAACAACATCAACACAGACTTGGGTGCACACAAGATACGACCTACAAGTGAGTTTCAAGTTTAATGTGGAGATGCAGAGAATATAAAATGATGAGAGGGATAAACATTACCCATAGTTAAGGATCAAAAAATAGAAATAGCACATAGAACATCAATATAATAGAAAGAGGTGAACTTAATTCTCATTGATCTATAATATTTAGCCAATACAAGTGTTCATGTAGGGTAAATTCTAATTGCATAAGGTTATTAGAAATGTTTAAACCATTTTCACAATGAATAACCATGATTTTATAATGAATCAAACCTAATTTACAATAAATGTACCACTTGGATTATATCTTTAACATTTAATTCTCTTGTGGTGCAACACTGCTAATTCATGAATTTTGGCAGGTTATTGGATTTGGAGATGGTGGAAAGGTACTCTTGGGATACATGTGCATAAGGGAATGGAAGATATTTATGTAAAGGTCAAAATGTGGCATGAATTCACATATTGATGAGCACTAACTAATTATGAATTTAATTACTCTAACAGTGCCTCAAACTCTACTCAATTGCCTCCAACAACCTTCATTATATCTAGCCACTACCCGATATGTGGCACTTTTTGATTAATCCTAAATGTGGCACTATAAGAGTGACATGTGTTGTATTGATGGGCTCTCAAGGGATTATTTTAGGGCTTTTGGATAGAATTAACATAGTCATGACATGTGGAGTTCTAGTGCTCATCCTAACTAAACTAAGAACTTCTTTGTGTCGAGCAAACACTGGACTACCATGTGGTAGTGATAGAAGAAAGAGTTGTACCCTATGCAATAGAAGGGTTTAGATGTAGGATATTGTACATGAACATGAGATTTTATTGGATGGGCATGGGGAGATCCTTAAATAAGATTGTCCACAGAGGCTAAATGTCTTCGGTGCATTCTTCCTGATTAATGATCACTCCTTATGCTTTTATTCTACTTGGCCATTTGAAATATTCTTGAACTCATGTACCCCTTAACTTGTATGCCATATAAAATTGCACATAGGTGCACATTGAAATATTTATGTAGGTGTGAGTCATCACTATACTATTGCATAGACTTATGCTTCTATCTTAGGCTCAGGCATAGGTGAGAAACACTTGCATACTTTATGCTTAGAGCACTTGGGCCTTCATAGGTGCATTCTCTCTTTGTAAACCTTAGGAGTCCTTGCACTAATTAGGGGGTGACTTAGAAGGTCAATAATAATCCTTGGATGTTTCAAAGCTTAGTTGTTAATGTAGTCCAAAGGAGGAGGGCCTAGAATGGTAATACTTGGGTGTTGTGGACCGTAATTGCTAATGTAGGCCAAAGAAAGAGGGATTGGAATGGTAATCTTTGGGTCTTATGAAAATTAGTTGATAACACAAGATAAAGGAGGATTTATAACATAATTAGGGGATAAATTACCATTACCAAAGAAGTTATCCCTAAAAGGGAAAAAATAGTACAATAATTAGCCCAAATAAGGGTGGTCTTAGTATATGATAATCGACATAGTGTCATGTGCCAACTATAAATTAGCCCAAAGAGGACAGTCTTGGCACTTGATAAAAAACTAACCCAAATAAGAGTGAATTTAGTCTTGATAATTGGCATGGATTTGATTATCAAGGTCTAAGATTAGGTAATTCACTTGGCATGGTCTAAGTGGGATTAAAAATGACTCTAGTTGGATTAGAATGTGAGCTCAAAAATAAACCCTGATTTGGCATGATGAAATTTGGTTCAAATACTTGATGTTTGAAAAATGTCTGACTTTGAATGTGGTTAATTTATAAATGGAACTTGGCAAGTGATATTTGAACCAAATAAACAAACTAAGGTCTAAAACTAGACACAAGAAATTAGTTTTGAAAACTAGGTTTCGAAATAATCTTGATCTAAACATGTGAACTTTGAATCGCTCTTAAGTCTAAGGATCTTGATTTGAAACAAATAGTACACATGGTCTAAAATATCAACTTAGAGTCAAGGTAAGATGTGGTAAAAGGAAACTTGGTCTCTAGGTAAAAGTCTTTAAAAATCAAATTAAAAATCAATCCAAGTTGCATAATCTAAAGATAGAAAGGTGAACCACTCAAGCACAAGTTG
Source organism: Torreya grandis (assembly GCA_037957365.1). NCBI lineage: Eukaryota > Viridiplantae > Streptophyta > Pinopsida > Cupressales > Taxaceae > Torreya > Torreya grandis. The sequence continues at coordinate 921,122 of JARHVA010005168.1, read as the reverse complement.
TAAACAAGACTCAAGCGTAAACCAATCATTTTAGATCTGAATTCCAAAAGATAGATTTCAAATGAGATTTTAAAAGACTTGGATTTTTAAATTAATAATGGTCTAAACTCAAATGGGCAACATAACAACACTATTTGAAACATAGGTACATACACGATTTTGGACTTGGTTTTTAAACAAAGGTAAATGTCTTGGAATAAAATGGGTAACATACAATGATTCTTTGAATAAGAGTATGAAAGGTAGGTTTGAAAATCTCTAAGGCAAAATTTTACAACAAATTCGATAACACTTCTTGACTCAAAATGGTGTGTGCAATATGTGCTTTGACTTATTTTAGACATGTTTTGACACAAAAAGCAATTTTAAACCCTAAAACCATGTAAGTAAAAGCATAATAAAAACACCTAAGTGCACGTCCTACCCTAAAAATTGATAAGGTTGCATAGTCTCCAAAAAAGTATCAATTGATATATTATTATCACTTAGATTTTGTACCCATTCTTATATTTGTAGTATTTTGAGTAGTGTGAGTTGAAACACATGGAAAATATAATGAGATAATGGAATCACCTCCAAGCTACGGAACCTTGACAAATTAAGGTGAACCTTTGAAGAAGGCTAGTTTCCTTTCACTAAGCTTAGTGTAACTGGTATATGACTAGTTCACATCAAATTACTACCTCTTAGTGATATTTCTCCTAATTAGGGTTTGACTTGGAAGGAAAAGAGTTTTAGAATGAGTAAAAAACTAGAAAATGGTGATTTCACCAAATATTATAGTGGAAATTAATGCTTGTTTTATTTTAACATAGTTGAATATTTAATATGCTGAGTTTATTAAAGCACAATCTTGCACAAATATGAGATCAAAGGTAATACAGAATCTTTATCAAATAAGGAACAAATTTCTTTTTTTATCAAGAAGCTTTCATAAAGGCATAAATAATGTCATAGATGAATCTATATGACTTAAAAAAGAATCAATGCTTCAAAAACTTGACAAATATTCTTTCATACACAAAGAAGACATAACACAAGGAAGGCAAAACTCCAATCTATTATCTTTATCCAGGTTATAACATGTAGATCAATTCTACAATATGCAACATAATTTATCTCAGAATAAAAAGATAGATGGGCTATGCTAAGGTACCCATGTTTATATAAAAATACTCTCTTAAAAGAGGAGTTAACAAAACCTTACACCCAGTTATAGATCAAGAAAATCCATGAAACTTCATGCAAACGTCCTCCTCTTTAGCTTGAACTGACATCCTTAGTGGAGTAAATAGATGGAAAGGAAGCATGTAACTATTGGGTGTTTCAACAAGTGCTGAAGGAGTAGGAAAATCCATTAAAATATTCTAGTCAAAACCTTTCTTATTTTAGTTACACTACTATTATCTCTCCCAAGGAATGAGGAACCAAAATGAACCATTACTTGGTAAAAATTGAATGATTTTAGATATTTTAGGTTATAACTTGAAAAACCTAATTTGTAATTTGAAGTGAAGACTTTTAAAACTTTTTAAGTTATTCAACTTTGATAAAAAAGAAAGTGTAAATTACAAAATGAGTTTTTGCAAGTGAAGCAATTCAAATTTTGTCAAAAGGAAAAGTATGAATTACAAGTTTATACTTTACAACTAAAGCCTGTTAAAAAGATACTTAAAAATTACAAGTGGCTTTTTCTCAAAAATATATACCAAAATGATAGTTGCAATTTACAACTTATAACTTTAAAATATATCTTACAATAAAGAATGTAATTTATATAAAGTATTTTTACAATTAATTTGAAAGAATTAATCCCAAACCATGACCCCTGAAGATTCTTTTTACTTCTTTGCTTGTATCTTCTCAATGTAAGCATCAAAGCTGCTTAAGATCTCTTAAAGGCATTCTTCATCAGGACCAAGGGTGTAAAGGTTGTTGATCTCACATTATGTTATCACTTTAGATAGTTCCCTAGATGTAGCTCATTAGACTTGAGTGTCTTCTCCCATTTGATCCAGTGTATTGTGATACCTGATGAATCAGTGGATGGAATTCAAGTTGAAAGTTATATCCTATGTTGATTCTCTCTTGATTACCTCTTTGAGTTTGTCTTAAATCTCTTGAAAAGGAAGGGGTTGATCTTGATGATCTGTTGCTTCACATGATAATTCATTAAGTAAATCTCCAATGTCATTGATTATATATGTGGCCTTATCACATGTAACTTTGGCCTTATTAATAGTCTCAGTGAGTATCCTGATTCTAAAATGGGCTACCCTATCCAAATCTTTATATCTATAGAACTCTTCAATAATTTCTCTGATATGAGGGTGTCAGCCTCAATTAGGTCAATAGCTTACAATTTTAGAGAGAATATGTTTAGTATTTAAATCTCTTCCTCATACTTTCTTATCTTGGATTTTAGAGATACAAAATCATACTTAAGATTCTTATAATAATCCATTGCTAGATCTATCACTCTATTTCCTTTTGTGATGAGTTCCTCAGCCTAGTTTTTAATGGCCCTTCCAATGGTTCCAATCTCTGTCATTGATTTGAATGTTTTTTTTCAAGGGATTGAGAAAGAGATTGGGTTGGATGGGCTAAAGGCTTGATGAACTTCCTCAATGTAGTTGTCAACTACTCAACTTTATTATTTAGTGACCTTGTCACTATCCATCTTCTCAAAAAGAGAGATGATACTTAACTAAACATCATGTTTCAATCCTTTTCTCATCAAAAGACCCAGGTGCACTTTATATATTTGATAATACCCCACCTCTAGATCTTACTTTTATTTATCTAGTGAAGGAACTGCTATTTCAACATATCTCTACCTTGAAACATCATATGATATTCTGGATATGGTCCTAGGGCTTGCCTTTGGTAATTAAGATTCCCACAAAAGACCAAAGTCTAGTGTGCTAAGAGACACCATTTTTTTCCTTTTCTTTTTTATTGATTGAGCTAGCCAACCTAGAGTGGTAACCTATGAATCTATAGCTAAAGTAGGCACTTCTATCTATGAATCCATAACTGAGGTTGCTACACTAGTGGTTATTATGACAAGTGTTATGTTTATCATTGGTGTTGCTACTAAATCCTTGGTTGATGATTTGGCTATCTATTTCCCATTTATGGGTTGATTAACCACAATTGTATAAGTGGGTCCTTCTATCTCCACCTCCTTGGTGGGGGCTTGGGTTACTATGGCAATGGAGGAAATAGGTATTTAAATGGGTGAAGTGGGTATAAATGTGCTTATAAGGGGTATGGAAGTTAGGATTGACACAAGTGGAAAGGTATGCATAGGTAGATGGAAAAGGAGAACCTATGGAAGGGTGGAATCCAAGATAGCAAATGAATCAATCAATGTAATGGGAATAATCAGAGTAGATGAAATGGAATGGGAGATGAAAAAGAATCAATATTTATCCCATTGGTGAGGATGGCTAGTGAGATTATAGTTATAATGATTGAATCCATAACCATATACTATTAGGTGGTATTAGTAATTATTTGAGTGGTAGTGGATATTCGGGATGAGGTGGAAGTGATTGGGGAAGAGGAAGGTAAAGGTGGAGTTTTAGTGTCAAACTGTGTTAATTGGATTTCTACCATGGGAGTTACTTCCATAGGTGGATTAGATGAAGGTGAAATTAATTGCATTGGTAAACTAGTGAAAATAGGAGGGGTAACTATTTGAGTTGACTGGGAAGTGGAAATAGGAGGAGGGAATACTTTGATTGGTTGGATAGTAGAGACAAGAGGGGGAACTATTTATGCCAATTGAACAACAACTATGTCCTCAATAGAAGTTGACCTTGGTTGATCCATAGGTTGTTTTGTTATCTCTTGGCTACTGGAAGGACCCCTTTTTGCCTTTTGCTTCTACTTTCCCTTGTTTGACACCACTAGCTTGTCTACCTAGTCTACTTGTGTTCCACTACTAGGACCCTCTATTGTTGTTTCCACATCCTTATTCTTCACTTCTCTCAACCTATCTAAAATACTTAGGGTCTCTTTGGTAATTGTGACCCCTTTGCTTCTTTACCAATTTACTATTCTGCTTATGACCTGGGTGGTCCTATCCATCAATGTGATAGATTTAGGTATGGACCACCTAACCAGTAGAAGAGGTTGGAGATATATTTTATTATCATAATACATTCTATCAACTAGTGATTCATCATCTTTCAAATCCTAAGGGACTAGTACCATGTTGTAGGTTTTGATTTGTTCTAGGGTCATTATGGAATAATTTGTCAACCTTACTTCCTATTCATCCTACATATCTTTCTAATAATCTTCATAAAAAGGAATATGGGAATATGTGGTGATACCCACTATACTGGTAATATGGCTAGTCACATCATAGAATGGCCTTACATCAAGTTCTCTTAAGGTCATTTGAGTCATCTTAACATCCACACATTTGGATTTTCATAAGGTAAGATAGGGACACCTCCCTATGCTAACAAAGAAGTGGATCATTGACTTATGCTTGCTTGATAAGAACTTGTGGGTTTCCACAAGTTGCCTCATAAGTTCTATCAGGGCCCATTTATAGCTAACATATCTAGGAAGGGTGTAAGAACACTCACTAAAAACATCAACTCCTATGTATGAATATGTTGGGAATTGAATGAAATATGATCCCCAATTTGTAATATTTATAGTTGCAGCATCAAAAAATCTTCTTATTCCTAACTCCTTATCAAACATAATTATAATGTAGTATACAAAAGCATCATTGACCCTTCTAAAATATTGTTTTTTTATCTCAAGCATGAGGTCAGGGTAGTAGTTAAATACATTATTGACTTGATCAGGCACTATGTTCAATCTTGGCAATGCTCTCTCTTTTTCTAATATATAGACTAGGTATGAATTCATATAGAACTTTAATGTAGTTTAGACCTCTACCAACTATTTGTGAATGGATTCAAAAATAAACTAGGCCCAATGGATGTTCTATTTATTTTGATGGATCACCTAGATATACTAGTACATCTAATCTTTGTAATTCTTAGTATCTGGGTTCCCTATAACTCTATGCAAGAATATTATGACATTTCCTAGTTCATCTTTGAAGTCTATCCTAACTAGGGTTTTAGGCATTCTTGTAGATGTAGATCTAGAGGGTTTTAGCCATTGTTTATTTAGAACCCATAGACAGGGAGTATTATTATCTTTATATAACTTCTTATAAGAGTTAGGGGTTATATCTATATAGATTTCATATTTCAAAATTAAGAACATGGTATCTATGAAATCAAGGTCTAGATTCAAAATCTTTTCTCCTTTATCATTCACCACCTCCCTCTTCTCAACATCATAGTGTTTTTCCATTGTGATAAAAAACTCAAGGCTCTATATTGATAGTGGGAAAGCTATTGCTTGGGGTAACCCACCGTCGTAAATTCTTTGAATCCAATCATTCTTAAATTTGACATTTATTCTAGATTAGAAATCTACTAGGTCTATGTGACCTAGATCTGTATCGATAATCTCATTTTTATTGGAGTCTAGGCTAAATGGGACATTAGGTCCCTTTGACTTAAACTTCATTTCCTTTTTAGACATGTGCTCTGGGAAAATGGGTGTGGGAAAACCAACTACAAAATTGGTAGGGTTTTGACTTATAATTGTAGGTAAAAATTTTGGTGGAGATATAATGTGTAATTATAGCTAAAATGTCTGACATGGTTTTGTATTGTAATTTACACTTAAAAAATTTTATGAAAAGTTTGATGGGGTTTTTTATTTGCATAGGCAAGTCATATTTATGATGATAACTTAAAGTTGTTAGGACAAAGGAAATCTCCACTGGGGTTTTGTATGTGTTTTAACAACTATGATCTCTTCAAGGTTTGATCTTGCAAGAGCAAGAAGGGTTTCTATCAGAGTCTATGTGGATAATCTTGGGGAATATTATAGATTTAATTAGTTACTAGGAAAAACCCTATAAACGCTAGGTATGACAAATGATTGAGTAAATTTAACAAGCTTTTAGTAGTAAAATTCTTGAAAAAATATGAGAAAAAAGTAAAATGAATAAAAAACCCTAAATTTTAATAGTTAAAATCTTTACGCAAATTCAAAAGAAAACTATGCTTTACTAATAGAATAATAGTAGTGATTTGATGGAAAAGTGAATGACCTAGTGGAATATCATTTTATATGTGTAGGGGATGGCAATGGTGGGCTTGACATTGATTGACATCTTGGTTTGTAGGTCTCTTGGCACACATAGTTCTAAATCAATTTACAAATGTTAATAATGACCTCAAAAAACCTAAACTTATTAATAAAAACCTACATTTAATGTTAATTAGGGTGATGGTTGTGTAAATGGTGGGAAAATAAGGTTTCAAAGTTATCATGAAAATTTTCAAGTTTGTAAATGTGTGATTTGCATTTGGATCTTTGATTTTTGTTGAGCAAGTTGGTGGAGGAAAGTAGGTATCAGAACCTTGTCTGTACTTTACAACTTTGCAAAGTTGAAAAGTGTAGTGGAAGTTTTGATCTCTATTGGGTAGGGAGGAAGGGAAAAAATTAGAACTCAAGTTGCATTTTGAAACTATATAAAGTTTCAAAATGCAACTAGAGTTCCAATTTTCATAATTATTAGGTGAGAGTAGAAGGCAGGGTTTTGATTACATTTTTAGACTTACAAAGTTGTAAAGTGCAACCAGATTTTTGGTTTTTGTGGGATATTAGATAAGTGGTAAGTTGAGGTTTGGGTGTACTTTACAACTTTGAAAGTTGAAAACTACACTCAAATATTTAGTTTTTACTAAGTATTTGGTAAGCAAGAAGTGGAGGTTTGGGTGCACTATGTAACTTTTCAAGTTGCAAACTGCACCCAAATCTCTGATTTTTACTAGGTATGGAAAAAAAATCTTCTTTGGTCACTTTAAATATTTTTACCAAAAAATTAATGGGTATTCTTTAGGGTACAAGATGTTTTGATATTTTTTCTCAAATATATAAACATATATCAATGCTCAAAAGGAATTAATTATGAATCCTAAAAAGTAAAAGTGCATGTAGGTAAAGTTTTTAGGCCCTCCTCTATCTCTCAAGCATTATTATGTGGCATGAACTTTGAGTGCCAAAGAAACTTGACATTTGATTGGATATTATGAGGTAAGTGGGGTTGATATAAATCTATAATTTTTGAATGTCTATATGATCCACATGTGTGGATAATAGGAGGGATTAACAAATCAATTTGATGTTTTTACCTCTCTTATTATGCAATTGTCTAGTCCTTTGCATAAAAAATTCATCCATGTTCTTATTAATGAATTTTTATGTCTACTACGTGCAATTTTTGAGTACCTATTGGACTAGTCAGGGTAACTACTCACCATTATCCCATCTAATAATTTACTCAATTTATATACCCCATTGTCGAATGGGGTTCAATCAATGTCAAGAGGTGAAAACCCAGGTCAAATTCCTCCTAGATAACTCATGAGGAGGCTATGAACTCCTGCTCACAAATCAATGTTGAAAAAAAAATGAAAATGGAAGAACTTTAGGGTCGTTTATGAGTCACCCAAATCACTCTAATCTTGGAGAGAACATACATGACTTTTATTCACTTCTAAGACTCAACCAAATGAGCAAAAGTGATGCACTTTTGATCACTCAAGTTACCTAAAAGAGACAAGGGGAGAGCATGCACACAAATTTTTTCTAAAAAAATAACCTAATATATTAAAATAAACTAAGTACTTTTATGAAAAAAAGAAGAAAAATATCTTAGGAGCACTAAAATGTTTTTGTTCTTTTTAGATCACTTAACAAAATATGAAATGATCTAAGAATAAAAAGTAAAGTTACAACACATAAAACATAAAAGTTACAAGTTCCAACACATAAAAGTTACACTATAATGTTTGGCCCTTTATGTGTTGGAACTTGTAACTTTTAAAAATAAAAAGTAAAGTTTTAAAGTGAATTTTAAGCACCAAACAGACAAGTGTGAATCACCTTTAAAAAATTAAAATGTTTCTCCATTTGACTTAGTTTCCTACAAAAAATATTATGGGGTTCACTTGTGTTTGTTTTAAAAGGTTAGTCTAAAAATAACTTTCACCTTTGAAACTATCAGGTTTTTGACATAGAGCAAAAGCTATCAGGTGATGATGATGCAATTGGGTAATGATAAAAAGTGTCAGATGAAAATGATGGTGTCAAGTGATGGTTGAAGGTGTCAGGTGATAAAAGAAGGTTCTAGGCAATGACAAAGGCATCTAACAATAACAAAAGGCACTGGGTGATGGTAGAAGGTGTCAGGCAATAACAACAGTGTTAGGTGATGAAAATGGTGTTGGGTAATGATACATGGTATTAGGCAATTATAAGAACTATCAATCAATAATGATGTGATAATTTAATGACACGAGCTACCAAATGATGGTGATGGTGTTGGGTGATGGTAGAATCTATCAAATGAAAATGATAATATTGGATAATGGGAAATGCTGTGAGGGTGATGCTGTGGGGTGATGGTAGAAGTTGTTGAATGATGGTGATAGTGTTGGGAGATGGTATAAGCTATAAAATTATGGTGATGATGTTGGGTGATGATAACAATATGTAATGTCCTTAAATTTGGACAAACAAGGACTATTTGGATTGGATACAAGTTCTTATAAAAAATCTAAAAATAAGATAATAAACGAGCCACTCTATGTTTCTTAAACAAGCTATCACACCTCACCCAAGTGAACTAAATGCTAAAAACCACTAGGGTAAAATTTAATCCATAATTACAACCACTAATATCCCCTCTAATAATTGAAAACGCACTCCAAACTATGATGTAAACTACTATAATAAATACTTGTAATAGAAGAACACCTTAACTAAAAGTAAATTTCCAAAATCAATAATCCAAAGCCTTCATTCCACTCACCAAGCCTACTATAAAATTCTCTAAAAATAACTTGAAATGTTATGTATAACAAATGATTAATCCTAGACAAGTAATCTAAAAATTAACCCCCAAATTGGCCACTAAACAAGAGAAAATCAAATCGCTTATCCCAACAAGCAAGCTATAATTTTACCACATAAACTCACTCTAGAATTTTATAGACATTAAATGATTATTGAGGTTCAAACCCTCAACCAACAAGCTAGAAAATATCAAAAAATATTAAAAATATTAAGGGTAATATTTGTTCCACGATTTAGGGTTAACAACACCCCCAAACCCTTGGAACCACCCCTCCAAGTGAGTTACCCAACTTTTGAATAAATTATAATAAATTCTAGACTTTATATCTTTATTTTTGCTCACAAAAAAACCTTCAAAACCTTGTGATTTAATTCCAAAAAATATATAAATCATATTATAAATGAACCTTATCTCAAATCATAGTCTAGAAACCCTCTGAAGATGTCCAAAGCCTCTTTAAATTGATTCTCCCTACCTTAGAAAATTATATAAAATAATTTATATTGTTTAAACTCACCTAAACCCTCCACATGACCTTCAAAAGACTCCTAAAGCAAGTCACCCAAGACGGAAAAATAATATAAACTATTTGAAATATTTTTAGGCTTCATGAACACTCCCAATTAGCTCTAAAATTCCCAAGATCAACCCTCAAACCAAGTCACCAAACCTAGAAAATCAAATAGAATATTATGCAATATTTGTAAACTTTAATGAACCTTTCCAATGAGATTAATCAACCCTATAGGTAAGTCAATACACCATGGAATGGCCTTCAACACCATGTCCAAGCTCCACAAGCAAGTGACCACTCTCTAAGACCTATAAATTCACTAAAAAATAGCTTTTGATAGGGTTTGTACTATTCATAAATATAGGTGGTATCCAAAAATACCTTTGTAGATCCACTTGCATGTACACATGTAATTTTTAAGCTTAACTACAAACCTTGAATAGAGTTGCCCTAGTAGTAGGAACGAAGGTTTTTATATCCAAACCTTTAAGACTTATTGAAGGTTTTTTTCCATAAGATGTGGTAATCAAGTCTGACATACTTGATCAAAGTTTCCAATTTAATATTCAACATAATCTCTTCAAAATAATCCTTAATTGATTTTATATTCAACCCCTAAGGTGGCACCCAAGTTGGAGGGATGTACCTTTTAAAACATAATCAGTCAATATTTTTAAAACTCCCTTTCGAGGGTTTAGGCTCTCATGACACCAACTTAAGTGAACATAAGTTTAAAAGTACCTTTTTTCAAACTCAATTTAAAATTAGAACACTTAAGTACTTTTTACCTTTTTGCTCCTCGATTATCACCCCCGTCCGCACCCCCCCCATCAATGTTCCCTTCACTTCCCTTCCCTTAGCCTTGTGGGAATAACCAAGCTAAGGGTCTAAAATCAAGATACACAAAAAGGGGGACATCACAGTCCTCCCCACCCAAAATTACTTGTCTTCAAGCAATTGTAAAAGCCATGGGGCTGTCCCCACATTCTCATAATGCAACTTCCAATTGAAATGTATTCCCACTAAAAATAATCTTTAATTTGAACTCCCCATTTACTAAACATGTATCTTTTTGACCACCCCATGGGTTTAAGATATCACAATCATCTCCCAAGAATTCCTCATCACCCAAAATAACTAAGGCATGCCATGCTTGCTTGCTTTCTTTTGATATAGTTTTTCAAGGTGATCAATGTATCTCCATAAAATGTTCCCAATTTTTGGAAATAAATCACTATGATCTCATTATACAAAATACATGGAGTGATAATGGTACATAGATACAACCTCTCGAGTGTGCCTTATATCACTTCATTTATGCATATGAAAGATGTAAAATTGATCAAACAAAAGCTTCCACCAACTCCCAACATAGATTCGTACTTCCCAAGCTTGATTAAACCAAAAGCATACTTATGCACATTTACAAAATACACCCTTGGTTATAATTTAACAAAAAAATTTGACTTGTGGCCTCCCATATACTACTATACCTGTCCTTCAAAATAAGATTTTTATATGTGACAGTTTTTAGAATGTACCTTGGTGCAAAGTTTCCCCAATATGCACTGTATTATGCCATAAAATGTCATTTTTTCCTCTTTCATATCTCTGAACTTGTTTTTGTTAACTCAAAAAATTTGAAATAATAAAATTTAGATTTATTACCATTTCCCCCAACTCTTTCCCTTATCTTCCATGTGAAAAATAAATTAGTTTTTATGCCCTCAAGGGTCTATAGGTGAGCCCATATATATTTATCCTTATTTTGAAAGTAGAATGATCTTCATTTCTTGTCATTTGGACCTTATAAACAATGGCTAGTCACTTTCATCCCTTTAAAATTCAAGGGGTGTCCTCTTTTCCTTAAAACACCACTACTTCCCCCCTTCTAATAAGGAATAGGGTGCTTCCCAAAGCACATTTTGGGTTGTATTTGGCAATCCATTCTCTTCTCATCCCTCTTAATATAATTATGATAAAATTAGAATTTGTAATACTTACCAAATGCCTTATAGAGGGTTCCAATTTGGAATGAAGTAGTTGTATTTTATTTCTAGGGGCAACCTTATTTTCTACCTTCCTCATGCTCATGAGACATCCTCCTAATGTATTATTTACCTTAGAATAAGGGGAATCTCCATCACTTAAACCATGCAAGACAATCTCCTTACCTGCTATCTTGAATTTAAGCTCCATGGTTTGGTAGTTTTATATGTACTCACCAAGTGAGTGAAACCATTGAATACCAAGGACCATATTTGTCTCCCATATGCCCACCACATAAAAATCATCCTCAACCACATATTTTTCCAAAATAAGACTAAGATTTGGAGTATTTTTTGTACAAGGGATGGTGAATCTATCTATTATTATGACTCTAAATCCCTTAAAATCTATGGATTATAGTCCACATGGTGTTACCAATCCTCTAACAATGAAATTATGAGTTACCCCACTATCAATAAGTATGTTAATAGGTGTACCCTTAAATGATCCCTTAAATCTAAAGGGATAATACCTAGGATCCCCTAAAAGTGATGCCATAGTGTTACTCAACTCCTCTTCTCCCTCTATCTCCAAAGCGTTCTCCCCGTAGTTGGTTATCCCAACTTTTTCCTCTTCTTTTTCCTCTTCAAAAACACCTCAATATAGTGAACTTATCCCTTGTCATGGTATTTATGGACCTTCCCCCAAGGGTCCTTACATGTGAAGCAAAGACCTTTTTTTCTTAGCTCATTTATCACATAAAATATACTATGTGGTAGCTCCTTCTACTATCATAAACTTGGTTGGTCTGGTCTAGTTAAGGGACCCACATGATTGGCCTTAGGTGGCCCTGTAAATATACTCTTAGACTACCCCAAGCTGCCATCTCTTTGCTACCCAATAGGTGGAAAAAAATACTCTTTGGCTATCTCAAAGGTAGAAATCTTCCCCTTGGAGTAGAATACTCCAAATCATAGGCCTTCTAAATGGCCTCTCTTAGTGAAGGTGGATCAAAAGTTTTGACCAATCTCCTTAGGGAGTCAACCAAGCCATCTATGAATAACACCACCAATATCCTATCTAAAATATTAGTCATCATGATTGAAAGTCTCTAAAACTCTATGGCATAATCATATACTGAGGCCCTCCACCTTAATTTTGCTAAATCATAAAAATGAAGCTCTATATCTACTCTATTAAACTTCTCAATCAACCTCCTACTAAACTCCTCATAGGATTGTATATTCTAATGCCCTTGCATGATCAAAGCATGATACCACCAATCATGGGCTACTCCATCTAAATACAAAGCAATGAAATGAATGGTCTCTCTCTACCATAGGTCAAATTAAAAATAAGGCATCCACCTTGTGAGTCCGTGCCTTCATTGAGCTCCTCTATGACCCATCAAATGTGGAAAGAGATAACTTACCTAATGCATGCTAGATATCTCCCTAGTTTCCCCTTTACCTTTGATCGATCTTGGGCTGACTCTATCCCCATTTTTAAGCTAACTTATAAAAAGTCATACCATTTCTAACTATCATAGATAAGGTGACATACTCATCCATCTCTCTCTAACTCTTCATGTGGGCTAAGGAATCCCTCCCTTGCTAGTGTAGGCTCTTCCCTCTAAATAAGTATAGGTTATATGGGCCTACATGTGAATGCCCCATTCCTTGAAGGGGGTGTATGTGCATCTGGATTGCTCCTTGAGGCACCACTATCTCTATTGAGTGGCTTCAATCCACCCATCTCACTAAATTAATAAAGAAACCCCTCCATCACTATTTTCATCCTCTCCAAAGTTTGATAATACTTCTCAAACCTCTCCTTAGACAACTTATCTCTCCTCTCACCTTCTATCTCCTAGTGTCCCATTTCACCCATGGCTTGATCTTGCTAAAGCAAACCAACTGGCAAAAGCCCTGCTTCTTTCTTGTTACTCCTCAAGTAATACTTAATCTCTTTATTACCACTCATGTATCAAACTCTTCACCCACATAATATCCAAGATATGGCTTTGATACCAATTTAATGTCCCCAAATTAATATAAACAATCAATAATGGGACTAGATACAAACCCCATCAAAAAATATGAAAATAAGATAATAGACTAGCCACTCTATGTCTCTCAAATGAGATATCACACCTCACCCAAGTGAATCAAATTCTAAATTCCACTAGGATATAATTTAATCCAAAATTAAAACCACTAATTTCCCCTTGAAGAACTGAAAACACACTCCAAAATATGATGTAAATTTCTGTAATGTTTACTTGAAATAGAAGAACACCTTAGCTGAAAGTAAATTTCCAAAATCAACAATCCAAAGCTTTCCTTCCACTCACCAACCCTATTGGAAAATTATTTGAAAATAGCTTGAAATTTTATGTATAACCTATGATTAATCCCAACTTAGTAATCTAAAAATTAGTCCCCAAATTGGCCACTAAACAAGAGACAATCAAATTGCTAATCCCAACAAGCAAGCTAGAATTTTACCATAGAAATTTATTTTATAATTTTATAGACATTCAATAATTATTGAGATTCAAACCTCAACCAAAAAGTTGGAAAATATTAGAAAATATTATAAATATTAAGGGTAATATTTTTTCCATGATTTAGGGTCAATGACACCCTGAACACTTGTAACCACCCCTCCATGTGAGTCACCCAACTTTTGAATAAATTATAATAAATTCTAAACTTTATATCTTTATTTTTAATCACAAAAAGACCTTAAAACCTTGTGATTTAATTTGAAAAAAATTAGAAGTAATATTATAAATGTACCTTGTCAAATCAAAGGCTAAAAACCCTTCATAGATGTCCAAAGCCTCTTCAAACTATTTTACCCTACCTCATAAAATTATATAAAGTAATTCAAATTATCCAAACTCACCAAAACCCTCCAAATGGCCTTAAAAATACTCCTAAGGCAAGTTGACCAAGCTAGAAAAATAGTATAAAATATTTTTAATATTTTAAAGCTTCAGTAACACTCTCAATCAGCTCTAAAATTCCCAAGATTAACCCTCAATCAAAGTTTCCAAAGCTAGAAAATCAAGTAGAATATTATGCAATATTTATAGACTTCAAAGAACCCTTCCATGCATCTTAATTAACCCTCTAGGAAAGTCACCACACAAAGGAATGACCTTAAACATCATGTGAAATATCCAAAAGTTAGTCACCACTCTCCAAGACCTATAAATTCACCAAAAACCAGCCTTTGATAGGGTTTGGAATATTGCTCAATATAGGTGGTGTCCAAAAACACCTTTGTAGATCCACTTACATGTACAGATGTAATTATGAAGCTCAAATATAACCCTTGAATAGAGCTACCCAATTAGTAGGAATGGAGGTTTTCATCCCCAAACCTTTGACACTTCTTAAAGGTTTTCATCCTAAAGATGTGGTAATCAAGATTGACATACTTGATCAAAGTTTTCAATTCAATATTCAACATAATCTCTCCAAAAGACTCCTCATCTACTTTTATATTCAACACCCAAGGGTGGCACCCAAATTGGAGGGATGTACCTTTTAAAACATAATCACTCAATATTTTTAAAACTCCTTTTATGAGGGTTTAGGCTCTCATGACCCTAACTTAAGTGAACATAAGATTAACAATACCTTTTTTCAACCTCAATTAAAAATCAAAACACTTAAGTACTTTTTACCTTTTTGGTCATAGATTAGCCCCCCTCACTGTTCCCTTTTATTTCCTTCCCTTAGACTTATGGGGAAAACCAAGCTAAGGGTCCAAAAATAAGCTACACCAAAAAGGGGGACATTACATACTATAAGGTTTTTTTATAAACCGATGAATAGTCAAGTGGTAGAGTCAAACAATCGAGCAATCTAATCGAATGATAGAATCAAGTAGTGCAATTAAGCAATCAAATGATGGATTCAAGTAGTTGAGTAGGAGAATTAAGTATTTGAGTGATTGAGATGTGTATTTATTATTTTTTTAAGAATAAATCTGATAACTAGACATAGGAAAACTAACAAATTCACCAAAACACATGCAATAAAAACATAGAAAAAGTTAGATAAAAATGTAAAAATAAGGTCATGAATGAGCTTTTTTTAGATTTTTAGAGTCCAATGTCACTCCCTTAGTGATTATGGGGTGAAAATAATCCAAGGGGTTGCATTAGTCAATTGTTAGTAGAATAGACATCAAAAACAAGCATAAGACAAAGCATTCCCAAGCCTAGATACTTAAGGGAGCATAAATAACAAAAACAAATGAAAACACAACTAGAAAATAAAAGAGAAATTCCCTTTTACCCTCCTTGTAGCTCCAAATTAGCTTGTTGGTTAGTTGGATTACTTGGATCATGTGTGCAATGGAGTATTTTGGTCAATTCCTTTGCCTTGTGGGGAACACCTTTTTCTTATCCACCTTAGCTTGGCATATGAAGCTATCTCTTAACAATTTAACATTATAACTTTGGCTTGAGAGCTTGTCTAAAGAGAGTGAGGGCTCTCTTATTTATAGGTTATGAAAAATGGCCTTTGGATTAGAAATGAGATGTGGAGCCTGAGTCAAAAATGTAATTAATATTGTTCAATTAATAAACATGGTTTGTAAATCTAGATATTTGTTAGATATTTCATGAGTACTTTATAAGTCACAAAAAGTAATGATGAAGAGGCTTGATATTTTGCATTTTTGAATTACTAATTTTATATATTCATTAATTTCAAATGGATTATTTAACTAAGGACTTAATTAGGTTTAATCAATCAAGTAAATTTGATTAGTCTTTTGACCTTTTCTAAAAATTAGTTAAGTTCCTCGCTCAGTTGGTTAAAAATGTCAGTTTGCTTGGTTGAAACTTGATTGTGGATGAATTTGTGCAAGTTTATAATTAAATATAGGGTAATACCCCAAATAAGGAATCCTTGACATGATTTTAGACATTTTCATCTAATATTCAGATGAATTTGGTCATTTTGGTGATTTTTAGGCTTAATTTGCATAATTTGGTAGAAATCAATCTGAAGTTTAGTTTAGACATAAATGTGGCTAAAATGATGTGTCTATATTAGACACTAAAATTTAACCAATAAATGTTTGGCTTTACTTGTGTTTTATCTAAATTTTGAATTAATATTACAATTAATCATAATTCACATAAATGGAATATAATAAAGTAGGGTGCTGAAAACATAGTTTTAAACATCAAACTAAATATAAATGACTAAAATAGACAAAGTAAAATAGGAATGAAAAATGATAATGTTTCTCTTAATTTCCACTCATTTCTTAATTTAGAAGCTAATAATGAAACTAGTAATAGGTGCGTAGATGAATACCTAGTAAAAGTACGCATGTGATCTAGATGATGGTAAGAACTCCTCTTTAGTTTAGAAGGAATAACCTATAGATAAGAAAGACATGAGAAAAGGGGTTGTTAGACATATGGTTGAGTGGATTGCATAGCATGAGCTTACTAAGAGGCTATCAATCCACTATTTATAATAATCAAGTTGATGTAGATGAAAATAAATAATACTTGCATTCAATAATTGGAAAGTAAATGTATGCAAGATGAGATAAATGCAAATTCCTTGTTAAAAAATGACTAAATATAGCAAAAGTGGGTCAATACTCATGCTAAGATAGTTGGGGTCAGGTTTAAAAAATCTAGGTAGGCTTTGTGAATAGGTAGGAACACAAAAAGTAGGGTATGGTTGGGATTAAGGGGCTAAAAATAGCTTATTGCTATTTGGGCCAAGTGACCATCGATGGTTGATTGAGCCGTTGGTGGTTGGGTGAACTGTTAGTAGTTGGGTGACTATCAATGGTTGAGGTGACCATTGATAATTGGGATAAGTATTGATGATTACATATGAAATTTTAGAAATGTTTAAAAATGTAATGGAAGATTGGGTAATTGGTTAAATAGAGGGATGTTATGGATCTAAAGGATGAAAAATAAGATAAAGATAAGTATGGATAGGGCAGGGAGGTTATAAATGAAATAGATTAAAGAAAATAAGCATGATATACCTATTACTTGATGGTAGAAGGCTAAAGTAATCTTGCTAGAGTGAGTACTTTGGCCTTTGAAAGTGATTCTGATAGAGGTTCAGGTCTATATTGATGCTACTTATTTATTGAAGGGATGTTGGATACCTGTGTAAGAAGATTTGATAGCTTGGATGCAAATTACTAGATTTTTCCATCCCTTGCACTTCTTGCCTCTCTCCTTTTATAGGATGAAGTTACAAATTATGTAGGAGGAAGTTACTAATTAGATAGGAGGATAAAGTTTCTATTTATGATGCTTTAAAGCTAGTTGAAATCAAAAAATAGAAGTCACTAAATTGTGCCATGCTTATCTCATATAGTTGGTAATGCTTTTAAAGTAGGCTTGGAGGACCTGACCATCAATAGTAAGGATAGCCTTCGGTAGTTAGGCTGACCGTCAGTGGTCTAGGTTCTAGAGGAAAATAAGTTAAAAGGGGTTGGATTAAAAAGTTAATTTAGATAAGTTAGGTTTATGGGGGTTCAAGTTAGTAAATTAATAAATGGGCTAAGTCAATTAGGTGGTTAACTAGCTTCAAGGTTGGGTAGGAGTTCAAGGCATTTCAACATCTAAAACTATGCAGTTTTTGAGTGTCTACATTTTCCCCCTTTTGTTATGTAACTTTGAATTAACAAGATGCAAAACAAAAATAGATTTTTGGTCAAGGTCTAATTACCTTGAGTTTGAGAGGAGTTCCCCCTCAAATTGGGAGTTGATGAGGCAAAACCAAAGTTGGGTTGGGGTTTGATTAATGGTAAAGGGTGAGTCACAAGGTGAGTGACACAAAAGGGGTTGGGTATTTGAAACACAAACATACACATAAAATGTGACTAAGTGTGATATTCAAGATAGTGTAAAGACTAGAGTTGCCAATATTGGTAAAAAAATAAGGTCAATTATAGAGAAACATATGATAGGGGTAATTGATCTACAACATTGGTCATAGATGATTGGGTCATGCCTATCAAGGTTGCTAGATAGGGTCGATGTTGGTCATGGGTATCTAAGGTAGGAAATGATCCCTTAAGCAACACTAATAGTTAGGTTGTGTATGAAGTGGTGCAAAAAGTTTAAAAGTTCAACATGGTAGGGTTGGTCAGTGTAGTCAAAATGACCAAGTAGGGTCATTGTAAAACATATGAATAGTTCAAGTAAAAAATGACCAATGTTAAGGTGAACATAGCCAAATGGGTTGATCAAAAAAGGGGAAGCTTTGAAAATTCAAGTGGTTGGTTTTAGGGAGATAAGGTAATCTCCCAAAAGGTCAACACCTAGGTGGGGTGTTTAAATATTTGAAAAAGATATTATGAGGTGATAGTGTTGGCATAGTTGTCATTGGAGATGAGGTATGGAGAGTACATGGCCATTTTGGTAGGGGGTCTATCTATAGATCCTCTAGGATAGTGGGCCTTGATAGTGGGTCAGGTAGGGAGATCAAGGGGACCACCACCAAAAGGTAGTGTAGGTGCAAGTGGTAGTGGTGCCCTAGGGGCCTGATATATAAGATTATAAGATGTATTTGTTTTTGATTTTGGTATTGGGCTACATGCTGATGATGGGAGATGTATATATGAGAAAGAGATTTGATACATTATTCCATGTTTTATGATGTATTCTTCATTGAAATTTATAAGTTTAATTATGTTGTATATGATGATTATGGATATATAGATGAGGATTATCTTCATGATGTTCATGATTATATAGATGTTGATTATGTTTATGATGATATAAATGTTGATTGTGTTTATTAATGATTATTGATGATGTTTATAGATGTTGTAGGTATGGTGTATTTATCGATATGATAGATATTTTTATTATGTTATATGGTGATGTGTTTAAGGAATTGAAACATGATTGTTATGAAATGTTTGATCTGATGATGAACATATGTGTTTAGTTTAGGTGATTATTGGTTTATACATAGTTGATGATGTGTGTGTTTATAGATCTGATTGTAGACATGTGATTGAGGTGTTGATTTTGTTTAGATTATGTTTGTAATTCACAAATAGAATTTTATATGATGATGTGGTTCATAAACTACGTGATAGATGATTTAGTCAAGGTTATTAATGATGTTTAAGATATAATATGTTTTATGATATGATAAATTATTATTGTTCTGATGATAATGATGTTATGATGTGATTGTGACTATTTTATAGTGGAGAGGATAGAACTTATAGACATGGTTCATAATGTTATGATGTATATAGATTACTGCATTGATGAGAATGATTTTTTGAATGTTTATGATGGAATATGTGATATGGAGATATGATGAAAGCACATAAAATAGGTTTAGATAACATACTAAATGTGGAAAAGAGAGAAGGATTATGAGACACATATCTACATGAACTAATAATGATAGGGTAAGAAAAAGGCATGAAGTATTCATTGATAAAACCTAAGTTGGATGTGATTTAATGAAAATAAGCCTTTTGAATGCTTTGCATGAGCATGATATGATTGAAAAAGAAGGTATCATGATCACTTTGTGTCAAGTAAGCTCATAGTCCCTTTATTTTAAAGAGTTTAAGGGGGGAAAGTAGGTGATAGGTAGACAATTGAATGGGAAATGGGTAATATGGTAACCTAATGTGGGTTAGCTTGCCCATTCTATAGGTGACCAAAGAAATTTAATAGATAAGTCCATGCCTTAATATAATGTGTAGACTGATCGATGCGAGAAGTCTACTAATGCCAAATATAAAAGCTGATTATGGCTTGCTTGCTTTGATTTTGACATAGGGTTATTTGTTTCTTTTATTATTAGTATAGGTTGGTGAAGTTGATCAATGTGGGAAGCTTAAAATGTTTGTTTTTGACAAACTTAACTTATCCATCCTTCAAGGGAGTGGTCTAAAGTCATATTTTTATAGTTGTCCTTCAAGGGATTAGTCTTCAATGCTAGAGATATGGACCCAAGTAATATTTCGATATCCTAATTTGATTTTGAGTGCTAGGCTTAGACATGGACAAGTATATTTAGGCTTAAATTTCTACCTTTATGGAGGCAAGACTTTTAGCACAAAAGGTTAATGATGGATGAGGAAATGTGGTTTGAAGGACAACTGATTATGGGATTCCATCTGATTAGAGATGAAAAGTATATATGAGAACCATGCCATGGGTAGAGTGATGGTATCCATACTTAGGATGAGGCTATAACTGTGAAGGATAATCACATGGTCCTATGTCATAATCAATTGTCCCTAAGAAGAATAGGGATAGGTAGGTGAAGGGAAGTGAAAATATTATAAACCAAGGGATGAGCTTAAGTTAGACACAAAGATGAGTTCGATCCTTGTTTTAATAATAGAAAGGATGTAGATGAGAAGTGTTGAGAGGCTCAAGTTATGGTTTCCTTTTGAGAGAAGATAAATGATAAGCTCCTAATCCATACTTATGGGTTATGATGTAGGGTCCAAGCTAATTGAAAGTGAAATTGCATCTTTTACTTTTCTCTATATTAGTTACATGTTGGTTTTATTTAAGGATGAGGTCTCTGATATTGAATTCTCACTCATTCATGTGTTTATTGTAAGTGCACTTGTTTCATTCTTGATAGACATGAAGGTGATTAAGCACTATGAGGTGATGTTTATCAAGTAGTTTAAGACATGTGAGATGCTCTTGATGATAATCACTCTCAAAAAGGATATTGTGTAAAGATATGCAAAGAGATGGAATCTAGAATTTGAGAGACAAGACTACCTATACTCTAAGGATGAGAGAGAATGGGGTATCACCCGTAGAGGTTCGAATGCTAAAGTGATAAGCCCATAAAGTGAAATGGATGTACAAGTGCCAGTCTTGACCTGAAGCACTTACTACTTTAGTTAAAATTTTGTTGAGGGTTTTGTTAGAATATTTTACCTATCAATTTAATTTAGGATGATAGGGAGAGGAAAATCTTAACTTTATGCCAAAGGCATCACAAATATCATAGACTTTCTTGTTTTTAAAGGATTTACCATTGTTAGTGATGATCTTATGAGGAAAATCAAAGTGGCAGATGATATGGTGATTAATGAAATCAATAATATTTTTAGCGTTGGTTGATATAATAAGAATGGCCTCCACCCACTTGGTGAAATATTTGGTGGTGATAATGATAGATTGATGTTGTCGTGAAGAATGAGGACTGATTTCCCCAATGAGATCAATACCCATTACAAGAAGGGCTAATAGTTTTTGGATACTTGAAAGCCATGCACTGGTGCATGATGTAAGTTAGCATTTTATTGACATTTGACACACTTTTTTACATAATCACAATAATCCTAATTGAGAGTGGGCCAATAATAGCCAAGGTGAAGGATATGTTTAGCAATGGCTAGGCAACTAAACTATCCCCCATAGATTTCATCATGTGTTTCTTTGATAACATGGGAAGCTTCATGAATATGAAAACAATGGAGAAGGAGGTCATCGAAGCCATTTTTATAAATTATTCCCCCTAGTATGGTATAATGAGAGGTACTCTAAACAAATTATCTTTAGGCATTCCTTGAAAGGTTGGGATGAACAATGCCAAGGTTAAGGCAGTTAAAAGTTTGGTCATACCAAATGTCAAAAGGAGATGCTTCCATAATATAAATGGTGAGAAGGTTAGAAATGATATGTGAAGGTGTGATAAAATGATGGATGGTGACAAATAGTTTAGATTTAGCTAGTTGGGATGGAATTTGGGAAGCTAAGGAATCCATCATGTGAACTTGTTGGTAGCTCAAGGAACTAACTAGATAAGGTAATGATCAAATGATGATACATTTACATTTATGAATTATTTATACTTTAATAAGACATACTTTTTACATTGTTAAGATCCATTAACCTAGTTGATGACTTCTTGGGAGTTGCCAAAGATAATGATCATCTTGACCCCCAAAGCTAGAGCAGTTTAGAGACCTATGACCAAAGCTTCATGCTCAACCTCATTATTGGTGCATTTGAATTTGAGTTTGAATGAAAGGGGAAGATGTTCACCATCAAGGAGAATGAGAATAACTCTAACACCCCCACCATGTTGGCATTTAGAGCCATTGAAAAACTTGGTCATTTGGTAGGTGGGTTCCTCTTGAGAAAGATTTACGATGGACTCATTTATAAATACTAGTGGAAGTGGTTGATTGTTGGGTAGAGGAGCTTCAACCAATTAGTCAACAATGAATTACCCTTTAATTAAATTTTACTTTAGGAACTCAAGATCAAACTTAGCTAAGAACATCATCCACTTAGCTATACACTAGTTTTAGTATGGTTTAGAGTGAAAGTACTTAAGTGGGTAAGTGTTAGTGATGACACATGATATATGATTAAGAAGGTAGTGATGGAGTTTGGAGGCCACAAAGACTAAGGCAAGGAAAAGTTTCTCAGGATGAGTATATTGAGTCTCATATTCTATAAGTGTGTGGCTAATGTAGTACATGACTTACTCTTTATTCTGTTCAATATGATGAGCAAGAATTACCTCTAGGGAATGGTCTATAGTAGATATATAAAGGTAGAAGGGTTGGTATTATTTATGAGGAATAAAAATGGGTGAAGAAAGAAGGTACTCCTTGATTGAATTAAAGGCTTGTTGACAGTCCTTCGTCTACTTAAAAGAGTTGTCTTTCTTGAGAAGATGTTGAAAGGGTTAACATTTATCTAGTAATTGGGAGATGAAGTAATGAATGGATTGGATCTTAGCTTACATTATAGGATATGGAGTTGATTAAGGATAGTAGGAGGAGGTATCTCCAAGATTGCTTTGATTTTGGTTAGGTCTATTTTTATTCCTTGAAGAGAGATGATAAAATCCAAAAGTTTTCTAGAGAAGACCCCAAAAATGCATTTCTTGGGGTTGAGCCTGACATGATAATGGATTAATCAGTTTAAGATGATTGTGAGAATAGCTAGGTGATCTTTGTGATGTTTGATTTCCCAAGGAGGTCATCCACATAGTCCTCTATAATTTTATGGATGAGATCATGAAATATGTAGGTCATGTCACATTGATAGGTTGCTCTACCATTCTTCAAACCAAAAGGCATGACCCTATAGAAAAAGGTCCCCCATGGGGTGATAAAAGAAGTTTTATGTTGATCTTTGGGGGTAATCAAGATCTGATTATATCCTAAGAAACAATCCATGAGATATAACATCTCATGACTAGCTGTAAGATCAACAAGTTGGTCAATGTTCAATAAAGGAAAGTCATCCTTTGGTTAAGTAAGGTTGAGATCATGAAAGTCAATGTAAAGGTGAAGTACCCCTATGGGTTTGGGTATGGGAATAATGTTAGAAACCCATTATGGATAGTCAATGGGTTGAATGAAGTTGATGGATAAGAGATGCTAAAATTCTTCTTTGATAAGAAGGGCTATACGAGGATACATCTTATGATTTTTTTGCTAAACTAGCTTAACCTCAGGATGAGTGATAATGTTGTAGAGGGTAATAGAGGGGTAAATTCCAAGCATATCTTTAAAAGACCAAGCAAATTCTATAATACGGTCATGAAGGAAAGAAGGGTAATCTTATTGCTCCATAGAATTTAAGGATTGGCCAATTTTGATAATATGGGGGTTATTCTGAGTACCAAAGTTAACATCGATAGTGGATTCATTTAGCATGGTTTGGTTCTCAAGAGGAAGGGACTTATGGATATAATAATCCCTCATATTGAGGTAGGTGAGAATGGAATCATTATCTTGATGGTGGATGATGTTGATGGTAGGAGAACTCTTTCTATCATTTCAAGATGAATAAGAGGAAGGGTTTTAGTTTGACCTACTTTTTGATACATCAGGGGGCCCAAATAAATGGTGTTGATCAAGAAAAAAAGTTAGATGGGATGATATTGAAGTCCTCAAACTTTGGGGAAGATGGGGTTGGTAAGGATGGGTCATCCTCGTCAATGGTGGTGATGGGTCTTAGTAAGGTGGGTTCTTTTGGTAATACAAACTCAAGGCCAAATAACTAATGAGGTTTTTATGTTTTAATGATGGGTAACTCATGAGGTCCCTAGTCATAAATACTGAGATCAAACCCATTCCAAGTACACTTATAAAGGTAAGCTTTGGCAAAGGTTGGTTTGTTAAGATAATAAAAATTGAAGGTGTATAGTCGGATAGATGAAGTAGTGGTAGGAACAAGTAGTTGATCAAGTCCTCTATAGATGAAATTTATTTGATTGTTGGGGAGCCTAAAAGGGACGATGGTTCCAATATTAGGATCATAGGAAGGGTTATGTTTGAGGTTTTCATATTCTTGTGGAGTAAGAAAAGCATCCAAGGCTAAAATGTGATATTCCCTGTGGGAGAGATGTTAAAACATGGATTCTAAATGGTCCTCTATGGGAATCTAGGAAGAAAGGGTAGATGAGCAAGTTGAAGCTTCATCACTATTGTGGGTGAGAGTGTTGATGGTTTTAGTTGGTGGTGAGATAGTGTTGTTATTAGTTGATTGTGAGGTGGATGAGGGAGGAATAAGAACATCATTAGGCTGATATGTCATATTGAAAGAGGTAAAAGGATTAGGGTCAACTTTGACGGTAAAAACTTGACCTTCATGTTCAAATTTGGCACATAAATGTAAATTAGAAGGGACATAACTCATGGCATGGATCCAAGGGTATTCAAGCAACACATTTTATTAAAAATCACCCTCTATAACATAAAATATTTTGAGAATGTTGCAAGGTCCCAAGTGGATATGGAGGACAACTATCCCCAAGGTAGTGGCCATGGTATCATTGAAGGAGCAAAGGACTATTACACTTTTTGACATGATGTTCTTGGGCAGATAAAGTTAGTCATAAGCATGGGAGGAAATAATGTTGATGCTAACTCTTACATCAATCATTACCCTTTTGATATGGGTTTGATTGATGTACATGGTAATAAAGAGGGGAGGATCAAAATACTCTAGATGAATGGGAGGTATTTCAAAATCTTTGAAGGTGATGATGGTAGTGAGTTAGAGGGATCCAACAAAGGGTGTAAGAGCTTGAGGGTCATCTAGTTAAACCTCTATATATTATAGAGCCTTGATCAGTGCTTGATGATGGTGAGGTGAGGTGTTGATCAGTTATAAAGGCTCATTTTCATTGGTGTTTAGTGAATTTGATTATTTTGGTGGTGGTATAGGTGAAGGTGTTTGGGTTTGGTTAGAAGGTTGAGTGGTTAAAGGGTATGTCCAAGGAATAGAGACTTGGCTTTTCCATTATTCTTCTATTGGGCCTAAGATTGGGTAACCATATGAATAGTGTGGATGGGGGGATTTTCTAGGTTGGATGGTTACTTTAGTTCCTCCTCCTCACTCTTGGGTGAGAGCGGGGGAGTAGGTAAATGTTAGGTAGGTTGGTTAGGCATTTGAGTTGGTAATGGAGGAAAGAGAGGTTCATCTAATAAAAAATCATCCTCATCATATAGGATATGAATGAGTGCTTGGAGATTTTTACATTTCTTCATGTCATGTCTTGATGCCCTATGGTATGCACAGATAAAGTTATCATTAAACTAAGAGGGTTTCATATTGGAAGGGTAGAATGGTTTGATAGTTTGTAAAAAAATTTGTAGGATGGTTGAATAATATTCGCTTAAAGTTGTTAGAGGTGATGGGCTTATAGTTTTGGGGATGGGAGCCTTCTTAGAAGCAGTTTTCACCTTAGAATTTGTAGGTGGTGGCATGGTTTTAGTTGGTGGTTGGGATTGCTTAGTTATGGTTGATTTTTGGGTAAATGATTTGAGGGTGGAAGACTTAGATGATGAGGGGTTGGATATAGGTGGGAAAGTGGAGGTAGATATGTTATTTAGTAATGATGAAGAATTATAGGGTTTGATGGGTGTAGGTATAGGTAGAGAAAAGGGGGATGGTTTCTATTAGTAATTTTGGCCTGTCAAGGCCAAATTACTACCCTACCATCTAAAACTTTCCAAAAATGGTCAATTAACCTTTGAAGCTGGTCATATATGTTCAAAAATGTTAAAAGATAGGTTAAAAAAACATAAAAATGGTTTCAAAGGTCATTAAATTAACTTAAGAGCTTTAAATATGTTCAAAAGGGTGATTTAATCCTAAGTCTAAAATTTCAAATCATAAAAAGGTCATTTGATATGCCAAATAGCCCCAAATTATCTCCCACATGACATATTTGATATTATTAGTAATATCCATATATTTAAAATATTTAAAAATGTTATTTCATGTAAAGAAAGTTGACTAAGTCAATGTGGCCCACCATTTCTTGTTTCAATGCCAAAATGGATTTCTTGAAAAAACAAGAAAATTAAAAGATTATTGAAAACTATTATATTAATTTTTGAACTTAAAAAAAAGAAATTTGATATCAAGATGGGTCCCACTCCAATAAAGAGAAGCATGCAAGTGGAGTTAGTAAAGGTTGACTTATTGAAGCTTGTTTCTTGATTTCCATGCAAAGGGGAATCTTTTCTTGTTACAACTCAACTTGCAAGAACCTTAAGTGGAGTTCTCTTTGGAAATATGGTGTAGCATTTTATGAAAGGATATTTATCTTATCATACTCGGGCCCACCATTCTTTTCAATGCCAAGATTTGGAGCTCATTATGCAAATTTTGTGGAATTAAGGATTTAATGAATAAATGATTGTAAAAGGAGTTAGTCTTGAGTTGAGTTAACCAAGACTAATCCTTATCTCCTCCCATTTCTTGTTTCAATGCCAAAAAGAAGGTTTCTTGAAAAGATAAAGAAAGGAGATATTTAAAGAATATTGTAATTAATTTGAACTCAAATTCACATCTACTTAATCTTCTCATATTCTTTTAATGCCAATCTCTTGGTCTTTTGTATAATTTTCTATAAAATGACCTTTTGGGAAGTAATTTAAACAATAAATTGATATTCAATAATAGATTCTTGGAAGTTGAATATAGGAAATTCATTCTGAGTTATATATTTTTTGGGTTTTGGATGTGGGTTCTAAATAGTGTGTATTTGACTAAGTACCAACACTAAGTGGGATTACATCCCCTTTGTACAGGTCCCTTCCCCACCTATTCCTTCCCATATCATTCCACCTCTTTTCCCTTGTAGGTCATTTGAAAAGGTAGAGCCCTTCATCTAAAATATTTATGCAAGGGTAATATAAAACTCCATTTTCATTTTGATTAACAATGCTCAGAGAATATCATAACATTTAGGTGTATCACCCCATTAAAATAAGTTTTCCCTTCTAATTTCCCCTTTAGTTTCCACTACCCCTTTTCATCTAAGAACAAGAAATTAATTAGATTTAATAGATAAATCTTAAGGGAACCAACCCTCTCTAGAGGTTCTTCTCAGCATAGAGGCACCCACCCTCTAAGAAGATCACATTATTTCAATTGGAGTGAGGGTTTTCTACTTTTGCACATATTCAATCAAGGTTCAATTCTAGGTTGATAATAGCTTTTGGCATGCTCGATGGGATAACAGAAAAATCCTTTGCATATCTGAATAAGTTTGAAGCTGAGGAAAATTTTTGCAGCAAAAGAAGATATCCATCATCACCAAAAGCTAGTTAAGCAATCCTAGTGCACAAAAAAATCAAAAGGCTTTGGTATGTATCAATATTCATTTGATCAATATTATTCTAATGATCCCCTCTATTAGTTTCATTAAACTAATGTTGTTCATGGAATCACCTCAAGTAGTTCTAATTGATTTTCTCCTAGTCAATCTAAGAGTGTTAGGGAGATAAGGTTGGAATTTGAGAAGAAAATATAAGAGTGTGATGAGTTGGATGAGTTTAATAGGTATCAAGAGAAGCTTCAATATCAATTTTTTATTTACCAAGAAAAATTGAGATCCAAATAATAATGTTTGGCCAACCAATCCCAAGACAATCTAACTAGACAAATTGAAGAGCTAGAGATGAGAACAAAAACATGAGCCAAGGAAGCATGGATGAGACTACTACTTTCCCTCAAGAATAAGAACCTAGAATCCCTTTTGATTGGATTCAAGTGATAAATAAATGGAAAGAAGAGAACCAAGATGTTCTAATGTGTTTCAATGTAGTCAAGGATGGTTCTTGCCCTCCCACCCTCTCCTTTGAGAAAGGAAAACACACTTGTGTGAGAGGGAAGATGAGATTTCAAAACTTAAAGGTGAAGAAGAAGATCTAAATTGAAAAGGAGTAAATATTGAGGACCTACCATGGTTTCATGGTGACATTTAAGGCCTTAAATCTTTTGATCCCTCTTTGTTTGAGCAAGAAGAAAAGGAAGAGACAACTATCGAAGAACTTGCAACTATTGAAATCCTTAAAGGTGAACCTACTCATGAAGATACTTCACAGTAATTGTACTATGTATTTTAAGATGAGATAGACAAGTTTAACATGTCAACATTGGATGATGAATAATGTAAGCATGATGAGCTCCCTCTCACTTTATTTGATGAACTTCCCTTTTGTCTTGAAGAAGATTATGATCAATCCATGGAATATGAGTTGAATGAGTTTAAAGAACCTATTATTGGGCAGCTAGAGACTCTTGTGTTTGAGAAAGAAAGTGATGATGTTTGGGATGAATTATAATACTATTGTATCAACTCCAACATCATACCAACCACCCTTCCTCAATAAAGTCATGATGAAGATAACAATCAATTTGTCAAGTTCCTTGACGAGATAGAGAAGTTAGAGAATAAATAAGATCCATACCTAGAGGAACATGAGCCAAATAAACCTTTAAAAAATGAAGACTAGTAAGGGATATGTCTTAAAGATCACAATGAGTATGTGTACATTGGGAACTTATTTGATGCTAATACATTTGGAACTTTTCTAAGCATAGTAGCAAGCAAAAAGGATGATTAACCAAGTTTCAACTTCAACAAACCACTTATATGGCATTATGAGGTTTATCATCATGGAAGATACCTAAGCAATGTCCCTTTTGATTTAGGAGGAAAGGAAAGCACCAGGTTAGATTTGCATATTAGTTTTGCCCTCAGTTGTTTTCCTCTAAGTGCATCCTACACATGTTTTAGCTTTGTTTTCCCTTTCTAAGTTGTTTTTTCCTTTCCTCCAAGTTCTTGTGCACATGTTTTAACCTTGTTCGTGTCATTTATGTCTATGCTTATAGTTTCTTATTCTAGTTTTGTCTAGGTTTTTCTAGAGATTCTGACTTCTTTTGACTAGCAGGCTGATCAACTCCAGAAAGTTGCCAAAATGTTAGTAATTTTGGCTTGTCAAGGACAAATTAATACCCTACCATCCAAAACTTTCCCAAAATGGTCAATTAGCCTTTGACATTGGTCATATATGGTTAAAAATGTCAAAATATGGATTTAAAAATCATAACAAATGGTTTCAAAGGTCATGAAATTGTTTCAAGGAGCTTTAAATATGTTAAAAAGGGTGATTTTATCCTAAGTCTAAAATTTCAAATCATAAAAGGTCATTTGATATGCCAAATAGCCCCAAATTAGCTCCCACATGACACATCTGATATTATTATTAATATCCATATATTTTAATTTTTTTAAAATGCTATTTCATGTAAAGAAAGTTGACTAAGTCAATGTGGCCCACCATTTCTTGTTTCAATGCCAAAATGGATTTCTTGCAAAAACAAGAAAATTAAATGATTCTTGAAAACTATTATATTAATTTTTGAACTTAAAAAAAAGAAATTTGATATCAAGATGGGTCCCACTACAAGAAGGAGAAGCATGCAAGCGGAGTTAGTAAAGGTAGACTTGTCAAAGTTTGTTTCTTGATTTCCATGCAAAGGGGAATCTTTTCTTGTTACAACTCAACTTGCAAGAACCTTAAGTGGAGTTTTTTTTGGAAATATGGCATAACATTTTATGAAAGGATATTTATCTTATCAAACTTAGGCCCACCATTCTTTTCAATGCCAAGATTTGGATCTCATTATGTAATTTTTGTGGAATTAAGGATTTAATGAATAAATGATTTTAAAAGGAGTTAGTCTTGAGTTGAGTCTACCAAGACTAACCCTTATCTCCTCCCATTTCTTATTTCAATTCCAAAAGGAAGGTTTCTTGAAAATATACAGAAGGGAGATATTTAAATAATGTTGTAATTAATTTGAACTCAAAATTGACTTGAGTTTACATCCACTTAATCTTCTCATATTCTTTCAATGCCAATCTCTTGGCCTTTTGTATAATTTTCTATAAAATGACCTTTTGGGAAGTCATTTAAATAAGAAATTGATATTCAATAATAGATTCCTAAAAGCTAAACAGAGGAAATTGGTTCTAAATTATATTTTTTTTGGGTTTTGGATGTGGATTATAAATAGTGTGTATCTAACTACGTACCATCACTAAGTGGGATTACATCTCCTTTGGGCAGGTCCCTTCCCCACCTATTCCTTCCCATCTCATTCCACCTCTATTCCCTTATAGGTCATTTGAAGAGGTAGAGCCCTTCATCTAAAATATTTATGCAAGGGTAATATAGAACTCCATTTTTATTTTGATTAACAGTGCCCAAAGAATATCACAACATTTAGATGCATCACCCCATTAAACTAGGTTTTCCATTATGATTTCCCCTTTAGTTTCCCCTGCCCCATTTAATTTGAGAACAAGAAATCAATCAGATTTAATAGATAAATCTTAAGGGAACTAGTCCTCTCTAGAGGTTCTTCTCAACATAGAGGTACACACCCTCTAAGAAAATCCCATTATTTCAACTGGAGCAAGGTTTTGCTACTTTTTCACATCTTCAATTAGAGTACAACTCTAGGTTGATAACAATTTCTTAGAGGAAGAATAGGTAGTTAGGATGGTAGAAGGATGGGATCCTAAAATAGAGGGTAAGTGGGAAGGAGGTGGTATGGGTCTATTTCAAGGTAGAGGTTTGGGTAACTCTACCTTCTTAATTGGTTTAGATGGGGGTTTCTTTGGTAGATTAGATGGAGTTAAGTCTAACTTCAAAGAAGGGTGAGTTCGACTATGTGTGGAAAGAATTCCT
The DNA here is from genome assembly GCA_037957365.1 of Torreya grandis. Classification (NCBI taxonomy): domain Eukaryota; kingdom Viridiplantae; phylum Streptophyta; class Pinopsida; order Cupressales; family Taxaceae; genus Torreya; species Torreya grandis. The sequence goes on along the minus strand of JARHVA010005168.1, from coordinate 889,605 downwards.
AGATTATTGATAGGTTTGGTGAGAGAGGCATAAGGAATTTGGAAATGTTAGATGGAGTTAATTGGGATGGTTCACTTATGGTTTTAGAAGAAGAGGTGTTTGATGAAGAGGTAATAATGGGTTTAAGAGTGGATTCAAGTGAGGTTGAGGATTCAAATTTATTTTGGTAAGGGAACCCAAGATGATGCCAAAAGGCGGCTCTATCAAAGTTGGGTTGAGAAGTGAGCTCTAGACTTTGGGCTCATACAGAAAAGGGCTTGTAGATGGGTTTGGTTCCTTGGTCATTAGTTTCAAAGCTTAAGCCCCTAGGTGGAGAGGAGGGAATGGTTCTTCCATCCTTATTATTGAAAGGAGGTTTTAAAATATGTGGTTGGGTGGATGAGGTAACATTCTCTTGTGGGATGGTTTCCAAAGAGGGAATGAATGGTTTTATGATGGGGGAGGTAGGTATGGTATCTAAGTGAAGGTATGGACATGGTTTCTTACTTTGTATGGGTGTCTAAAGGAATGAAGGGTAGTTATACCACTTCAATTGGTAAAGTGGATGAAGAAGAAAAGGTTAAAGCAAAGGTTTTCTCTTTAAGTTTTTCATCAAAGGAGAGGTGGATAAAGCTAAGGTCTCATTAAGTGAAGAGAGAGAGGTGGTTGATTCCTTCATTTAGGTACCCAAAGGATTAAAAGGTGAGTCCACTACTTTTGTGAGTGAAATGGAGGAATAATTAGTTGTGGTAGTGGTCTCCTTAATAATGGGATCACTACTAATAATGTTGATTGTATGTGCCTCATGAGAGAGATGATTTTGATTTGTTATCATGGTGATGGGTAGAAAAAACATGATTGGGAAAAGGTTTACATAAGATGTTAAGGGATTGATTAGGAGGTGCATTGGGATTATCAAATTTAAGTTCTCCACTATTAATTAAGTTTTAGACCATACTTTTGAAGGTATTACATCTATTGAGGTCATGTCCAATAACTTGATGAAAGGCATAATGGTTAATCTCATTATAACAACTAGGCATGGGGCAAGAAGCATCAAATTATTGGGGTGGTTTGATAGGTGGAAGTTGGATGAGGTTAGTTTTGAATAATTTGTCCAAAAGTAAAGCATAAGACACCCCTATGGGAGTATATTGTTTTAGAGGAGCTCAGCTTTGGTTTCAGTTTTGTTGATAGGAAGGGTTGGAGGAATTGGTTTGATGGGATTGGTTGATAGTCAGTGGTGGAGAAAATTTTAGGACAACTGAGTTTGTAAATGATTTTGTCTTGATATTGGAATGGTTGGATTGGTTATTGATTTTGGTGGAGGGAGGATCATTAGATTTAAAGCTAGAATTCTTGTTCCATAGTTTCAATTCCCATCATTAATGGCTCAATTTTTAAGTTTATGTGCCATGGTAAATGCCTCATCAAAAGTTTTGAAAGTTTGAACTTGAAGAGTGGGGGAAATATGTTTGGAATAACCTTAAGAAAAGAGTTTAATCAACTTAGGTTGAGGTAAGGAAAAAGAAAGCTGTTTAATGAGACCTCTCCATCTGGCTACGAAATTGGCAATTAATTCATCATCAAATTACCTAATAGAATAGAGGTTGGTAATAGAAACATATTTAGATATGTTTATTGAGAAGTGCTCAAAAGATTTGGGCTAGTTAGGAGAATGAAAAGATGGAGTGTTTGGTAAGAGCACTATACCAATCAAGGGATGGTCTTGATAAAGACATGAGGAAGGTACAAAGTAGGAGAGCATCATCAAATTCAATCAAATAACAAAAATGGCAAAATGCTCTCAAATGTTGTTGGGGGTCCTCTTTGCCTTGAAATTTGGAAAACTTAGGCAATTCCCATTGAGGAGGGTAAGAATGGATATGAATGGATGGATGGATGGGTTCATTACATATTTGATCATAAGATAAAAGGTTTAGAGACTTGAAGATAGATGACTCCAGGTTGGTCATTTTGTCCATTAACATCTTGACCAAATCTATTTGAGGTTGGAAGCTACATAATTAGGTGGTAAGCTTTGTTGAGGTTGGGTGGCAGTAATGTATGGATAAGTGATAGAGGGTGCTAAAGAAGCCACATATTGGTAAGTGATCATAGGAGGTTGGGATGGTGCCACATAAGGGTTGATTGGCATAAACGATTGGGTGAAAGGTGCTATGTATCCTTATGGGTTAGAAACATATGGGTAAGATGTCATGGGTACTTATTGGGGGGCTGATATGGGTCAATTTAGAGGTATGTTTGGGTTGGTAGATCATGGTATAGACATAAATTGGGTTAGATTTATGAGAGTGCTAGTTGGTTGTTGGTGGGTGGTAACTCTAGTGCTAATGGGTGAAAGAGTTTGAGGTATGAAAAGTACCAAAATCTAAGGTAGGGTAAAAATTGGTGGGTTGGTTGAACTAAGGAGAATGGTAAAAATAGGGGTAGAAGATAACCCCATAGTAGGAGCATAGGTAAAAAGAGGTAAAGTTGATCCAATTTTGGAGGTATTGGTTGGGGTAGTAGGTGTTTGGTTACTAGTCAGGATGTTGGATGGAGTTTGGGGAGTGGTAGTAGGTGGCATATTAGAAGAAGAAGAGTCTTGGGTGAGCATGGGTTGGGTTGAGGTGGCACACACTAGAAGATAGGAAGGCATACCATAGGGAGGATATATAGGAGGAACAAAAGAAAAAGGGGTAGGGTTAGATAAGGTGTTTAGGTAATGCTGAAGAGACACAAGGTTGTTATCAAGGAAGGTAATAAAATATGGATCACCCTCAACAAAAATTAGAGGCCTAGTAAGAAGGGGAGAAAAATGAGAGGAACCCTTAGCATCAAAAGTATACTCAATGGAGGAAGAAGAAGAAGGTGGTTGTTGGTGGATTTGATAATTAGATATTATCTAGTAAAGGCCATGAGAGGAATAAATAACAAAACTCACAACTCAAACATAAAGTAAGCCAAAAGAAAAGATCTCAAGGAAATCAAACATACACTAAAGTGCATTTAACAACCTAGGGTTTTTTTTAATCACTTTTGGATTATGCATTAGAAAGTGTGAAGAAGAAATTTGGTTTATAGATCAAGTACTAAAGAGGAAATCTAAGGTTGGTTTTAGGTTATGTTTAGGTGTTCATGAGAGAAAATATATATTGATCTTCAGTACATGGATTGGTATTAGGGCATACCCCCTTACTTCACACACCATAATGATAAGGGTGTCAGGTGCTTATCCAAGATATACTTAAGTTTAGAGTTTATACTAAACTTGAGAGCTGAGTTAATTCTCCCCTTGGCAATGACCTCCAAATATGATTGTTGGGAAAGGGTAAGGTTTACCTCTAGGTGATGAAATCCTAGTCAGTCCTTATCTCAAGTATGTTTTGATGTGTTGATTGATTATGTGGTTTGGATAAGTGTGTGATAACAAGAGTTTAAACTATGATTAATTGCTTTAATTTTAAGTTACTAGATGAACTAAATCAAGTAAGTAATCAATGTATGTAAAAGGTTTATTTTAAGCCCAATAGAAATTTTAGATTTCATTTGATGAGCATATAATAAAGGAATAAAAAGGGATGCCAGGTCCCACTGGGCATGCCAAAATGTTTCTCTTAATTTCCATTCATTTCTTAATTTAGAATCAAGTAATGAAACTAGTAATAGGGTGTGTAGAAGAATACTTGGTAAAAGTGCATGCATGATCCAAATGATGGTGAGAACTCCTCTTTGGATTGGAAAGAATAAACTATAAATAAGAAAGACACTAGAAAAGGGGTTGTTAGAAGGATGGTTGAGTGGATTATCTAATGTGAGCTAGATCTAATAAGTGGGAATTGATGTAAATGAAAATAGAATGAAAATAAAGTTGAAAATGAATCAAGTTGATGTAAATGATAATAAAGAATACTTGCATTTAATAACTAGAAAGTAAATGCATGTAAGATGAGATGAAAGTAAATTTCTTGTTAAACAAAATTACTAAGTATATCAATATAAAATCAATACACATGCTAAGATAGTTGGGGTTAGGTTTAGAAAATCTAGGTAGGCTCTATGAATAGGTAAGAACATAGAAAGTAGGGTTTGATTGGGGTTAAGGGGTTGAAAATAGCTTGCTGCTATTTGGGCCATAGTGACCATCGATGGCTGGGTGAACCATTGGTGGTTGGGATGATCATTGGTGATTGGGTGAGCATCGACAGTTGAGGTGACCATAATTGGTTGGGTTAACTATCAATGGTTGCCTATGAAATTATAGAAATGTTCAAAAAAGTAATGGTAGATTGGGTAATTGGTTAAATAGAGGGATGTTATGGATTTGAAGGATGGAAAATAAGATGAAGATAGGTATGGATAGGGTAAGGAGGTTAGAAATGAAATAGATCAAAGAAAATAAGCATGAGTTACATGTTACTTGATGGTGGAAGGCTGAAGCAATTAGGTCAAAATGATAGTACTTTGGCCTTTGAAAGTGATTCCAATAAAGGTTTAGGTTTCCAATTATGATGCTTGTTTGCTAAAGGGATGCTATTTACCTATGCAAAAAGATTTGATAGCTTGGATGTGGATTATTGAATTTATCCATCCCTTTCACTTTTTACCCCTTTCCTTTTATAGGATGAAGTTACTAATTATGTAGGAGGAAGTTGCTAACTAGATAGGAGGATACAGTTGCTATTTATGATGCTTTAAAGCTAGTTGGCATCACAAAATGAAAGTTACTAAATTGTGCCATGCTTATGTCATACAACTGGTAATGCTTTTAAATCAGGCTTAGATGACTTGACCATCAATGGTCAAGCTAACTATTGATGGTTAGGTTGACCATCGATGGTCAAGGTTCTAGAGGAAAATAAGTTAAAATGGGGTGGATTAAGAAGTTAAGTTAGAGGAGTTAGGTTTAGAGGGTTTAAGTTAGTAAATCAATAAATAGGCCAAGTCAACTAAGTGGTCAACTAGCTTTAGGGTTGGGTAGGAGTTCAAGGCATTTCAAAATCTAAAACTATGTAGTTTTTGAGTGTCTATATGTAAATTATGCAAAATAGATATGAACTTAGATTTTTGAGTTGTCAACTAACTAGCTAGGAAAAGAAAATATAGGAACAAATAGAATGTAGAAAACCCAATATTCTCCCAAAAGCTTTGCCTAAGTGTTTTGATGGATAAGAATGCCCAATAGAGGATAAGATTGATTTATATTATTGTCCCTATGGTTGATCTTGTATTTTTACATACAAATAGAACTTTTAGATCAATCAGATGCAAAAACATTTAGGTCTTATTGAGCTAATTTAATATACAAGATTGTGTAGAGAAATGTTGTGCCTTATTGAAGATAAAAACCCTAACATTGTGCCACATGGAGACAAATGATGTGAAAGAGTAAAAAGGGGTTGAAAAGTGAAGTTGTGCTAGACCTCAACAACCGACTATGTTGAGTACTACCTACATACTAATACTCTAGAGAGGGATCAAACCTTGAGGGAGTTCTCCCACCTAAGTGCTTTTTGTAATTGTGTTCCTTTGACTAATTAATGCATATAGATTTGGCTTGAATGATTTATAATGATTGGTTCAGTGTGTATAAAAATAAATTTATACTTGGATCATGAATGATTTAAATACTTGAAAAATTATTTGGGAAGAATAGATAACTTTTGATCAATGTGCACTTGTGTAAACAAGATATTGTAGTAGAACTACTAAGCAAGCCAAGATATGTGAAATGAATGTGATTTTATAGTGGTATAAGTAGGAAAAAGACTCATTAGTGACTTTATAAATATAAATAATAACCCTAGGGGTGTTTCCATTTTAATATTTTGACTATTTTGAGGGAAGGATAGTAACAACAAATAGGGACATAACCATTGGGCATTCATATCTAGTTGGGTGTTCCTATCCCTTAGGAAAAGTGATAAGTTTAGGGTTTGAGTCAAGGCATAAATGTGAATAAAAGTGTTTTTAGTATTAATATCATTTTTATAGGTGATAATAGATGATGTTGTGATGAAATTAAGTCTCTTCTTATGCTTAAGATAGGTAGAATCGGTAAAATAGGTGTCAATTAAGTGAATATGTCTATTAATGATAAAAAGGGATAAAATACACATGATCAAGTATTCGTGAAAAAATTTAGGTTAGTATATTCTCCCCTCCCTCATTTTAGTCTATAAATTAAATTACTATATTAAAGTAAAACCTTACCTTAGTCTGTAAGACACACTTTGTCTTTGAGTTGCATACTTCAATTGTATAATGCACCATACATTCTGACTAACCCTAAAAAATACATGAAGTAGTTATTCCATTCATTTGAAAACTTAAATTTAAAAAATTAAACTTTGAACATTGAAACTTTGTTGAAATTTGACCATTTGTAATTTGGACTTTGCTAAATTGAAAAATTATTTGTATTTGAGTAATTTGAAAATTTAAATGAGAGTATGAAATGAATACATTTATATGTGTGACATCAATGTTATTTTTCATGAATTTTGATTGGTGATGGTACTTCCTTGAATCATTGGATAGTTTTTTCCTCCCATAAATCACTTGGAGAATACGGCTCTTTAGCTAAACCATTAGAGAGAATTGGGGGTGATCAAATCTCAACTTGCATTTTCTCTTTTTAAATAAAAATATTGCTCATTAGAGGATGTTGGACCTATTGGATAAAAATGGCCTACATACAAAATTTAACATTAAGTGTTAGTATTGGGATGTAATATAGTTTATAAAACTATTCAAGGCCTTAGAAGACCCAACAACGAGGTGAAAATAAAGAAAAGACTCAAAAACCCCTCAAAGGTACATTAAGCCTTCACAAACAAGGCTTAGAGAAGTAGGTTTTGGCCATTGTGGGTTAGGTGGGTAACTAAATTTTCATATACAGGTGTTTATTATACCCTTTCCATCCCATCTCAGGATTATACAAGAAAATTTAGACCTGAAGACCTTCGTAGGGAAGACAAACCTGTTGGCTTGAAGATAGAGACTATATAGTTTTGGGCCATTTTAGGAGCATCAGGCATTAGTGGAGGATTATATAAGGATGAGTAAGTATTTGGAACCATGAGGAAGATAGTCTAAGCATTATTTTTGAAAGGAAAGCCTTAGGAAGAACAAATAAGAAGAAAACCATCCTAGAGCTCTATAGGCTAGTTAGGCCTAGAAGGGGTATATTTAGGTTTTGGGAATTTTTAGAGAGTTAAGCCTCCAAATTTGACAAAGAAGTTTCCCTCCATTTCCTACATTATAAATAAATTATGAGATCTTAGAGAGTGGTTTGAAATACATTTATTGAAGAGCTAAAGCTTTACCTCTTCTCCTTTCTTCCTCTTCTTCCTTATATCTCCCATTTGGGCTCATTTGTAAGATACTCTCATTTGACAAAGGAAAACTATGTAAAAATTTGTAATAACTACATTTTGAATTAATAAGACTATTATTTCACCTATCTCTTTGCCTTTAACCTATGTTTAATAAGTTTGTGTATGATGGCTTTATGAAGAAGTGTTCTTCCATAGTTATTGTCCTTTTTTGCCTCTTTTAAGGTATTTTCAAGCTATTTGTAGGTATGAAATTCTGATTTTATGCCATTAATGGATGCTTAGTGTGAGTTTCAAAACCCCTCTTTGCTTCATCTCCTTCTTTGTGAGCCTACTTTTAGAAATACTGATGCAAATTGGCTAGTTTGGGAGATTATGTGAGCAAAGATTGTGTTTATGCTAAATTAATGATTATTACAAGATTATTAGAGTGCCATTTAATTTGATTCATCACCTCTTTAGTGATATAAGTCATCCCATACCACATTTTTATTAATTTCCAAGTAGAAATATAAGTTTAGGTGATCTAATAAGAAGAATATGGCCTTTTTTAGAGGTTTAACCTCATTACAAGATGCCCATAGCCTAAGGTAGCTCCAATAATGTAGCTAGAAGTGAGAGAGCTTGAAGAACCCTCTCACATGGTGTAATTATAAATAAAAATAGTTTCTATCATGCTCAATGGGACTAATTTTGAAGAATATTGATTGAGATTGATCCTAGTCTTGATCTATTTATAGTAGCTATTGCATCCACACTCTCAAAATATGGTGACTCTAAATAACACTCAACATTATAGTGGTAGAACAATACCTATCTTTCATGTAAAAGGTGAATACAAGATCAAATTATAGATATATTCCTTTTGAATTTGTTGAATTACCTTTTAACTCAATAAAAATATTTAAATTTGCTAACACTAATCCTTATAAAGGAAACTTTCATCCTAAACCAATTTCCAGGTCTACCTTTGCAAGATGATCTTTATTAGACCCTTTCACTACCATGGCTACCCATATAGGTTTTGATTTTATGGATTTAAATGGTCAAATTACTTTGGACCTCAATCAATATGATCTTATCCTAGTGGAAACCCTTTAGAGTGTGCCTTACTTCATAGGAGATAATTCTACAACCCCTTCTGAACACATCAGAGACAACCAAATTTTGTAATATCCATACATCAATGAAGAAAATGTGGCTATCAGGTTGGTGGAAATATTTCAATTGAAAGGCCCTAGATTGGTATAAAAACCTTGCTCCTAACTTAATCACATCATGGGACTAGTTAGGGGATGCCTTGTGGAAGAGGTTTGAAGACAAGAGTGATCACTTGTCACTAGCAGAATACTTTACTACAATGAAGAGAGCTCCTCATGAGGTTATATAGGATTTTAATAATAGGTTTAAAAAGATATGGGATAGGATTCCAATCTCTATCAATCATAATCCTAACCATGCTTTCCTCTACTATCTAAGGGATATCAATAGTGACATTATAATGATGATACAGTCTATGGGGGAAACACACTACCAAATGCTTATGAGGTGGCAATCAAAGCAGAGAATTGCTTAATATAGATTGGAAAGCTTACACTTAGGCTAAAAATGCCATTGTTTTTTGAGATTAAACATCCCCTTTTCATCATTCCTCCCCTTTATTATATTCCTCCTTTGCCAACACTTGTTACCATACGTACACCAAAATAGGAAAAGGGTTTAACTAGTCAGTCTAGTGACTCCCAAGAGAACAAGAAGTTCTAAGAACTCAAGAATATGTTTTAAACCTTGGGAAATGAATTAGTAAATGTGAAGAGGTATAAATATCAATATAATAGGCCTTATCATCCCCCATATCAGCCCTAACAATCTTACAAAGCAAATAGGCCAATCTTCAAGGGAGATTTCCAAGGACAAGGACAAAGATAATCCAACTATGATAGGAAAAATAATTATAATCCTAATGCTATGAGTACTTCTAATACTTTGGTCCCTATTCAGAAAAATATTTCACAATAAGGTGAGGGTTATATGCCATAAAATTAGTTATTTAATCAAGCCATAGTTCCAAATATCAAGTTCAATCAGGCTTTTAATGATCAATGGAAATAGTGTACTAGTTATGGTTTCAATTAGGCCCTCATGGCTCAAAATATGTAAGTGTCTATGATGACCAAATGAAAAAAATTTCAAGAAGGACAAGGGCCTAATGAAGGGATAGACTAGTTGGGTGCTACAATGGTTAATTATTAACAAGAAGAGTGACATGCTTTCAATCAACATGCTAGTTTTAGCCAATCACACATTCCTGTGGTAACCAACACGAGGTTCAAGAGAAGGAACATGCAGGGAAACCAAGAAGTAGACAAAGAGTATCCTAATCTTACTCCATTACTATCAAAGACAAGTGAGCCTATTGCTTCCCCAAAAGTTCTAATAACTCAAAAAAAATCAAAACCAAGGAAACACCTTTATAACCCAAAATTCACAAGTTTAAAGCATAATTGTGGCTCCTAAAGCACATGCAAAGGTTGGTGGTTTTCCCATAAACATTGTTGAGAAAATGAAGATGTCCAATGTGAGTGTTCCAATGTGGGACATGATTTTTATGGCTGGTTAAGTGGATATCCTTCAAGAGGCTTTGTCAAAGATCAATGTTTTAGAGAAGCTACCAAGCAAGGAAAGTGTAGTTATCAATAATGAAACCAAAGGAAATGAAGGAAAATCAAACAAGGTGGTCAAAAATCCTCCCTTATACCTTTCTATAATCATTGGTAACTCCTTAGTACACAAATCATGGTAGATAGTGGAGTAAGTAATTCAGTGATGCAAAAATCAATATCAGAGAAGCTTGGTTTGAAGAATGAATCCCAATATAAGGGGGTGTTATAGCTTGATGTATTTTTTACCAAACCACTTGGTATTATCAAAGGTCTAAACTTGACCCTACATGTTTGTCCTGGTGTTTCAGTGGCTTAGGATGTAGTCATTCTTGAGGTGCCTCCTCACTTTGATTTATGCTTATCTAGAGAATTCATAGGTAAAATTAGGGGTTACCTAGCATTAGATTGGTCCTATATAGCTTTTAGGATAAGGTATGGGACCAAGGTATCTATCAAGGCTATACCTATTACCCAATTTCACATTGAGCCTTATGGACCAAGTAACTCATTTTGGTAAACACTCATTTTGAGGGGATACTTGATATGTTCTTAGATGAGTTATGGAGTGAAAATTAGCTACTTGATCCTTTGGGAGCTGTTGAAGAAACCAATATGGGAGTTTATTTCCTGCATGAAGAGAAGGAGTTCATGCCATCCCTCACTAGGCCACATGAGGATACTAGTGGATTATGGAAAATGTTATTTGATGGATCAAGGAAAAAACATGTAGTAGGTGCATGTATAATGCTAATATCCCCTTCTAATGACAAACACTTTTCATCATATAGGTTCCAATTTAGTTTTTCTTGCAATGCATCTAAGTATGAAGGCCTTATCCATGGTCTTCAATGGGTTAGTAAGAGGGAAATAAAGTAGTTTTAGGTGTATGAGGATAGTGAGCTGATAATAAATCAGTTAAGAGGTCAAAACACAACTAAAAACCCCTTAATTAAGTCTTATAAACATAAGTGTGGGACATACTTGAAGACTTTGAAGCCTTTAATATCCAAGTAGTGCCAATATAACAAAATTAGCATGCTGATAGGTTGGCATGAATGGGGGCTAAATTTGACATCACAAATGATTTGAATAAGTCTAAAATATATACACATGTCAAAGTGATAGTGAGGCTATTAGTTCAAAATAATGAATCCCACTGGTAAGTCTTTGATAGTGAAAATCATATTGCTTATTTTATACAACAAGAGGTGGAGTTTTACTTAATGAACCAAAGTAAACTTCAACAAAAATATAAAGGTCAAATTGTTCAACTAAAATTAAATAAACTTCCTAAAGGTATGGTCACCCTTGAAGGTATTTTCCATGAAGGAGATCATATGAGGAAAGACAAGGCAATGATGTCTAGTGATGAATAAAACTATGAGAGAGTACTTATCTTCAAGGGAAAACTTTTCTAGCTTGGAAAAGTGAGAAATTAGGTAGAAAACATGCATTTATTGAACTTTTTATGGAGTACTCAGATATCTTTTCTTGGGAGTACAGTGATCTAAGAGGTTTTGACCCCAAACTAGCCTAACACACCATAGGGTTGGAGTCCAATGCCAAGCCTGTTAGGTAGAAGTAAAGGCCAATCAACCTAGATATTGAAGAACTAATGAGAAAAGAATTAACCAAATTGATTTAATCTAATATCATTTTTCCTATCAAGCACTCCTCATGGGTAGCTAACTTGGTGCCTATGAAAAAGAAGAATGGTGAGATCCGATTATGTGTTAACTTCATAGACCTGAATAGGGTCTCTTTAAAAGACCATTACCCCTTATCATCCATGAAGTAACTCCTTCAAATGGTTGCTAGTTTAGGACATTTCTCTCTTTTGGATGAGTACTCAGGGTATAACTAGGTGCTAGTAAGAGAAAAAGACCAATACAAGATTGCCTTCACCATAAAGTGTGGCACATATGCTTATAATAATATGCCTTTTGGCCTCTCAAATTCTAGAGCTACTTTTCAAAGAGACATGGACATGGATTTCTAAGGTTTTCTAAATTAGATGGTGCTTGTCTACTTTGATGACATAATAATTTTCTCCAAGAAGGCTAGTGAACACTTGGATCACTTGAGGTTCATCTTTGAAAGGTGTAGAGAGTATGGGATCTCATTAAATACCAAAAAGTGTGAATTTGTTATCCATGAGGGAAAAATATATCTAAAAATAGGTATTAACCATTGATCCTAAGAGGATAGGATAAATTTTGGACATATCCTTGCCCAAGCATAAGAAGTGCCTTCAAAGCTTCCTTGGGAAGATAAATTTTGTAAGAGGGTTTATACCCAATTTCACAAGCTTAGTTAAACATATCACTTCTATGTTGAAGAAAGATTAAGGGTTCACATAGATAAGAGAAGGTAAGGTAGGATTTGAAGCTATCAAATAGTCAATTTCTCAAGCACCCACCCTCATGAACCCTGATTTCTCAAAGGAATTTATCTTGTATGCCTTTTCTAATACTAATAATATATCAGCTATGCTGATGTAAAAGAATGGTGAAGGGCTTGAGAAACCAATTGATTTTTCAATCAAGGGCTTGAAGGGTATGAATAAAGGTATACTTTTGTAGAGAATCAAGTCTTTAAAATAGTAAAAATCCTTAAAAAATTTAGACCAATGCTCTCTAATAGCAAAATTTATCTTATGGTATCTCATCTTGGAGTGAGAGACTTCCTTCTTAAGAAAGACCTAAATGAGAAGAGGGATAGCTGGATTATAAGGGTCATAGCATATGCCATAGAAATAAAGGTCACTAAGCTAGTGAGAATTAAATTCTTATATGGGAACATGGTGGATGACCTTCATGAAGAGAGAGGTGGTTTTAGTGACCTAAGAAGAGCTATAGGTAGTTGCACCTCCATCTCACACTAGCTAGATCTAAGGCATGACACAGTTCTTGATAATATGTGAGTGCACTTAAGGTATATATAAGACAAAGAGAAGGTATTTTAGACTTTATTCCATACTTTATGCATTGGTTGATGGGGTTTTATTCATAAAATACCTCAATGGGGTGCTTCTTAGGTACATAGACGATGACCAAATGACTAGGCTCTTGGAGCAATTCCATGATGGGACTGTAGGAGACCATTTTACCCCAAGGAATACATAAAAAAAGTGATTAAGGATGGTTATTTTTGGCCTAACCTACTCAAAGACACATATACATGGGTGAGAAAGTTATAAAAGTGTGCTCTCTTTATAGGTAAGTAAAGGTTGATAGCCTTCCCTCTCAATCCAATTCAGATAGAGCAAATCTTCATGAAGTGGGGCTTGGACTTCATAGGAATGATCAATCCACCTTATAGTGGATGACACAAGGGGGTAATTTTATGCCACTAATAACTTCACTAGGTGGGTTGAGGTAAATTCTCTAAAATAATCTAATGAGATAACAGTGTTGGACTTCTATGATAGTATAGTAATGAGGTTTGGTGTACCAACAATAATTATTTTAGATAATGCCTTAGAATTTTTTGGCATGAAGACAAGTGAGTGGGCACTTAAACTAGGTATATAACTTAGTATATTATCCAATTACTACCCCCAAGGTAATAGACTTACATATTCAATGAATAAAAACTTAATAAGGATCATCAAGAGGACTATGGAGGAGAATCAGAGAATGTGGCACACAAGGTTGAGGACAACCTTATGGGATGATAGAGTGACCCCCAAGGTTACCATTGATAACTATCCACTTGCCTTAGTATATGGAAGAGAGGATAAGTTGCCCATTTATCTTGAGTTACCTACCTTAGAGCTATCCCATTAGCTTGAGTTGATGGAGAGTGAACCTATGAGTGTGAGGATGGTAGAACTCATGGAGCTTGAGGAGATGGGAGACCTTGTAATGAAAACACTAGAGTCACATCAAGATCAAGTCAAGAATGCCTTTGACAAAAGATACATATCAAGGGACTTAAAAGAGTGGGATCTAATCCTCAAGTGGGATTTAAACAAGGCCAATCCATAAAACCATACTAAATTTGAAAATTGGTGGAGTGGGCCTTATTTGATCAATGTATGCAAACAACACAATGATTTTCATATTGTAAAGATAGATGGAGAGGTATTACCCATCCCAATCAATGGGATTCATCTAAAGCCTTGTTACTAGAATATTTTTGCAGCCATTATATATATTGTATATTTTTTATGTTTTCTTTTAAGTACCTTGTGCACATCCTTTTTCGTTGTGTGTTTCCCTTCCCTAAGTGCCTTGGGTATAGTGTTGGTTTTATTTATTGTTGTCCTTCATAATTCAAGATGATTTTTTTAGAAGAGGAAAACATTGTCTCAATTTCATATCAGTTGGTAAAGAGAGTATTATGACCCTGTAATCCCAATGGATAGAATTTAGGCCATTATTTTGTTGCATTACAGACATGTAATCCGAGGAAGTCACCATAAATGTTGGCCAAAAATGACCTACATACAAAAATTGAAATTTAAAGTTAGTCTTGGGATGAAGAAAATGTTATCAAATCAGTCAAGGCCTTAAAAGACCTAGTAGTGAGGTAAAAATGAAGAAAAGACCAAAAAACCCCTCAAAAGTACATTAAACCTTCACAACCAAGGCTTAGAGAAGTAGGTTTTGGCCATGATAGGTTAGGTGGGTGACTAAATTTCCATATTTAGGTGTTTATTATACCCCTCCCATCCCATCTCAAGATTGTATAAGCAAATTTAGACCTCAAGACCTTCACAGGGAAGACAAACATGTTGGCTTAAAGAGAGAGACGAGAAGGTTTTAAGCCATTTCAGGAGCATCAAACATTAGTGGAGGATTAAATAAAGATGAGTAGGTAATTTTCACCATGAGGAATCTATTCCAAGAATTGTTTTTAGAAATTAGGGCTTAGGAAGAATGAAGAAAAAGAAAACCATCCTAGAGCTCTATACACGAATTAGGCCTAGAAAGGGTATATTCGGGTTTTTGGGAATTTTTAGAGAGTTAAGCCTCCAAATTTGACAAAGGAGCTTCCTTCCATTGGAAATAAATTATGAGATCTTGGAGAGTGGTTAGAAATACATTTATTGAAGAGCTAAAGCTTTCTCTCTTCTCCTCTCTTCTTCTTCTTCCCTATATCTCCCATTTTTGGGTTCACTTGTAAGATACTCTCATTTTACAAGGGAAAAATATGTCAAAATTTGTAAGAACTATCTTTTAAAGAAATAATACTATTATTTCACCTATCTCTCTACCTTTAAATAATGATTAGTAAGCTTTGCATGATGGTTTTGTGAAGAAGTGTTCTTCCATGGGTATTGTCCTTCTTTCTTGCCTCTTTTTAGGTGTTTTCAAGATATTTGCAAGTCTGAACTTATGATTTTATACCATTAATATATGATTAGTATGGGTTTTATAACTCCTCTTTGCTTCATATCTTTCTTAGCGAGCCTAGTTTCAGAAATAGATGTAAATTGGCTAGTTTGGGAGATTGTGTGAGCAAAGATTGTTTTTATGTTGAATTAATGCTTGTTTCAAGTTTATTAGAGTGTAATTTAATTTGGTGAATCACCCATTTAGTGATCTTAATCATCCTATACCCACTTTTTAACCCTTTTCCAATAATAAATATCAGTTTAGGTGATCTACCAAGAAGAAGCATGCCTTCGGAGGTTCAACCTTATTACAGGATACCCACAGCCTGAGGTTGCTCCAATAGTGTAGCTAGGAGTGAAACCTTATTATTTATGTCAATCTTTGTAACCACAAGATGTGAAATGGATTGAAATATGTTTAAACCTTTTTATGTCTAGTGTTTATCTAGATAAGGGTTAAAGGGTTATAATAGCCTAATCAAATGGATGAATAAAACTATTATAAATAGACTGATTAAATTAATTTAGATAACATAATAACTGAATCTAGAAAATTACCAAATATAGAAAGTATAATGTAAATTGATAGTTTGATAATTAAAACATAGAATAAATAATACTTGGTTGGTTTTTAGATGTGCATGCAGATCTAAGATGTACACATGGAATAAAAAGTAAATTAATACATAGGATCTCATCATCAGATTCTAGAAATATTATTTATGGAATCTTGGACACTATCATCAACCTGTAAACACTAACATTATCACTTATATTTGTGTCTTGACAATTTTATTCTATAAAAAATATTATTTGTATTCATAAGTGACCACCTAAACCTCTTAGGGTTTTCCATCACCTTTTTGTTGATGTGTATAGATCACACATATGTTTTGTATGGTTATATATAGCTCAAACCCTAGTTCTTTACCTTAAGTCATGACACCTTACCAAAGATGGGTTAGTAGGATCATAAAACTAAGCTAACCTTAAGGACCCCTTTGTTAATGAGTTTTATCTATATAGCCAATACCCTAAGGAGGGCCTCATACATATGTAGTTCTCCCTTGAGTGTGGGATTTTGTGCACAAGGGTGAAATATGTTATATGCAAGGTTATCTAGATTGTAACATGATAAATATTTATCATGGGTTATTATTTTAATGTTTTGCACATGTAATATTATTTCTCCTATGAATGATATAGGAATAGGGAAGAATAGGGCAATAGACCTCAATTATGTAATTGAATGAATGAGCTTGAATATGTGCTTACTTGGTATTTATTAGATGAATCATGAGTAGGTTTTGATTTATATTTATAACACACCTTTTAAAAATATCTCACATAAGGGTTAGTTAATACAAATAGGCTGACCCATATGTTTTGAATTATTTTAAATTTATATGATTGTTGAGATACATAGCCTAGATAAGGAATTTGGATACTACCATCAACACTAGTGTCCCTATGCAAATGGTAGTGTTAAAGAGGGTAGAAAATTATTAAAGGTTTGTAACTAATAGTGAAAGATATAAATCATATTTTAAGTTTTATATAATGTACATGTGATTTGGGTCATTATAATGATAGGTTCAATCCGTAAAATAAATAGTTAGACATAGTGAGATGCAAAATATGATCCTTTTAGCGGCACGAAGGTCTAGAAATTAAGGGTAGAGGCTTGAGGTATTTATAAAGTATACAATACTAAGATTTTATATATAATACAATTGATAATTTTACTAAGGTCATTATTGATAATTTTACTACTATTGATAATTTTACTACTATTGGTCAAAGTTGCTTATGTGAAATTTTTAAATAAGACTAAATTAATGGATTAAAGATAAAAAATTTTATTAAAAAACATAATAAAACATTTATCAAGCCAAAATTATTCATAGGAACAACTCACAAGTCCAAATTTTGATAGAGGTTTCTTTTATTCCTCTAACTAGCTATTTGCAAACTAGTGAAGGAAATTTTTAGATGGTCGGTATATGAAGGTGAAGAGGAGTTGGATAAAATGGTATTAGGGGGATTTTTTAATACCTATTAAATAAATATTACATTATTTTTTTTATTATATATGGGTTTAAATTTATAAATAATTGCTAAGAAGAACAGGTGCTCTAAAACCTTTCTTAAACCTTCATGGCTCAATTTTAAGCAATATGTTTGCATTTTTGAGTTATTTGTTGAAAAATAAATGTTTTTTTTAGATATTATTATAAATATAAAACATTTATAAACCTTAATAAATAAAATTTTAATGAAAAATAATGGATAAAGGCAAAGTTAAAAGAATCAAGGTTTTAAGCAAGCAAGAGAGACAATTCGAAAAGGCAAATTTTAAAAGATTTAAGTGATTAGTTGAGAACATAAAATTATTTAAATGACACTATGTGATATTAAATTTCACAATTAAAAAATAATTATGTATTTATCCTTCATAAAACTTAATAAAATGGAAAAACATAGACCTATAGTCATTCAAAAATGAAATCGGGCAAGCTAGTCAACACCAAAAAGTGTATATTTTGAGTTTTATTAAATGAAAAATATTTAAATTTTACATGGAGGTATATTTTTATGTAATTTAATTTTTAAAAGTATTTTAAATTTATTAATTTACCTTATGAGAGATAAAATTCTAATATACAGATCTAATCATGAAGGGAATGAAGGTTTCCTCACTTTTTTGCTTATAAATGGAGTTAGAAATGAGTGTTTCAGGTCCCTAAAAAGAAAAAAATGATTTAAGAGTGTGTATAATTTATTTATATTTTTTAATGAATTATATTTAAATGAAAATTAATTCAAAATATGCTCAACTAATTGAAAAACATCTCTAGGTCATCCTTAGGACAACAAACAAACACTTTTTTGTGAATTTTCCTTAAGGACTTTGGTGATGAGTTTTGGATATTTTAATTTTTTTACACATATTAACTAGTGGTTTTTTAGGCCTATAACTCATTTTATACCCCCTAATCCAAATCAAGGTTTCTTGAGTCCAAAAGAGCACAAAAGAACATAAAATGGTGTTTTTTAGAGTTGTACATGGATTTTGGAGTTGGAAATTTGTTCAAAGGTATTTTACACCACGGTGATTATGTTAAAATAATATTTTTTCTCCATATATATCATAATTATTAATATACATCAATTTTATATCTCTCACAATGCATTCAAAAAGCTTGTCAATGTTACACAAGATAGGCATACGAAAGAGGACCCAGTTTGAAGAGCTGCTGTAGTGATCATCAAGTGAAAAATTATAAATAATATTTAATGGATAACTCAAAATACACATTATACCATTTATATAACTATGGTGCCCCATTTTTGGCTAAATTTATTAACTATAGGTTAACAACATGAAGTCTTCAATTAACCCTACAAAAGTGGAGTTCCAAAACATGTAAATGTGAATAAATGGAGTTAAGGTATTGATAAAATTTAGATACATATTTTTGGGAAAGATATTAATTAAAAATTAAACATCAATCCCAATTATAATACACCCCCCTTAGGGCTATTTTTAGAAAATACATGAGGCCAAACATGCATGTAAGTTGCATTCAAGATAACTCAAGTTGAACTCTAGGTGTGAAGTCAAGATAAGTCTAGTCAACTCAAGATGAAAGTGAAGGTAAATAAATTATATATTTAAGATGCATGAAAGACCAAGAGGATTTAACTAAAGACCAAATAGAGTTAAATAAATATTGGAAAGAAAGAAGGTAAATATGTTTGCATGATTAAAGCAAGTTAACAAAAGATTCAAGTTGCACAGAAAGCCATTTGACTTGTAAACTCTCCCTCTATCTCCTATGTCACTATATTTAATTATTAAATTAATTTTTGACTATAAATTTTATATGTAGTAAATTATAAATAAAATTTGAATTAAAATTGGAGTTGAAGTTAGAGTTAAAGTAGAGTCAACTTGATTAGCATGTGGAATTTTTTCCTAGTTTGCAATTGATTATCTTCTCTCTCTTCTTATCTTCTATATGTATTATAATTTAGGGAAGGATTAGGATGAGATTATTATTTTGGATTACAATAAATCTACCAAATTTTTTTACTACATCACCTTGGAAGAAATAAAGAGCTTAATTTTCCTCCATTCTTAAGCTTTCATGAAGTGTGTGTTTAATATTCATTGATAGAACTTAATACATTACTATTTTTCCTAGGTTTATGTATAAATAATTCACCTTTATATCATAAATTATAAATATTTTATGGAATATAGAGTGTCTAAATCTAATTATACCTAATCTGGAAGTGAATTCAACCATTGATCATTCCTTCCAAGCTAGTGTGAGTGTCTATCAAGACCTTTGTGTCAAATAGTGATGCAAGATCCATTATATGAGAATGAAGTGAATGTGTGGAGGTTATTAATATTATAAATTATGTCAAATATATAATTTAACATTGGTACATCACCTCAATTTTCAATTTTCATTTCCATTTATAGCTTCATCATTGCTCCTTCTATCCTTCTCCTAGTCAAGAAAGCACTATCTAAGAGAATTTATAGAGAAGTGGGTGAGTGTAAAAAATGGAACCAACACTTCACAAAGATATAATATATATAATAAGGTCACTTAAACCTTGGATAATTCCATTGTATCAATGGAAGTGAGAACAAACATATGTTCTTGTAAGGGTGCACTTTTGAGTGATAACAGTTTTTGGTATGCCCGATAGGACACATATTGAAGTTGAAAAAAAACATTTATAGTATCAAGAGCTATCATTTTCATGCCTAAAGTCAATACAAGGTCTATAATATGCAACATCCCTAAGCCTAATTTTCAATCATTTCAAATCTCAAGCACATTCAAGTCATTTAAGGCCACTCTCATTCTAGCATTTGCTTACACATATATCAAACACTAGGTGGGAAAAATACATTAGACTTGATCCTTCTTTGGAGTATTAGTATGTAGGAAAATATCTAAAAAATGGGGTGTTGAGGATGTCTAATCCATATTAATAACACACACTCAATTATTTCTCATATCATACTTTCAAAAAGAACTAGGATAACACATCAAATTAAGCTTTCTAGGTACAATACACAACTACAAGTTTCAGTCACACAGGAACAATATATATAAAGATAGGCATAGGTGTTCTCCAAAAATAGGAATAATCCCATAAAGGGGACATTGAAACCATAATTTGGATAATATACATAGATGGTGCTATTATCTAAACTAGGTGCTACTGTCTAGTGAATAAATAAATATCAAAATTTTGTTGATGACACAAACTACTACTCATATCTCAAAATTTAGAACCCAGATTATCCATGACAATTAGTTTTTTTTAGCTAAGTTTCTATTTATCCCTATTTGTTTCTATTTATAAAAAGTCAAATAAGTTAAAATTCATAACAAATTAGTAGCTTAATTATTGTAATTTATTTAACTAATTTAGACATCTCAGCCCTTTAATGAAACATAGGTAATTACACTTGTAAAATGCTAAAAGGTTAAATCATTTGATGAAACTGTCTTACTTCAAGCATTGCATAAAACCTTATCTTATATTAATTTCTATTTGTGTAATAAATTCAAGGCTACATACTTCTGATTTTTTGATTTTATTTAGATAACGTAGCTAATTAAAACCAATTTTACATTAGGATTTCAATTTATTTCACATCTAATTTAAATTATTATAAAATAAATCCTAGTTTCAAAAACCCTAACCCTAGACACACTTAGGGTTTGTATCATTTTTTATATATACTTAAATTTCAATTCCAAAAATATCACACTTTACTACAATATTTAAGTTTTAAAAAATTTCATAGATTACTATTCTTGAAAGGTTCAAAAGATATAACACTTGTTTTCTTACCTTTCAACCTACAATGGTAGAATTTAACATGTTTGATGAAACTGATAAGTGTCAATTACAATAATTTGTGTCCAAACATAAGGATATAAAAGTCAAATTCACAAAAATTCTTCAAGAGGAACTCAAAAAAGACAACAATGATCAATCTTCAACCCCTATAGTTAATGATGTTGTTACACCTTCAGTGGGGCCCACTTGACCAATTAAAATAGCACAACGCAACCTTGTTATTCAATCATCAATGAAAATTACTCCACTTATGGCTAGTTATTTTATTTCTTATGTACAATTCCTTATGCAATAGGTTCTTTCTCTATAATCTAAGGTGTTACATCTCGAGCAGGGTACAACTAAGCCATCACATGCCTTGGATTCCAACATTCTCTTGCACACACCTTTAGCACATCACATTGTGGAAATTAATTTTCCATCCAAATTTTTAGCACCAAATCTCACATTATATGATGGAAAGGGTGACCTAGAGCATCAATTTATATCCTTTCATGAATGTTAGGACTATATGTCCAATGATTAGATTCTTACAAAGCTATTTCTGTGCAGTCTCAAAGATTATGCCCTAAAGTGGTTCTATGATTTGCCTAACCAATCTATCATGAAATTTAATCCTTTATAAAATATGTTCCTATCACACTTTTGTATCAACATAAGTGATAATATATCATATGCACAAGTGGCATAGATAAATCAAAAGTTAAATGATCCCATAGATGATTACGTCTTATGATATAAGACAATTTTATCAAAATTGGCTATCACCATGATAGATAGAGAGCTTCAAGATATATTAAAATAGATTCTATTACCATCACTTCACAAAGTAATCCTATTCAAGAAGTTTCTCACATTTATAGATATATGCCACATATCTAAGGAAAGAGAGGTTAAGCTCTTAGCAATGGGCAAACTTAAATACACAAATGGATCATATTCAACTATCAAGAGTAAAAACAAACATATATATAAGGTCATGAACATAGACAAAAAAAGTGATCAAAAATCCATAGTCAACATATATTTAGATCCTTCACCTAAATTAGTTTTATCAATTCGTCAATGCAGAGTCTTCACTAATTTACCAGTCACTAGCACAAGTTCTACAATACTATTGAAATGCAATGTCCTATCTCTCTCTTCCATTAAATAGGTTGATATGACATGACATCTTCCTAAGATTTATGATTCAAATGCATTCTAAGAATATCATAGGGCACCAGGGCACACAACAAACATATTTATAACATGAAGCATAACATACAAGATCTCATCAAGGCAAACATTATTGATGTTGGCATACCCACAAAGGCACCTAAATAGCAAATAAAGGAAAATTCACTTAAGATATTTTCAAATATTTTCCCAAGGCATACATCTAATGAGGTAGGGGGCACATAGGGTGTTCATTATACATACCAAACTCATCCATCACTAGCTTCTTATCACACAATTATAGAGAAGACACATCCCATACATAACATTATTAGCATATATCACACTACAGTACCACTTGGACCACTTATCACATTTTAAGAGTAAAATATTGTAGATGATGACACATTTACTTGCACTCTTAATATAAGCATATATAAACCACCATCTTATTTACAATGTCATGGTTGACAATGATTCAAGCATAACCATCTGCAACATGACACTCTTACATCACTTGGGCTACATAGAGAAAGATATATTACATAAAGATATAGTCATTAATGGTTTTAATAGTCACATTCTAAGCTTCATTGATGAGATAGTACTTCCATTATAGGTTAAACTAGCACACATAGCCACTCAATTTATAATAGTTCTTAGTGTGAGTGTATTTGACATATTATTAGGTAGGCCATGGTTATAATAGCTCTAAGCTATCCCATATACAATACACTGATGCCTTAAGTATATACATGGTAACCAGGTGGTTAAGATTGAGGGTGTCCCATATGAGTATCCTCTTCCCATCCCACATATAGTTTTAGCATAGTTTCTAGCTACAGTTCCATCATCAACACTAATTATAGTTCCAATTCTAATTTTAGGCATGCATAACTATCCATTATAGTAGGAAGTATAACTCCTATGCACACATCAAAATGTTCAATAGAGTCCTTAGAGAAATCTAGGTCTAATTATACAATGTCTACATACATGCATACTCTCCCTTAGAAACCATCACTAGAGAGACCATTGCATCCAAAATGTGTCATGGATTATAGAGGACCTTAATTTAGACAATTTACACCAAGATTAGTTATATTTGGATATAAGGGTTCTTATAATAGGGCACCTACATCACCTAAAACTTATACATTTATGAGATGGGTCCTTAAGAACCCTACAGTTCAGAGGGCATCACATTTAGGTCCACAACATCATAACATCATTACTCAAGAAATTTTAGTGTTAGATTATACAACACACTTGATCATGGGATCACATTTTCCCCTTTCAAAATACACACATGATCACAATTCCACTCTTCAAAGTAGGTCATGGTGATGGTGAGTCTCCTATGAGACTCATTGGTTAGTATGGTTCCTACCCTTATACATACTTCTTTCTCTCTCTTGCTCCTTGTACATAATTTATTTTCATATGCTCTTACATAGTTTCTACTCAAAAAACACAAAAATAATATAATATGTAAAAATATAAAACAATTCAAATATTTCAAAAATCCCAAATGTTTTACAAATTATATGCATTACTTTATTTACATGTTTACTACTTTCCAGATATTGCATATTGCTAGCTATCCTAGTATAGTCAGTTTTATCATACACATATGCTTCACTTATTCTTATCAAGTGCTTGTAGATTCTATAAAGGACTCTGGTCCACTACACTAATCCAAAATAGCTATTATATACCCATTGGGGGCATTTACACTGATCTAATTTTATACATTTTTACATATACCCACTTGGGGGCATCTCTTACATAGTTGCTATAACTAGGTTTTCTCTTTACATACTATAAATTCCATTTACACATTGATTTATCTTAATGTTTTATTGCTCCTCATTTCTCAAATTTTTTGTTGACTATCACTAGTTAGACATAGTATATATACATCCCTGACATCTACATAGATTTGTATTACACAATTATACATGCTTTCATTTCTAGTTCTTAGAATAGACTTGATTGTGTTCCTATGATTCATACATATTCAAGGGCATTTGAATATGCCATTGTTCCTTAGATTATACATCATTTCTCTATTTTTATGCCTTGGACATGTGGCCATGTCCCTTATGTGTGCTTTTTCATGCTTCTATACGTATATATTTGAACATGTCCTTCTTTATGGCTTTACACCAAATTGTTTGTTGTTCATTTATGTGGACATTTGAACATGTCATTGTATGTTTTCATTCTCAGATTTAGTGAAATATGCCCATGTCCCTTGTATTGTGGCCCCTTGGCCTACTTTTTTTATGTTGCCTCATGTGTTTGTATGTTTACTTCCTTGTATGATTCTACATGATGACACTTGTATTTGCTTGCTATACACACACTAGTTTTTGATGCCATGTGAGCTCTCATGTATCTACCCTTCCTACTTAGGATCCTTGATGGACATCATGCCCCACCCACTAGGTACTTACTTAAATTTATTATTTTTACACATTGTTTAAATGTATCTTGACACCCTTTTGCAATGCTAGATTATAACATACATCTTACATTTCCTACTTATACTCTAGCTAACACATTTTGTAGAGCTACTTCTTTAGTTGGCAATTCTTCCATAGATTTCATAACTAACCTTAAAAGAGGGGGAATTTTTATGGATTTTAATAGAGATTAGGATCATATTTTACTTTTCACATATATGTTTTAGGACACACACTTAGTTTCAGATATCAGACTCAAGGCAGACACATAATAGAATAGAGACTCGATAGTTAGTTTAGACCACATAGAGATCAGACTAGGTAGTCATAGTGCCTAGATCAGGACAATAGCACCAAATGACACTATTTTATAGTATTCCCAATCTCAAGATAATCTATATCATTTAAACCAGTACACAAGGTATAATATAGATTTGCATAGATATAATCACAAGTTTGGTAGTTATGTTCTGATTTAGCTCAGATTTATTCATTTCAATTTAGATTCATACTATTTGTTTAGATTTGGTGGAATCATGTATAACATGATCACTCATACATTTAGATTAGCTACATAGGTTGAGCTATTACATACTTGAATTAGATTTAATATACTTAGATACTAGATTATGGGCATGTGTGTGGCAC
This sequence comes from Torreya grandis, assembly GCA_037957365.1. Lineage (NCBI taxonomy): Eukaryota > Viridiplantae > Streptophyta > Pinopsida > Cupressales > Taxaceae > Torreya > Torreya grandis. The sequence continues at coordinate 864,110 of JARHVA010005168.1, read as the reverse complement.
ATAGTTTCCATATACTCAACTTTAGATAGGTTGATGATATGAAATGGAAAAATACATGCCATTATCTATGATTTATACACTTGATATCACATTTCGTGTTATCATTAGATTCATGCCTTACTCCATTTATAGTGGTTGGAATTATCGAGTGGCCTAGAGATACCTGATATGCCAAATTAGGCACGAAGTTGAATACATAGTTAGATTACTCAGTTAGATACTTTCAACACTTTACATAATATAGTTATAGATGCATCTACTTCACACAAGGGGAAATGATGGAGTCATGGCCTACTCTAGGTCTTGAGCCACCTACATGAGAGTGTTCAACATACCTACAGTCTTATCCAAGCTATTCACAAAGATTAAGATCCACCAAGTAGGGGTAGGAAATGATGGAGTCAAAACTAGATTGAGTTATTGATCCACCCATATGAGGATTAAGCAAGACATTGAATCAGTTAAATTTATTCAATGATATGATCACTTTACACATTAACACATGCAAGTTATCACTAGTTCTATACATTGGTTGACATACCCAATGAGGTGTATTCATTCCTTTCCTCTTTCTTCATTCAATTATTTTATTTTAGCATAGTCTTTTGCTTTTGATTCTCTCTTAAGTAAGGACTAATTTTTCAATGTTTCATTATAAGACATTACTTTGGATCATGTTTCACATATGTAGACCTAGATTCACATATTTAAACTTAGCTACATAGGATTCACTTCCAAGATAAATCCAGGTATACTTCTTTTTCATTTATACTAGTCATTTCAATTTGCTACACTACTAACATAAATGTGGGGCAAATGTAATCACCTAAAAGTGGTAATTATATGCTAAGAGTTTCACTTGAGTTAAGCTATCCCTAATCTATCCATAGACCTAATCTATATCCTTAGACTTATATTTTTAGTCATTCAATAGACCAAAGTCATCTATAGCCAACCAAGATGCAGTCCTAAAACTATCATCTTTGACCCCAATCCAAATTGCTTAATAGTATGTAGAGAGGACATTAGCACCGCATTTAGGGCACTATAACCACATGGCACTAGTGTCCCCAATTGGGTGCTACTATCCTTAACCCCAATGCTTCTCAATGGATAGTTTTTAAAATTTATGCCCATCTTAAGGTTGGCCTAAGCTCATTTTCTTATCTGCAAAAGCAATATAACCCTATAAATACAAGTCAAATCTACCTCTATTCACTAGATAGAAAATAGATGCAAAAGCTATTCAAATCAACAAAAAATTTATGAAAAATCAAGTTATTTGATCCTTACTCTACCCTACTTTCTACATACTACCATCTAGAATAGCCTTAAACCCAATTTTCAAGCATTTCAAAGCTCAAACACATTCAACACATCTAAGGCCACTCTCATTCTAGTATTCACTTGCACATACACTAGGCACTAGTTGGGAGAATTACATTGGACTTGATACCTCTTTAGAGTATTGGTATGTAGGAAACTCTCTACATAATGGGGTATTGAGGATGTCCAGTCCATCCAAATAACACACACTCAATTCTTTCTCATATCATACTTACAAAGAGAACTAAGGTTTGCACATCAAATCAAGCTTTCCAAGTACAATAAAAAACTAAAGGTTTTGATCACACATGAATAGAACACATAGATACAAGCATAGGTGCTTTCTTAAAATAGGAATAGTCCCACAAAGATGATATTAGCTCCATATTTGGGACATTACACATATATGGTGCTACTGTCCAAACTGGGTGCTACTATCCACTGAATAGATGAATATCAAAATCTTGTTAATGACATAGACTACTCATATCTCAAAATTTAGAACCTACATCATCTATGACAGTTAGTTTTCAACTAAGTATCTATTTATTAATATTTATAACAAGTCAAATAAGGTCAAATTCATAACAAATTAGTAACTTAATTATTGTAATTTATTTAAATGATTTAAAAATCTTAACGCATTAACCAAACATAGGTAATTACACTTGTAAAACCTTAAAAGGTTAAATCACCTTAAATTATGATATTTTAGTTATGATTCAGTCCATGGGTGGTAGGAAACTTGTAGATGCATATGAGGTTGACATTAGAGTTGAAAATAGTCTAATTCAAGCTGCTAAACTTATACCTAGACCTTCCAATGCCATTTTAAAATATAATTAAAACCTATTCTACCTCCTCAACTACCATTAATAACCCCAATTCCATCCCCTTAATATCAAGTTCAAGCTCCTCATAGTCAAGATAGTGAGCTTGGTGAACTAAAAGGTATGATAAAATCTTTTGGTAATAAATTAGTTCAATTGAAAAGGTAAAAATATCAAGCCAATATGCTATATCAAACAACTAATCAACCCACATATCAGTCATATAGAGAACAAAGACATACCTATTAAAGATATAGAGATTATAGGTCTCCATATCAAGCTCAAGGACTCATTACACTAGCCAAACCATATGCTGCAATTAATCCTAATGTCACTTCCTCAACCAAGGCCCTTGTTCCAATACAAATAATTTGATGCAAGATTCAAGTTGGTAACCTTGTAATAATGATGATGTGTAAAATCAAGCTTCAATATCATAAAATATGGGAATTCCTCAAATGACACAAGAGGAAGCATTTAATCAAAAAGGATAACACAATGAATCTATGAAGCAACTGTTGACCAAGTTTGACTTTTTAGTCAAACTAGGGTACCTATAGGCAAAAAATTGAGTTTTGGGGTCTATAGGGGGCCTAAATGGATGTTATAAAGTTTTTAAAAGATCAATTAATGTTATTTTATGCTATACTACCCTTGGTTATTAGTCCCCTAGGTCTATTTATCATTTTTAGGTCATTTTAAGTGTATTTAATGCTTTTTACAATTTTTTTGGGAAGTGTGCAAGTGTAAAAAAGTCATATCACATTCCATGTGTCCTAATAAGTCTATAGTATCTTTCCATAACTGAAATTTGGTAGGTTGATCAAGAAAGAGCAGTTTTCCCTAAAAAATAGGAGCTTTTGGGCACTTGTATATACTTCTCGAGTATATCATCAGACAAAAATTTGAAAAGATAAAATATTCACCTTACCACACTAATTTACATGTTTTGACTTCAAGTATAATTCAAAAAATATCTTCTGTAACTCATTTCTCATTTTCTCCTCTTAACATACAAAGAAGGCTCAACTTTAAGTTGTATAGATTGAAGTTGGAAGAAATGATTTTGGGGGTGGATAGGTATCTAAGTCTACTCCAAATCCATAACAATAAGTTTAAATTTGGTTCATCCTCCTCTATGAACAATCATCAACACCTCGGGCAACTTTTTAAGAATTTGCATTGAAGAGGGGGTCTCTTTTAAATTTATTTCAATTTTTGTTGCTTTAGATTGATGTATTTGGTTTTTGTAGGAGTTTAAACATACTTTAAAAGACATTATCCTAGTAATTTTAGATTTGGAGAGTTCAAGTGTCCAAGAAAATCCCTTTTAGGCTTGTTTATGCATGCAAATTGTCAATATTTTACACCAACAGTCATCTTAGTTACTTTGCAAATAACTCTCCACATTGAGAAAAGTGCTTTGATGTTGTTTAGATGATTATCCTTAAGTTTAAGTTATATTTAAGGGACAAATAGTGATTTTATAGTGTTTGGGGAGTCTTACCCTTGCAAAATTTTGCTTCTTCATCTTCGTGCCTATGTGCAATAGTCAAAACACCATCTATAGGAACATGCTAACATCACAAGTATGAGTTTGAAGATTTGGCATGGTTATTATTCTCTTGATATCACTAATGAGCATTGAAATGTTGGATGAAGTCATGTAATCACTTAAAACTTGCATGTTTAGAAAGTATTCTTAGTCTTGCTTGCATAAAAGAGATTACCATCTACAATTGAGGACATAGGCAAACCTTTTGGAGGTGTTTAAAGAAAGTGGTCAATATAATTTTGGAGTATTTTATATAATAAGGCATAGATCATCATAGTTTGTCAAGGGAAGTGTTAAATCATCAATTGGAACCTTGGACTATGCTCAGGCCCTTTTGCTCTAAAAATGTCAAACAAAGGCCTTGAAGGTTTTTGAGGACATCAAAAAAGTCACTTGCTATATGATCCCAATTTTAAAATTAGATAGTTGGGTATCACTATCCACCTAAAATAGTTATGAAAATTTTGAGAAGCCAAATATGAGTCGAGATTAGATGCTAAAAAGTATAAAGATAGCAAAAAACCACTAAAATAGGGTAGTGATGTCTACAAGACAATGACCAAAATGTTAATTTACATCTCATTTTGGTGTCCTAGGCTATGTTATCAAATTAAATGATGAAAAGTGATTTAAATTATGATTTAATGATAAGAGAGTGTGAGAAAAGGCAAATATAATGTCTTGAAACACTAATGAATGCTCCTTATCTGTACACATGACTATGATAGTCACATACAGGGCAGAGAAGACAATGCCTCAATAATTTAGCACAAACATGGTGTTGAGGGTTCCTAATGAGAAATAAGGTGAATATAAATGTTATAAGACTAGACACAAGCTCAATAACCCCCTATATGAGGTCAACATGATCTAAATTAAACTCATTACATCTACAGGACTAGAAATAGGCATCTGTAGTCAAAACCTTGAGTTTGATCTTAGTCAGGGGAAAGGGAGATTTTTAAGGTACAAATAGAGAATGTATGAAAATCAGATGATAATAAAAGAGTGATAAGAGTTAAAAAATAAATGGCATACATTTTAAGGTAAAAAATATACCTTAAAAACCTACAGGCCTGCAGGTTTATGTCTCAATCCTATCAGGAATATGATCATAGTCTTTATTCAAGAATGTGTAAAGAGCATGGGAGTTTAGGAAATAAATATTTATAATTAAATAATATGATCCACCCATTTTTACCTTAAACACAATGACCCAAATGGACCTTGGGAACCTATAGGTAGGGCAAGGAATACACCTATAGCTAGGTTAGGCTAGGAATGAGCCAGTAGTGAGCAGGGTTGGTGTTGTAGATGCTAGAATCACTATGGATCAAGGAAAAATATTGTTTTTATTTTGAATTATTTTAAAAAGGATAGAGATATATCTTAAAAACTTATAATATTACCACACAAGAAGATATTCACCAACAATACCCTTGTTTGCTACCTCAGTTAGGCAGGATCACCTTCCAAGCTTAAACAAATTATGGGTTTTGACTTTCAAGGAAAGTAAGGGAAGGAATGAATATGGTTTATAGCCTAATAAATATGGAGATAAGGAAAATGACATCAAAATAAGTTTATGTTATGACATATAGACCCTAAACTCATAAAAACATAGTCCTTTCCCTTCTTACTCTATATGCATTTTCTCAAGAAACTTAGTCTTGAGATTTAGATCAGTTGGAGGGTCATCCATTAGATTAAAAAGCCCAAAATTTGTGGAAGTCATAATTATGACCCAAGATATAATATATAATAATTGGTTTTATGAAATAAACAAGGGAAGTACCCCCTATTTTGTCTTAGACAGGGGTCACTTTTCCCTTACACAGACCTTGTAAAATTGGGAAAAATGGTTAAAACAACATACAAAAAGTGAAGGAAGGTTTCAAATAAGGTTTGGTGAGTTAAATAAAATATAATAAAATTAGTGAAACTTGATTATAGGGTTTGAAATCATACAAAATGCTTGGAGATATTAGGTTTGTAGGTATAGATAATTGTGTAAGCAATGGGTCTAATACCAAATTGAGGGTCATTATTAATTATAGATTTTTTAAAGTCCTCTAATGTATTGTTACATGTGTTTAAAAGCATATTTGAGTTTTTTTAGTTGTTAGAGTAAATAAATCATCAATAAAGATTTGTTTTTGAGCACAAGGTTATAGGCAGACTCTTTGCATAAGGTTTAGGCCTAATCCTAAGGAGGAGACATTTATGTTTCTATCTCTCAATGAGATATCCTATCAGTTTTAGAATGTTATTAGAGAATATATAGAGGAGATAAAACTCTCAATTAGAAAATTAACTCATCAAGAATCCATTTTGGCTGGGAATGGATCAAACCCCTCATAAAATGCAAGAAATGGAGCTCGAAGGTCAACTTTCATTACTCACAACTTTTGTGAAATAATGTATGGGACCTTGATCCATTTAGGAGAGTTAGAGAGGGTACTTGAGGAGCCTTTAGTTGAATTTTAATGGAGTCCCATTTTGAAATGTCTATGAATAAAGGTTAAGATCCCAATTCACTCAAAACCCTTGTAAAACCATCACAAGGACCCGGTTAGAAAGATAGAGTAGTTTAAGAATCCAAATGCAAGGGTATGGCCATGAAATCACTTTTATGTTGTAGAGGAATCTAATATAATTCCACACATGTGCTTTACTTGTACAAAATTGTATGGAATAGGGGAAATCTAGGCTTATTTTGGACATTTTTGAGTAATGAGAGAGATAAATAAGGAGTTAGGAGATGAAACAAGTTTTGAAGGGAAGATATACACAACTCCCAAAATTCATATCACCTCATGAATTTTTTTTATATGTCCCCAACTAGACTCTCACTTTCAGCCAGTCTAGTGAGCTAGAATAGTGAACACTTAGGAAAGTGATGAAAAGTAATTAGGGGGACCTTTTAAAGGGTTTTTATTGTAACTAGTGGTAGGGTATCTCTTGAAAATTTTCATGACATCTTATAAATGGATAATTTATGAGGATTGAGTAGTTTTGAATGACAAGTGGAGAAGGTACATAGAAAAGAGCCTTTTGAAAACTACTAGTGATGATTTTGCACGTACACAAGAATAGGGATCATCAAGCATCAATAAAATGAATGTGGGGGATTCTTTGTAACCCGTATTGATTAGACCAATAATTATACCTAACCATTTATAGTGATAGAGATAGTTTTGGAAGGCAACTCAAGTAGGTAGTTTCTTATGTCAAGATGGTAGTTGTATGCCACTTTTCACTATTTTTATGACTTGTTTTGGACAAGTATGCAGTATGAATTAGCATAGATGAACCCACCTCTCTTCCACATGTAATTATAACTAAATTTCTCAGTTTTACACGTGTCTAAGGGACCCTTGGATGAGTAAAATAATAGGCTTTGCATATTTTATTCCCTATGACAAGATCTTGACATCAAAATAAAGGTTAAAAACTAGCAATGGGGAAAGCTATTACATCCCCGTGTTAGTTTTTTGGAGGCTTAGAGTTGATATTATTACGATATTTAAATAAGAACATTATTAGGGTTTTAATAGTAATGATTTTGTGTATAGATAATCACATTTGTTCTTCAATTGTAAATATGACCTTCAAGACCTTGGATATCATTATCAATCATATTTTAGATGCACACTATTAGATTACATGAAGAAAATAGACAAGTCTTATTTTGTTGTTCATAATTTTTTTATTTCATTCATTCATGTTTTTTCCATTTTAGTACTTTACATTCCTTCTATAAGTTGTAAGTTTGTTTATGACACCTCCTATCTTTATATTCATTTTATATTAATTAGAATTAATATTCCAATTAATTTCAAATTATGATAATTTTTTTTGGTGAACCCACACAATTTATTTGAGCATTACTTTAAAACAAATTTATTATGGATTTGACACTAAAATAACTTTATTATGACCTTGGATATCATATCTAACACTAGAATAATTGGGTTTTGACCCCAAATTTAATTGTTAACATTGAAAGAAATTTATTTTAACCTTAGACATTATATCTAACATTGAAAACACCTTATTTTGACCATATATTTCAAGAAAAAACTAAGTTTTTACCTCTCTCATGACTATTCATAATGTGATCTATTTGAATGTTGAATTTTCTTAGTGAAGACTATGGATTCCCTAGCATTGTACTTCATTCTTTCACCTATTTGCAGACTCTTCTTGCAGGGCATGTGAAGTGTTTCAAGAGATATTCATGGTTGAAGTGAGTAGTCTTTTCATTGGAGTCATTCAAGACCTTTTTTCTAGTCCTCCTAACCTTGTATATCATCTAGGACACCATAATGTAATATTGATGCAAAAAGGTATATATTTGGGAAAGTGTATGTTTTAGTTGTTTCTTTGGTCACAAGTGTAGAATGTAAGTGGTTGGAAGTCATAAAATTGATTTGGTGTATCACCTTCATAGTTTAGGTTTTATTTATGTTATTCTCAACCCTTTTCAACTCCCCAAGTTGATAGTAGTAGAAGCATAAGCTTAAATGGTGCATCAAGGGGAGCTAACCCCTAATCTAGAGGTTCATCTCACAAGTTTGCTCACCCACAAAAAGTGAGATGTCCCCATTTTGCCACTTAGATTAGAGGCCTATAAAACCTCTTCTCATAGGGTTTATCCAAGTGATAATAGTTTTTGGTAGGTCTAATGGGATTATTTGTCCAAGGAGTTGAAAAATTATTGGTGTGTTCTTCAACCAATTAGCTTTTGGAGGCATTAAAATCAACACCAATGGTGAATATGAGTTGAATTAGCTGGTCAAACATACCTAGTGCATAAATAAATCACATTTGGTATGTATAATCCCATTGTTGAGCATTATAGACCTTATGTTCCTTCATATGGCTTTGATCAAACTCATGTTTTTCATGGAATCACCTCAAGCAAATCTCCTAATAGTCCTTCTCCTAGTCAATCCGAGAGTGATAGGGAGACAATGTTTGAGTTTGAGAAGCAAATGCTGGAGATAGATAGGTTGAATGAGAAAAATAGATATAAAAAAGAGCTAATGTATAAGGAAGATTGTTTTTTTAGGCAAGCTTAAACCATGCAATCCATGAAGGAGAAACTAGTAAGATGGAGGAGTCAACCCACTCAAGGCAATCAACTTTGTGTGCCTTTTGTCATCCCAAAATAACCTTCTCCTATACAAAAAAAAACTTCCTCTTGTACACCAAATACTTTTTATGAAATAACACTTACTCACCAAAATAAAGTGAACCAACCTCCTAGCCCATCTAATGCATCTTCTCCTATACCAAAAATAACTACTCTTGTTGTTAATCCTTTGCACTTAGCAATCCAACACCAACGGATATTAGAATAGACTTCTATGGAGACTAACTATTTCAATTCCTTGGATTGTGATCCATCTTTTGAATAAATTCATCCTATTTCCTTTGAAAACCAACATGATCATCCTCAAGTAACTCCTCCTATGCATAAATAAAAAATTCTTAATCTCCCTCAACCTCCTCAAGTCCTCCAATCTAATGTCAAGATTCTAAGTTGGGAAAATGTCTATCATGAGCCAGCTCAAGACATTGAGAAAGATGAAATTGTTGCCTATCCTAAAGAAGAGAGTTCCAATACTAAGGTAATGAGTTTGAGTGAAATAGTGGAATCATGGGGTAAGAAAGAATAGAAGAATATTGCTCAAGAGTGTGAAGTGGAAAATGAAGCTAGTCCTTCTCAAATCCCTCCCACCCTTCCTTAAGAAGCTTCTTGTACATCATGGCAGCCCTCATGTCCTCCCCATGTCCATGATGATTCATATGATAAGCAAGAAAGACTCTTATAATAGAATCTATCTAAACAAATTGAGGAATTAGAGGTAAAGATGAAGTTGTTTAGTGAAGAGGAGATGGAAGGTTTAAACCTAAAAGAAGATCTTATGCCTAAACATATCCCATCTACCTTTTATCAAGAGAGTCCTCAAGCTAATTTTGATGTTGATAAAGTGTTGGCCAAGTGGAAAGAAGAGAATCAAGTGATTTTGGCCCAAGGTTTGCCTCCTATTTCTCATGATCTATCAAAAGAACCTCTCACGTGTAATTCCCAATCTGATTTTGAGAATCCTTGTGTTAAACCTCTTGGCTTGGGTGATGAAAAATGTTTTCCTTGTGTTGAGGAGCCTATCTTGAGAGAGGTAAGCCAATAAGAATGTGCTCAATTCATGACTAATCAAAAAGACTTCATGAGTGTGGAAAAGGAGGAAATCACCATAGGTACCCCTCTTGGTGAACAAAAAGATGATTCACAAGCTTTTGAAGAAGGGTGTTTTATTTTTTCTAAAGAAGAAGAAATGATCTTTAGTTCCTTTATCACCTTGAAAAATAACATAGATGAATATGAAAAAGTCCATAATCAGTCTTTGGATGACTTGTTTGAAGTCACTGAAGCAAGCTATACTCCTCTTTAAGGAGACCATGAGTTGATCAAGCATGAAGAAGGTGGCATGGAGACTCAAGTAAGCATGTAAAGGAGAAATAAGCCTTCATGTTTATTCTTTCAATGTGTTTGTGAATCTAAAAATGATATTTTTGAAGTCATCAATAGGGGATATCATCTTATACAAGGAGATCACCATCTCTTGAAAGATGGAGAAGGAATATATTGGCCTAAAGTTTCTAGTGAACATGAAATCAATCCTTTTGAAATCATGTCTATAAAAAGAATGGGAGTTGATCACGAGAAAGTGAAGGGGAAAAAATATGAAACAAATGATAATGTATAATAAGAGTTCATTTCCTTGGTCAGATTGTTTGGATTTTCTTGGTTCCTAATGAGCATCATGCCAATGAAGTTGATAGACTTTGTGAGAAGGATGAAGGTAGCAATGATAAGAGATAAAAGGCTGGTTGACTCATCTAATCCTGCATGCCATGAATTAAGAAGAATCTCAATCTTCCATTTTGATCTAGGGGAGGTATGTTTATAGTTAGTTTTATATAGTAGTTGTCTTTTGTCTCTCCTAAGTTCCTTGAGCACATGTGTGTCTTGTGTGTATTTGTCTTCTTTGTTGTGTGTGTCCTTTTCCTTTGTGTGTTGAGGTAGTCACTATTTATCATGGTCAATGGTCAAATCTCTTATTTTTTTAGTCCTAGATGAATCCTAAACCTAATGGACTGATAAGGCTACTAGTCTAGTTAGTATATCAGGCATACTACCCCCATGAGTCACCAAATTATTGACCAAGTTTGACTTTTTAGTCAAACTAGGGCACCTATAGGCAAAAACTTGAGTTTTAGGGTTTATAGGGGACCTAAATGGATGTTATAAAGTGTTTCAAAGATTAATTAATGTCATTTTATGCTATACCACCCTTGGTTATTAGTCCTCTAGGTCTATTTGTAGTTTTTGGGTCATTTAGAGGTCATTTTAAGTGCATTTAATGCTTTATACGGATTTTTTGGGAAGTGTGTAAGGTTAAAAAAGTCATATAACGTTAAATATGTCCTAAGGAGTCTATATTATCTATCCCTAACTAAAATGTTTCATGTTAATCAAGAAGGAGCAATTTTCCCTAAAAAATAGGAGCTTTTGGGCACTTGTACGGACTTCCCAAGTATATCATCAGCCAAAAACATGAGAAGAGAAACCATTACCTCCCAAAATAATTTTAACATTTTTAATTTAAGGATAATGCAAAAAATCTCTTCTAAAACTCATTTCTCATTTTTTCCTCTTGGCATACAAAGAAGGCTCAACTTTAAGTGCTCACCATAAGCCGTATAGTTGAAGTTGGAGGAAATGATTTTGGGGATGGATAGGGATTTGAGTCTACACCACATATATAACAATAAGTTTAAATTTGGTTCATCCTCCTCTGTGAACAATCATCAACACCTCAGGCAACTTTTTAAGAATTTACATTGAAGAAGGGGTCTCTTTTGAATCTATTTCAATTTCTCTTACTTTAGATTAATGTATTTGGTTATTTTAGGAGTTTCCCCATACTTTCCAAGACATTCCCATGGTCATTTTATCTTTGGAGAGTTCAAGTGTCCAAGAAAATCTGTTTTAGGCTTGTTTATGCATGCAAAATGTCAATAGTTTACACTAACAATCATCTCAGTTGCTTTGAAAATAACTCTCCACATTGAGAAAAGTGCTTTGATGTTGTTGAGATGATTCTCCTAAAGTTCAAGTTATATGTAAGGGATAATTAGTGATTTTTTAGTGTTTAGGGAGTTTTGCCCTGGTAAAACCTTGCTTCTTCATCTTCCTACCTATGTGCAACAGTGAAAACTCCATTTATAGGAGCATGTTGATGTGACAAGTGTGAGTTTGAAGATTTGACATGGTTATTATTATATTGAGATCAATAATTATCATTGAAATGTTGGATGAAGGCATGTAAGCACTTTATACTTACATGTTTAGAGAGTGTTCTCAGTCTTGCTTGCATAGAAGAGATGACCATCTATAGCTGAGGACATAGGCAACCATTTTGGAGGTGTTCTAAGAAAGTGGTCAATCCAATTTGGGATTATTTGATATACGAAGGCCTAGATAGGCTTATTGATAATCTTATCTTGGCAAGGGAAGTGTTAAAGCATCAATTAGAACCTTGGACTGTGCTCAGGCCCTTTTGTCTTATAAATGTCAAATATAAGCCTTGAAGGTGTTTGAAGACATCATAAAACTCACTTGATAGATGATCCAAGTTTTAAAATTGGATAGTTGGGTATCCATATACACCTAAAATAGTTATGCATATTTTGAGAAGCCAAATATGAGTGAAGATTGGATGTTGCAAAGCATAAAGATGGACAAAAACCACTAAAATATGGCAGTGATGTCTACAAGATAGTGACCAAAATGTTAATTTACATCTCATTTTGGTGTCCTAGGATATGTTATCAAATTGAATGATGATAAATGATTCAAATGATGCTTTCATGGTAAGAGATTATGAGAAAAGGAAAATATAATGTCTTGAAACACCAATGAATGCTCCCTGTCTGTATACAAGACTATGATAGTCACATACATGGCATAGAAGATAGTGTCTCAATGATTTAGAAAAAACATGGTTTTGAGGGTTCCTAATGAGAAATAAGGTGAAAATGAATTTTAAAAGACTAGACACAATCTCAATAAGCCCTTAGATGAGGTCAACATGATCCAAATCAAACTCATTACACATATAGGCCTAGAAATAGGCATTTATAGTCAAAACCTTTAGTTTGATCTCAGTCAAGGGAAAGGGATATTTTAAAGGTATAAATAGAGTATGTAATTATCTAAGTTGATAATATAAGAATGATAAGAGGGAAAAAAAAAATGGCATACATTTTAAGGTAAAAAACATACCTTAGAAACTTACAAGCTTGCAGGTTTATGTCTTAGTTCTGTGGGGAATGTGATCATAGTCTTTGTTCAAGAATGTGTAAAAAACATGGGAGTTTAAGAAAGAAAGATTTATAATTCACTAACATGATCCAACCATTTTTAAATTCAACACCATGAACCAAATTTACCTTGGGAACCTATAGGTAGGGTAATGAATACACCTATAGCCAGGTTAGGCCAGGAATGAGCCAGGAGTGAGCAGGGTTGGTGCTGTAGATGCTAGAATCACTATGGATCAAGGAAGGAGATTTTTATGATTTTGAATTATTTTAAAGAGGATATATATATATTTTAACACCTTATAATATTCCCACACAAGAAGATATTCACTAATAGTACCCTTGTTTGCTACCTCAGTCAGGCAAGGTCACCTTTGAAGCTTAAGTAAAGTATGGGTTTTAACTTTAAAGGAGATTAAGGGAAGGAATAAATATTGTTTATAGCCTAATAAATATGGATATAAAGACCATGAAAATCAAAATAAGTTTATTTTATGACCTACAGACCCTAAACTCACAAAAACATAGTCCTTTCCCTTCTAACTCTGTAGGCATTTTCTCAAGAAACTTAGTCTTGAGTTTTAGATCAGTTGGAGGGTCATCCATTGGAGTAAAAGGCCAAAATTTTATGGAGGTAATACTTATGACCTAAAATATAATATATCATGATTTGTTGTTTGAAATAAATAAGGGAAGTTCCCTCTATTTTGTCTTAGATAGGGGTCACTTTTCCCTTACACAGACCTTGAAAAATGGGGAAAAGTCATCAAAACCACATAAAAAAAGTGAAGGAAGGTTTAAAAGAAGGTTTGGTGAGTTAAATAACACATAATACCATCAATTAAACTTGATTATAGTATCTAAAATGATACAAAATGCTTACAACTACTAGGTTTATAGGTGTAGCTAATTGTGCAAACAACGGGTTTAATACCAAATAGAGGGTCATTCTTAATTCTTGATTTTGTAAATTCCTATAATGTATTTTTACATGTGTTTCAAAGCATATTTGAGGTTTTTGAGTTGTCAGAGGCAATAAATAATCAAGAAAGAGTTGTTTTTGAACACAAGGTTATAGGTAGACTCCTTGCATAAGGTTTATGCCTAATCCTAAGAAGGAGCCATTCATGTTTCTATCTCTCAATGATCTATATTATTTGTTTTAACATGTTATTAGAGCATATATAGAGGTCATACAACTCTCAATTAGAAAAGGAACTCATCAAGAAGCCATTTTAGTTGGGAATGGGTTAAACCCCTCATAGAATGCAATAAATGGAGCTCAAAAGTCAAATTTCATTACTCACAACTTTTGTGAACTAATGCATGGGACATTGAGCCATTTAGGAGAGTTAGAGAGGTTCCTTGAGGAGCCTTGAATTGAATTTTTAGGGAGGCCATGAAGGTTAATATCCTAAGTCACTCAAAACCCTTATAAAACCCTCACAAGGACCTAATTGGATTTGAGAATCGAAATACAAGGGTATGGCCATGAAACCACCTGTATGTTGTAGAGGAATCTCATATAATTCCACACATGTGCTTTACTTGTATAGAACAGGGGAAAACCAAGCTTTTTTTGGCCATTTTGATTATTGAGAGAGCTACATAATGAGTTATGAGATGAAACAAGTTTTGGAGGAAATATCTACACTTTAAATAACTCCCAAAATTCATCTCACCTCATGAAACAAATTCTATGTATCCCAAATAGACTCTCACTTTCAACTAGTCCGGTGAGCCAGATTAGTGAACACTTAGGAAAGTGATGAAAAGTAATTGGGGGGACATTATGAAAGATTTTTATTATAAATGGTGGTAGGGGATCTCTTGAAAAGTGTCATACATCTTGTGCATGGATCATTTATGAGGATTGAGGAGTTTTGAATGACAAGTGCATAGAAAAGAGCCTTTTAAAAACTGCCAGTGATGATTTTGCATGTCCACAAGAATAGGGATGGTAAAGAATTAATCCAATGAATGTGAGGGATTTTTTGTAATCCCTATTAATAAGACCAATCACTAGACCTCACCATTTGTAGTGATAGAGATAGTTTTAGAAGGCAACTCAGGTGGGTAGTTTTCTTATGTCAAGATGGTAGTTTTGTGCCACTTTTCACTATATTTATGACTTATGTTGGACAAGTATGTAGTATTAATTGGCATATCTTGACCCACATATATTAAACATGTAATTTTAATTTAATTTCTCAAATTGACACATGTCTAAGGGACCCTTGGACTTTTTTCTCTCTCTCCTCTCAAACTCTATAAGAGTTGGTCATTTTGGCATTATATGGATGCTTCACCTAAGTATGGAAACTACCTACTCCATTTTACACCTTATGATCAATAAAATTACTAAGTTTTTACCTCTCTCATGACTATTTATAGTGTGATCTATTTGAATTTTGAATTTGCTTAATGAAGACTATGGATTCCCTAGCATTGTACTTCATTCTTTCACCTATTTGCAGACTCTTCTTGCAAGGCATGTGAAGTGTTTCAAGATATGTTCATGGTTGAAGTGAGTAGTATTTTCATTATATTCATTAAATACCTTTTTTCTAGTCCTACTAACCTTGTATATCACCTATGACCCACAATGTAATATTGGTGCAAGAAGGTATATATTTGGGAAAGAGTATGTTTTAGTTGGTTCTTTGGTCTCAAGTATGGAATGCAAGTAGTTGTAAGTCATAAAATTTATTTGTTGTATAAAATTCATATTTTAGGTTTTATTTATGTTATTATCAACCCTTTTCAACCCCCTAAGTTGATATTAGTAGAAGTATGAGCTTAAATGGTACATCAAGGGGAACTAGCCCCTAATCTAGAGGTTCATCTCACAAGTTTGCTCACCCACAACAAGTGAGATGTCCCCTTTTTTCCACTTGGATTAGAGGCATATAATGCCTCTTCTCATAGGGTGCATACAAGTGAAAAAAAAAATTAGGGGAAGTGAATCATGGATAAGGACAACCAAATGCAACATTAGTGAATTTCCAAGTTGATGATCATGTGGTAGTAAATCATATTGGTGAGCCTAACAAATCAAATAACTTTATTTTAGCCATTAAAAGATATAAAATAAGTGATATATATGAGCCCCATGAGGTAATACATGATTAAAATGTTCAAAATATGATTTTTAATAGTACTAATGACCATATTTTTGCCCCTATAGCTCAAAAAATTAGCATGTTGAAGCAATCAAGCTTCATCAAGTGTCTTATGCAAAAGAGCATCCTATTAATCCAAGGGTGAAAATAAATGTTAGATTATCCTCCTTGAACATAGTAGATCATATGAATAAGGTTAATATCAACATGACTATGTGGGATTCATTGGCCATTCCAAGATAAAAGGATACACTTATACACGAGCTTTCTAATTTTAGCTTATCTACAAAACCAAGAAAGAAAGAAAGTGTGGTTATATCAAATTTGGATCAGAAAGAGAAGTAAAAATAAAAATAGGTATATAAAAGGGTAAAGGTAAAAAAATATGACAATAAACTAAGTAAGACACCTCTTTTCTATCTTTTCTTGATTGTTTATTATAGACTAATTCATAATTGCATGGTTGACAGTAGAACAAATAACACAATAATGCTAAAATAGATTGTAGATAAGTTGAGTTTATTGTATGAGCCAAAAAATAAGGGTGTTTTTAAAATTTATGTCTCTCCAACCAAGATAATGGGTATAATCAAGAATCCAAAATTAACACTTCATGCATGCTCAAATATGACTATTCAACAGGGTGTGGTAGTGTTGGATCTTCTTCCATAGTTTTCTATATGTTTATCACATGACTTCACTTAAAAAATAGGTTGGTATATTTTATCTTATTTGAAATTACTCATGTTTATAATAATTTTTGGAACAAAATTTACAATTAATTTAGAGTATATTACTCACTTTCATCTGGAATCATACATGCCTAGTATTGTTAATGCTATTTATGTCATCTCAAATAAAGTAGAGTAAACTACTGAAATTAAAGCAAAATCATCTCTTGATGGTGTACCTAATTTATTTATTGATGAATGGGATATTAATATCCATAATCATGATAATTATAATATGATAGACGGAGGACTTGGATTTTACTATTTTTATGAGGATGGTGCACAAATTCTAGATCTATACAAAGAAGGTGAGCTAAATAATGGTTTATGGAAACTCTATTTTGATGTCTCATGGAATAAAAATGGTAAGGGGATGGTAGTATTATTATTTATCCCTTAAAAAAAAGGTAATTTTCTGATATAAAATTTTAGTTTGCATGCTCTAACAATGTGGTAGAATATGAGGCTTTAGTTCATGGTTTGTAATGGGCTAGAAAGATGGGAGCTAATCTCTTACAGGCATTCAGAGATAGTGAGATTGTAGTACATCAAGTTAGAGGGATGAATATATGTAATAATAAATTAATAAAATCATACAAACATAGAGTATTGGATCTTCTATAATATTTTGATGTTTTTGACTTATAAGTAGTGCCTAGAGAGAGCAATAAACATGCAGATAGGATGGCTACAATTGGGGCATAGTTTGACATTTCAGCTGATGTAAATAATTATAAAACTCAACCATGCATAAATATTTTTGTAAGACCATATATTCCTGATAATAATTTAAATTATCAAGTCCTTGAAGATTATGATCAAGATATTCATTTCCTACAAGAAGAGGCTGAATTTTCTTCTAAAAATCAGTCAAAATATTTACAACAATATGGTGATCAAATAGTTTAGCTTAAGTATAAAAAGTTATCCAAGGTTGTTGTCACACTTTAGAATATTTTTATTAGGGATGATGAGGTAAGAAGGGAGAAAGATTCTTTGTATACCAAAGAAGAACACTATGCAAGCAATGACATAGTTAATGGGAAAGCTCTAAAACTTGGTAAAGTATGCTCTCAATCTAAAAAAGAATATTTTGTTGATTTATATAATGAATTTACTAATGTGTTTACATGGGAGTACAACAATTTGAAATGATTTGATCCTAGTTTGTCTCATCACAACATTCAATTATAAAAATGCATAAAATTGATGAAACAAAGATAAATGCTAATTAATCCAAAGTTGGAACCTTTGATGAGAACAAAGCTTCACAAGTTGATTGAATCAGCTATCATCTTTCTTATAAATCATTCCACTTGGGTTGTTAATCTTGCTCCTATGAGGAATAAGAATTGATAAATCAAATTTTATGTATATTTTCATGACTTGAACAAGGCCTCAGTTAGGGACCATTATCCATTACAATTAATATAACAAATACTATAGTTAGTGGTTATTTTAGAAAGGTTTTCATTATCAGATAGTTATAATTGATATAATAAAATACTTGTGAAGGAAGATGATAAAATCAAAATAACCTTCAACATAAAGTGGGGCACTTTTGCATACCAAAAAATGTCATTTGGATTGTCCAATACAGGAACAACATTCCAAATAGACTATCAAGGTTTGATCAATAGGTTTGTTATGGTGTATTGGGATGATGTTAATTTTTTTTTAAATGATGAAAATAATCACATGCTTAATCTTAGAGAGGTATTTCAGAAATGTAGACAATATGGGGTGTCACTTAACCCAAATAAGTGCATGTTTTTAGTGCATGAAGGTAAACTCCTTAGTCATGTTATTTCTAAGCATGGTTTGAATAGTGATCTAGAAAGAATAAATGTTATTCTTGCATTATCCTTGCCTAAGCATAAAAAAGCATTGAAATTTTTTCTTGGAAATATTAACTTTATAAGAAGATATATATATCTGATTTTACAAGTTTTTAAAAGCCTCTTACAATAATGCTCAAGTAAAATTAGAATTTTTCTTAAACTAAATAAGGTATACAAAGTTTTGAAGACATCAAGCAAGCCATTTTTAGTGCTCTCAATCTCATTAATATTGATTTTTCAAAGGATTTTATGTTTTATGCATATGCTAATGTTGATATAATTTCAATAATATTGACACAAAAAAACTAACAAGGTTTGGAGTAGCCAATAACATTATTTATCCAAGATTTACATGAGTATAAAATAAGGTACACATTTGTTGATAACCATGTACTTTCCATTATCATGTGTCTCAAAAAGCTTAGGAACTTGTTATCTAAAAACAAAATCCATGTGATGGTTGCCCATCCTAACATCAAATAGTTTTTGTTAAACAAGGACATAAGTGAAAAGAGAACAATATGGCTAATAATGGTCATGGAATATGATTTGAAAATAAAGGCAACCAAGTTGATTAGAGGTAAAGTGTTGTGTAAGCACTTGGTTCAAGATTTATGGGAAAGCAAAGAGGCAGTTTTGATTTGAATGATGAAGATATTATATCCAATAATACACCTTTACAAATATGGTTTCAAAGTATGATAAGGTACCTTCAAAGTGGTATGTATCCTAAAAATTTAAGTGGTTCAAAGAGAAGGTACTTTAGGCTGCAATCTATTCCTTTTTTGCTTGTTGATGGTGTATTGTTCAAAAAGATGTTAATGACATATTGTTGAGATGCATAGATCCAAGTTAATTTTAAAGGTTACTTGAATAATTTCATGATGGATAATGTGGAGGACACTTTTTAGTAAGGAAAACAAACCTCAAAATGATGAGGGGTAGATACTATTGGCCAAACATATTTAGAGATTCACATGCATGGGTAAGGGAGTGCAAGAAGTGTGCATTGTTTGTAGGAAAAGAGAAGCTTGCTGCCCTACCCCTTCAAAACATTTTAGTGGATCAAACCTTTGTTTAATGGGGTTTGTACTTCATTGGTCTCATCAATCCACCTTATAGCATGGGCCACAAGTGGATACTTACAACCACAAATTATTTTACTAGATGGACATAAGCAATGACTTTGAAAGAAGAAAATGAATCTAGTGTCTTGGAATTCTATGAAGGTTTTATCATAAGGTTTGGTGTTCCTTATAATATAATTTTAGATAATTCTATGGCATTTTTAGGAGCCAAAATTAGTCAATAGGTTATCCAAAATGGTGTGTATCTTAATACTTATTCAAATTATTATCCACAAGGCAATGGCGTTAATGACTTTACTAATAATAACTTGTTGAATATAATTAGGATAACAATTTAAAATAATCAAAGGACTTGGTATTTGAAATTAATATCATATTTATGGGTTTATAGGATCACCTTCAAGAGATCCATTGCTAATTCACCCTACAAGTTAGTGTATGAGAGAGAAGCTAGATTGCCAATCTAACTTGAGCTCCCTTATTTGGAGATAATTAATTAAATATAATTATTGGAGAGTGAGCCTATGGAAGTGAGATATGATAAATTATGGAGTTAAAATAAATTACAAATCATTCTATGTTAGCTATGGAGATGCATCAAGTACAAGTAAAGAAAATAATTGATAGAAAATAATCTTCAAAAAGATTCAAATAAGGTCACTTAGTTCTCAAATGGGATGAGTATAGAGAAAAATATGAAGACACATAAATTTTTAATCACTTTGGAGTGGTCCTTACATGATCTCAAGTTGTAAGAATCATAATGCCTTCCAACTAGCCAAGATGGATGGTGATGAGCTCCTAATTCTAGTAAATGGGATTAATCTTAAGCATTGTTGCTAAATATATGTTATTATTTAAAAATATTAGTGTTATATTTAATTAAATAATTTTTATTATGCACATTTTTTGTTAGTATCTTTAGTTTTTACATTCCTCTAAGTGCTATCTTGCACATCTTTTAGTTGGTAGTTATTCTAGTTTTCAATTCAATAAGTGTTTATGCACAAGGGTTATAATTAATTAAGGAAGAAGTTTTAAATTTAATGTTTATTGATATTTTCATGACTCCATAACCCAATGGATAGAGCTACTAGTCTTGAGTGTTTAGCAGACAAACATCCCAATAAAGTTGTCAAGAATGTTGATAATTTTACCACCATTGGTCAAAGTGTCTTATTTGCAAGATTCCAAGAATAATAAATTAATGGATTAAAGGTCAAAAAAAGTAATAAAAAAATAATACAATATTAATCAGTCCAAAATAATGATTAATAACAACTCACAATTCTAAATTTTGATAGAGGTTTTTTTTATTCCTCTAACTAGCTATTTGCAAGCTAGTGAAGGTAATATTTAGATGGTCGATACATGAAGGTGAAGATGATTTGGATAAAATGGTATTAGGTATATTTTTATGCCCCTATTAATTCAATAATATATTCATTATTTTTAGGTTATAGGGCTTAACTTTATGAACAATTGTTAAAACATACATGTTCTCTACAACCCTTCTTAAACCCTCATGGCTCAATTATAAGCAATATATTTGAACTTTTGAGTTATTTGTTGAAAAATAAAGATTTTTTAAGATATTATGGGTCATATAATACCTTAATACACATTAATAAATCAAAATTTTATGTCAAATAATGGATAAAGGTAAAGGTACAAGCATCAAGGTTTTAAGCAAGCAAGAGAGACAATCAAAAAAGAATTTTTTTGAGAGGTTTAAGTGATTGGTTGAGTACATAAAATTATTATAATAATAAGATAGATTATTATAAGCATAATTAAATAATAATAAGGTATTTATCCCTCATAAAACTCAATAAAATGGAAAAACACAAACCTACAAGCATCTAGAAATGAAATTAGACAAGCTAATCAACACCAAAAAGTGCATACTTTGAGTTTTTTTGAATGAAAACCCTTGAAATTTTATATTTAGATATTTTTTGATTTATTTGAATTTAAAAAAGTTTTTAAAAGTATTTAATATAATTTATGAGATAGAAATTTCTAATATACATGTCTGATCATGAAGGGAATGAAGGTTTCTTCACTTTTTTCTTAAAAAATGGAGTTGGAAATGGGTTTCAGGTCCCTCAAATGGAAAAAAATGATTTTATAGTGTATTTAATTCATTTAAATGTATATATAAATTCTAATGTAATGAAAATAAATTTAAAATAGGCTTATTTCATTGAAAAACTACTCCAGGTCATCGTTAGGGTAGCAAGCAGACATTTTTTTGTGAATTTTTCTTAGGCAGTTTGGTGAAGAGTTTTGGAGACTTTAAATTTTTTATAGGTATTATCAATTGATACCTATAAAAAAATAATGATAGGAGTTTTTGGTCAGGCTTGAAACTCATTTTATATCCCTTAATCCAAATTAGGGTTTCTTGAGTCCAAGAGAGCACAAAATGGTTTTTTTGGAGTTGTACATGGAGTTTAGAGCTAAAAATTTGTTTGATGATTTGTGACACCATGGTTATTATGTTAAAATAATATTTTTTCTCAATATATACTATAATTATGAATATAAATCAAGTTTATAACTCTCACAATGCATTGAAGAAACTTGTCAAAGTTACAAAAGATAGACATACATAAGAGGAACTAATTTGAAGAGCTGTTGTAGTCATCATCAAGTTCACACTTATCAAGAATATTTAATAGATAATAAAAAATACACATTATCCCATATCTCTAAATATGACAACCTATTTTGGGTTAAATTTAGCAATTATAGGTCAACAACAATAACTCTTCAATTAACCCTACAAAAATGGAGTTCTAAAACATGCAAATGTGAATATGTGGAGTTAAGGTATTGATAAAATTTAGAGCCATATTTTTAAGAAAGATATTAATTCAAAAATTAAAAATTCATCCCACTTATACTACTCCCACCTTTGGAATATATTTAAAAAAAGACATGAGGCCAAACATGCATGTAAGTTGCATGCAAGATAACTCAAGTTGAACTCCAAATGTGAAGTCAAGATAAGTCTAGTCAACTCAAGATGTAAGTGAAGGTAAATAAAGTATATATTTAAGATTAATGAAATAAAAATATGAGTTAAATAAAGACCAAAAAGAGTTAACTAAAGAAGATCAATCTATTTTTATGTTTAAAGCAAGTTAACTCAAGATTCAAGATGTATGAAGAGCACTTTGACTTGTCAACTCTCCCTCTCTCATATAACACCATATTTCATTATTAAACAAAGTTTTGACTCTAAATTTTATATGTAGTAAATTATAAATAGATTTTTAAGTAAAATTAGAGTTGAAGTTGGAGTTAAAGTGGAGTGAACTTGACTAGCATGTGGAACTCTTTCCTATTTTGGAGCTGATTATCTTCTCTTTCTTCTCTTCTATATGTATTCTCATTTGGGAAAGGATTCAGAGGAGATTATAATTTTGGATTACTGAAAATCTATCAAAATTTGTACTTTATCACCTTTGAAGCAATAAAGAGCTGATTTTTCTTCCTTTTTCAAGCTGTTCATGAAGTGTGTTCTTAATATTCATTGATGTAACTTAGTGAATGATTATTTTTCCTATGTTTATGTCTAAATATCTAACCTTTATGAAGTAAATGATAATTATCTCAGGTCATGTAAAGATTCTAATTCTAAATTCTACCTAATTTGGAAGTGAATTCAATCATTTATCATTCCTTCCAAGCTAGTGTGAGTGTCTGTCAAGACTTTTGTGTGAAATAATGATGCAAGAGCCATTATATGATAATGAAGTGAATGTGTGGGGTTATTAATATTCCAAAGTGTGTCAAATATATGTATAATTGAATTTAAAATTAGTGTAACACCCAAATTTTTAGTTTCATTCCCATTTTTAACTTCAACATTGCTCTTTCTACCCTTTTACTAGTCAATAAAGCACTATCTGAGAGAGTTGAGAGAGAAGTGGGTGAGTGTACTAAAGGGAACTAAACCTTCATATAGAGATTATATCCATCATAAGGTCACCCACACCTTGGAGATTTTTCATTTTATCAATGGAAGTGAGAACACACACACTTAGAAATTGCACTTTTGAGTGATAACAACCATCAAGAGCATATAATTTTCACCGCATTATTCAAAGGATCCAATAGATAAAAAGGGTAAAATTAGTGTTTCTTAGTAATTTTTTTGAATATGTATTTAAATTTTTTGTTGCACTTGCATGGTATATGCACCTATAATGTGTCTCAATGTGAAGTTTCTATCAAAATATAACCTCTAATCTATAACTATGTGTAATATTTGTCATAAATTTGAATAAATTTGTCTCAAATATATAAAAAATTAGTGTCAACTTTATAGGATTCTAACCCAAGTGTATATCTGAATCATGTAAAATGTATCAAATTATGCCAACTATCTATGTGTGGAGTCATGTCTCTATTACATGTCCCATTTTTTAGGTGATGGGAATGGAATATAGTACTCACCTTACCTTAAAAACATAATATAATATATGATATGTGTATAAATCATGTAACATATATGAGTAACATGTCTAAGGAGATATATTAATGAAGCTCAAATTATGTGATCACAAGAATATCTAAGATACATTATATTGATCATGATAATGCCTAAAAATTAATAGTACAATCTCAATAAATAATCAATCACATACATAAGAGAACTCAATGTCACCCAAAAGGGGGTTTAAGTAGACTATAAACAAGGGGCATGTTTAAATTCCACACACTTTAATAAAGGACATATTCAAATTTCCACCCTCAAAGAAATAATATGCAATGTCATATGGTCCCATAAGAAAGGAACATATTAAAATGTTTCACAAGAAATATAATAGAAAATAAGAAGTACACTCAAGGAAGTGATAATGTGAATGAATGAAGTACAAGTAATCAACATAAACATATCATACTAGTCCTTGCATATATGTGTTAGAAAAAAATGGTATGTTACATAACATATCAAGGTCATGATATAAGATGTAATCATGAATATAGACATGTGTAAGAATTAGTATATAGGCCCAACATGATAATATAAAATTCATCATAAAATAATGTAACATCCCCACAAGGATTTACTAGAATAATGCAATAATTTTTTTTTAAAATTTTTTTACATAACACTTATTATTTCATTAGATTACACCATGAAAATCTAATTAGTGATCTTAGTATAATAAATAAGTATTTTATACATAAGTAAACATATATCATTAATAATTACTGATCACTAACATCATATGTAACATAACATAAATGCATAAAGAAAGTAATTACATTAAAATCCAATCACGATTGGTACAATAATACAACCACTGTTATCAATGTATAATAAGTAATCAATTAAATTTCCAATAGAAATTATGCCTCAATATAAATATATTATTATATAAAATGTTCCATGGAACATGAGTCACTCTAACTCCAATATCTTTGATAATCTCAAGTGTAGTCTCCAATAAGTACTATAGTGGGGAGGGACAGAATCATCTGAGCACTTTTCCATACTAACCATGGAACATTGATCCCCCACATAATCCCAAAAATAATTAATTTACCTCCCTTCATGGATGGGTAGATAGTGATGGTGCAAGTTTCTAGAGAGACATGCTAGTGCCAATGTGCTATAATATTTCTACTACATGATATGTATCATAAAGAAAATATGTTCTAATATACTACTACATAAACATGTAAATCATACTTATGAAATTAAAATGTCTATATAAACATTAATTTTACCAAATTTTTAAAATAATTATTGATATCTAGGATCAATCAAATTCATACACACCACTTGATCAGATAACCTTAATCTGGCATTAGTGGTGTTAAGTAAGCTAGTGAAGTCCATCTCATTACTTCATACCAACAATGCAAAATTTGGTTAAAATTTATATAACCAATAGATTCATACTTATTAATTCATACTAGTAAGTATAATTAAGCTAATTATAGGATTAATCACTTTACATACATTTAGTCCATCAAACGTATGAATGAATCTCTATTCTTATTATTCATCACATACACAATAATCATAACAAGTAAATTTATTTACCAAACAGGTAAATTCAAACTCATATTACATAAATATACTTTTTTTAAGTAAATGCAAATGTAATAAATCAACATTCTCATAATATATTGCACATACTACTCAATTATAGTAGTAGTCATAAGAAATTAACTTATAAATCCAAAGTATAATCTTTCATTATATTATAACTCTTTGGAGGCTTTATGCATATAATTAAAGCACCCTATCCTTTAGGTTTTTATGTATATATTACTAATAGATATATATGTGTATGT
Source organism: Torreya grandis (assembly GCA_037957365.1). Classification (NCBI taxonomy): domain Eukaryota; kingdom Viridiplantae; phylum Streptophyta; class Pinopsida; order Cupressales; family Taxaceae; genus Torreya; species Torreya grandis. Next base: position 837,900 of record JARHVA010005168.1, on the reverse strand, counting down.
GTACCTAAGTTCACATATAAATATATAACATATGTTTATACACTTTTCATAAAATATATATCCCATAATATGTATATCTTGTTCTTATCATGCAATGGTATTTTATATTTATTTCAAGTCTATATAATTTAATAACCTTTTTATGAATAGGCATATTGATCTAAAAAGGGTCTCAATATTTAATTTATCCCCTAACTAGATTCACAATAAACTTCATATTAGATGTGGTATGATTTTAACCCCAAAATCATTCCAAATCTAATACCCTATTTTTCCTTTATAAATAAGTTCCTCGATTGTATAAAAATGATTGGAAAATAGAATATAATAAGCATAATAACAACACTATGATTTATTTTATCCATTAGATATTTATATTCTTACTGAGGTTCTAAATTAAACTCAATATTCAAATCAATTTTTAAAACATCCACAATAGACCTTACTCATTTTTAAACATCCTAAAGAGGTAATTATTTCACAATCATTTACCCATGCCTTTATATAGTCAACTTTATTTTTTACTATATTTAGAGGGAATTTACACTATAAATTTCTCCTTAGTTTGACTATCCAATAATATATAAATGATATAACCTTCCCTTTACTTTACTAAAGAGACATACTCTCCCATATGTTCCTAGTTTGTAACCATACTACACAATTCATATTATATTGTGTTCACAGTGATTATTATAAATCAATATCATTCATTTGAATGTATGAAATTGATTTAGAGTTAAATAAACATTCATTCCATGCAATAAATAGTCATATACATTCTATAATGTATTACACAGTCTGATTATTTGTTGATTCACAATGTTTAAGACTTACAATTATGGTTTCAACATAATTATCTATGTTCTATATTTCATGCAAATTATATATATATATATATATATATATATATATATATACATATATATATATATGTATATATATATATATATATATATATATATATATATGTATATATATATATATAGAGGGAGAGAGAGAGAGAGAGAGAGAGAGAGAGAGAGAGAGAGAGAGAGAGAGAGAGAGAGAGAGAGAGAGAGACCCTATGTCTATTTTTTGCCTAAATACCTAAATCCATGTGTATATATAAATATAGTATTTCTAGTCATAGTTTTATCTATCAAATTTTACAAAGTCATTATCAAGTCAATAGTCCATACATTGAATTCATTATGTAAGTATAAAAATGTAATGAAAATATGAAAACTTCCATATTAAATCATTTTAAAACCTTTTTAACTCATACCTAGTTAGTATATAACATTATTAACTTGTATATATCTTCACACACACACACACACACACACACACACACACACACACACACACACACACACACACACACACACACACACACACACATTTATTTTGAACATTTTGCACACATGTATAAACCTCTAAATATTCAAAATATAATTACAAACACACACACACAAACAATAGTATCATCCACCTAGGGTTTTGGTTTAAGTTAGGGCATAGTTTTTTTATAAAATTAAATCCATTATACACTAATGGATCAACACCTAAAAATAATCCAATTTGTAGTCTTAGAGATTTAGAAGGTATTTGGCTTAGTGTTGTGGATGGTCAAGCCATCCACAAGACTAAGCTTATATTTTACTACAAATTTTCATACATTTCTAAACCCTAGGAATTCAAACCATATTCAAATTAAGAAAATGAGAATAATTACTTCACCAACCTTAATTTTGATTCAAATATATGTTAAAATGAACTTAAATTCTTTATCTTACTTTCTCTATGCTTTTCTTCTCCTTTTTCATTGCACTACATTCTCCTCTCAGCTCACCTCTTATTCTATTTTACTTACCCATTGAGTCTTGCAGGCAAACTCTTCCAACTCACAGTCACCATGCATAATCCATGTTTTACCATTCGAACAGTGACTAAAACTAGTTAACTTCTATTAAAAATACTTAAGAAATCCCTAATTTCACTTTACTCAAAATTTCCTCCTTTTCTTAGTCATTATTATATTCATTTAAAATCTTTGCATGTTAATATACGTTACATATTCAAGTACTCTACTCCAAATTCCATTTTTAAGATTTTACAAAATCATTAATATAATTTTAATCATAATATAGTCCATGCATGTTTACAAGACTAGACTTAGATCTTAGGATAGTATTTAGGATAATTCAACCTCCTCCAATAATTAGTAAAGGTAATTATCTCTTATCTTCTTATGGTAATATGACTAACACAATGTCAATTATCTTCTTATATCAAAATGATAGAATATACAATTGTTTATTTTGATCATAACAAGATAATCATTTGTGTTATTACTAGTTTATATAGGCCATCTATGTCTTTCATTATCTTAATAGCTTAAGGTGTATATTGATATTCTCGAATATCAATAATAACAAGATTAATGTTTTAAAACATTGTAAAGACATTTTATTATCCTATATATAATTGTAACTAAATATCATTTACATAGATTTATGTTCCCACAATCATAAATAATCATACTACAACATTATGTATTAAGTCTATACAATACAATCACATACAAGATTTATTTCATATTTATGTATTAAAATTAAACTAACATTCACTAACATGCAAAATCTAATATTTAACTGTAATTAACTTAAAAAATTTACTAACTTTAATAATCCAAACACATAATGCATATAACATATACAATCTAATGTGGTGTGTGTATGGGTTTAGCAGTTCTTTGTTGTCTTTCACTATCTCCATCTACTTCACCTTCTATGATGATGCTCTTCCTCCATCATGCTCTGAGAGATGAACTATCTTGCATTCAACTCATGACAAGAAGATACTTAGTCTGATACATCATGATATATATGTCATAAAACAATGCTATAAGAACAAATTTAACATAATCATTATATATAAAATTCATAATATAGCCAACTCATAATAATGAAATTATGAAATCTAAGTAACATACAACTATCCTATAACAACATATGACTTATAATTTAGTTAAAAAGTAACAAATCAATTTAATAACCATAATAATCCTTAGATATTTAAGTAAATCATCTTAAAGAGAAATCAAGATGTAATAAATAATATAACTTTTATCAATCATGATTAAATAAAATCAATATGCCCCCAATGTAGTGTTTCATAAAGCAAGAGGAGAGGTCCAATATTTTCATGTGAATGTATCATGGATCTAATGTATAGTCATATCACACTCAATTAATTTTAAAGAAAATGTGTGTATATGAAAGAAATAATATGATATCCACTAACATGAATTATAAAAACATAGATGCCAAGGAGCTAGTAAACATGTGTATGTTGAATAATTTATTGTATTTTTGATTTATTTGAATCTTTTTGTATTTTCTTGGAATATTTTATTTCTTGGGTTTTTTTTTTGAAAATTTTTGATTTATTTTGGTTAAGGTGATTCAAATGGATCATCTTTGTCATGATTGGAGTGTTTTGAGTGAAAAATGTTCATAGCATGCTCTTCCTTTCTCTTAGTCAAATTACCATCATGTGGTATGTGAATGAATCTTTCAGTGTGGGAGAATGAAATGTCTTGTTGTTTTGTATTTATTTTAGATTAAATTTGGTATAACCAAAATTTTCTCAATGTAAAAATATGTTGACATGTATGAGGCATGACCTAAATTTTCATTTGGAAAACACATAAACCACAAATACTTGATAATATTATGTATCCTAATGAGTCTTTCCAATTCCCCTTATGATATAAGTCTTTGATATTATATCCAAGTTGTGACAAACATATTTCATTACAATATTTTTCTTTTTACGTAGGGTCAATATGGTTATGGTGAAAATAAGCTCCACCCTTGAATAATGTAATTGTTAAATCCTTTTAGTGAGGATTATTTTTACTTGGTGTACTCAGAAGTGGTTATGGAGTATGCCCATATAGTATTGGTCACATATTGATTAATGTTTACAAAGGTGTCATATAAATATTTATAAGTCCACATATTTGTTTGTTATATTCATTTGGAAATTCATTCCTACTGTGCGTATGTTTAACAAAGATTTTGTACTTTGTAGGAGATATATATAATTCTTTATTATATTTGAGTATAAAACAAGCATATCTATGGATGTCCATATATGTGTGGATAAATGAGGTATACTTTTTATGTACTTCCCTTTATTTGAGAGTAGAAGTAAGACCTATACTAAATATGAATTATAGTTCCGAATTCGAAGGTTGATATGCTAAGGAATATGATGCATTTTAAAACCAAATAGCATAATTTTGAATAGGTTCATCATCAAGTTGTTTAAGGTTAAACAAATTTTCCAATGTAAATTTGGGTACATTACATGTAGTAAATTACAAGAATAAAACATCTTATAATTATTTGAATGTATTTAAGGAACCATTTGATATACTATAAAACCAATCCCAAGCTTCTTGTGTAAGGCTTCCATGAAATGTTTTTAACAATATTCGCTCATCTTTAGCCCAATTATCAAAAGAATGTACATATTGATTATATGGGTGGAAGGATCTTCATGGACAAAAAATAAAGGTAACATTGGCATGATAAACTCTTATGGATAAGGATATTCAAATACATATTTTCTTAGAGGTTGATTTTTGACGATGTCATCACGAGTAGTAGAATTATAGGATAACATTTATACTTTGATAAGTGAAAATTTCCTTTGGAGTTATCTTATAGTACTCATCATAGGCATAATATAATTAGTAGGATTTTTTGAGGTTTATAAAGATGTAATAATTGGTTATAATTCACCATCTACTTGGAGCACATGAATAATGAATGTTTTATCATTATGAGCAATTTTTTTTGGATTTTCATGATGAAAAAAGTTTAGAACCTCTTCATTTGAATGTTTGAGAACTTTTGGTTATAGTACATCCTTTGGAAAATTTTTAACCTTTGGTAATTGTTTATTAATTCAAAGTTTTGGAATCTTTGGTAATGGTACCTTATTTAAAAGTTTTAGAATCTTTGGTAATGATGCATCATTTACAAAACTTATAATCTTTGGTAATGATACATTATTTGGAAATGTTATAAATTTTAGTAATATTACATTATTTAGGTTTTTCAAGGAAGCCATGACATATTTATTATTGTTATGGAAAGTTTGATAATCATATGATGGAAAATTTGGCCTATGCATATTCAATCTTGTTTAAGGAGGTGAAAAAACGTGTTAACCATCACCATGAAGTGATGACCTACCTTTTTGAATATAAATAACATGCATTGAAAAACCTAATATAGGTCATCGATGAATAATGGAAGCCAGATGATGAATATTAGAATATCAACGGGTAGTTGGCTCAATGAAACATGTCAAACATGCCTACTTTTATTCACTTGATAACATTTGAAATTTTTGTACTCAATACATATTAATTTATAAATATATTCCTCTTCTTGATCATAGGTTATGCTTAATTTTACAAATTTTTCCATGGTGGAAGACTTCATTTTATCTTTGGTAAAATAAAGAGATATATCCACAAAATCCTAGGAAGTTGAAGAACCCTAGAGAAAACAATGATTGCATAAAAGACTCAAAGGTTAAATTCACCAAATGTTTAAATCTTTTTATGATGGGTTTTTGTCTAGATAAGGGTTAAGGGGTTAGAATATCCCAATCAAATAAATGAATAAAACTATTCTAAAGCATTGCAATCAAATTAATTTAGATAACATAATATACTAAATCTAAAAAAATACCAAATATAAAAATTACAATGCCAATTGATATTATGATAATTGTAACACAAAGAAAAGATAATGCTTAATTGGTTTAAAAATTTTTGGGTATATCTAAGATGTATAGGTGTAATAATAGGCAAACTAATGCATAGGATCATATCATCAAAAATTTTAAATATTATTTATGGAGGCTTAAACACTATTGTCGACCTATGGACACTAGTGTTAACACTTATGCCTATGGCTCAATGTTTCTCTAATGTAAAAAATATTCATTATATTCATAAGTGATTGATTGGATATATTATCATTTTATGCCACCTTTTTATTGATGTGTTTGAAATGTACGCATAGGCTTTGTATGACTGTATATAGCTCAAACCCTAGTTCTTCACCTTAGGTCATATCACCTTAGAAAAAATGGGTTAGTGGGCTCAAAAATTTAAGCTTATCTCAAAGACATCTCTATTAATGATAACTACCTAAATATCTAATAATATAAGGAGGGCCTTAGACATATGTAGTTCTCCCTTAAGTGTGGGCTTGTATGTACACAAGGGTGTAATATGATATATGCAAGGGTATATAATGATCTACCTTGTAACTTGACAAATACTACTCATGGGATATTATTTGAATGGTTTAGACCAATAATATGACTATTCTTATGACTAATATAGAAATAGGGGAGAATAGGGTAATAGACCTCAGTCATGCAATTGATTTAATGAGATTGAATATGTGTTTACTTGATATTTACTATATGAATAATGAGTAGGTTTTGATTTGTATTTATACCACACATTTTTAAAAATATCTCATGGAAGGGTTAGATAATACAAACAGGTTGACCCATATGTCTTGAAAGGTTTGAAATTTTGATGACTTTTGAGGTATAAACACTCGATAAGGAATATGGACACTAACATCGATGCTAGTGTCCCTATGCAAATGGTAGTGTTCAATAGGGTAGAAAATTATTGAAGGTTTATAACTAGTAGTGAAGGATATAAATCATATTTTAATATTTATATTGTTTATAGGTGGTTTTGGTCATTAGAGTAATAGGGCCAGTCCATAAGATAAGTAATTAAATGTAGTGAGATGATGAATGTGAGCCTTTTGGTAGTAGGAAGGTCTAAAATTGAAGGGTAGAGCCTTAATTAGTATTTGTCAGGTGCATAAGATTAAAATTATATATATATATATATATATATATATATATATAATCAAATATTAATATCTACATAATCCTAATGGATTCACACATAATTCCAGAGTGTTTAATGAACTCCAAATCAAACACTATATAACTAAATTGAATCAACCATTGTATATGTCTTATAGATTCAATTGAAACATTATAATATAGTATGGTTTTTGAAATCATGATCAAAAGAGAATAGAGCACACCCATTCTCCTACCATGTTCACAAAATGAAGACTATGGCATAAAATTATATTATGACCCCACTATAATTATAAAATTTGAAATTTTATGTGAATGTTCATTATAAATTTTGATTGAAACTTTGAGACTATATGAATTTTCTCTTTAAAATTATAATAGGAGTGCATATGCAATTGCATATGCCCCACTTTTGAGGTGAAAAAATTTGCTCTTGAAAATTCAATCATCTCAAAATAAAAGCTAACTTGAAACATCCATAGTGAATATGTAATAATTGAAAATTGTAGCATATGGAAAATTTTTAGCAATAGTAAGATTTGAATTTTGCATAGAACTTAAGAAGTAAGGCCTGTAAAATGTATCAATGAATCTCATCAGGTTAAAATGTTAGTATGTTAGAATTGCATGACATGGATAATGACACTTATCAAATTCATCAAGCTCAAAAATCACTCACATAACAAGCACAAGTAATAAATGGTCCAAAAGAGAAAGGCCATGGGCCACAAGTAAGAGCATATTAAAATTTCCCAAACAACACACATAGACATGAATAATATCAAAAATAAGGGACATGTTAAAATGTCTCACACACATAAGGTCAAGGGACAAATCAAGGACATGTTAAAATGTCATAAACCACACACAAGATCTCATAGAGATGCATCAATAAATAATTTTCAAACAAGTGCCAAAGGCCAACACAATAAAAAAAATTATAATCTACTATGTACAAGTAACATCAATAGAATATAAAATTAACAAAAGTATTCTAAGATATGTATGTGCCATGCGATCATATCCTAACAAAGAAAATGTTAATGTACATTATGTAAGATATAAATGTTATAAAAGCATTTGTAAACAATTTAAAACTCAATAATATAGGGGTTATAGAATGATAACACTTGCATACTGTCACCTACAAATAAGATGTCCCCAACTTGGTAAGGCCATTAGGTATAGGAAAGCCCAACATCCTACTCTATATAAATTTATGTATGTATTACATAACACCTAATAGATACCCTTGAAATTCATGTGTGTTATATAAAGAATATGCTATCCACTAATCATGAGATAATCAATATATTACAAATATGTAAACTAGCTTTATAATCATGCTCATGTCCTGATTTTGGATTTTTTAACAATATTTAAATATTTTTATTATTTTTATAAAATGTGTGTGTGTGTGTGTGTGTGTGTGTGTGTGTGTATTTATTTTTTTAATATCTAAAATACACAACAACTAAGATATAAGAAGGTGTCAAAATTAGAAGAAATGAGACCAAATCTGGACAATTCACAATGAGTGTCAATGAAAGATGTGTGTATGCAATGAATTAGGATGGATCTATAACTTGTCCTACTTATTGGATTATAAACTTGGAGAAGGTAATATAACTAAATATTTCATTGCATAGCTATTTATATCAAGACATGACTAGTTTGGATCCACTAAACATAACTAAAGGATCTCTTACTACACAACACCAAAAGAAAGGGTTCCAAAGCCTCTAGAAAAATGATATCATGTAATAACCATAGCTAGGCCTAAAATAAATAAAATAAATATAATATAGTGTTCACATTTGTATAATAAAGAAGTATATTTAAAAAAATAAAATAAAACATGTAAAGAGAACTCTACTCATGTAAATGTAGAGGTAAACTAAGCAAGATGTAAAACATTCATCCTATTACCTTATGAAATATATATACACTAAATGAGAGAGTAAAAATTATGAACACTTACCTTGAATTGAACCTATCATGATTCAATATATCCCTTGGCCAATGGTGTTTTGCAAGATGTTGTGGTTTTGTAAGGATCGCACTATAGAAATTAACTCTAGGCTAAAAGATTCCTACTTTGCATGTAGGACTTTCCCACAAGACAAATTATTTCCTTCTAAGGCAAAACCCTAAGCAATGACTCCTCAAGTGTAGAAATAATAGAATTTCAAGTTGTAATAATTCAAAAATTAATGTTCATCTCTATTGGATTCAAGTTAAGGTGGTATTTATAGCCAAAGATTGACCTTAAACCCATTTGAGAATTTAGTTGACAAGATCGATCGAGTCAATTTATAAAAAGAGCTCAAACCAGTGAGCAAAGAATGATGAAAAATTGATGCAATATAGCTCTAAAGAAATGGAAATTATTTTTATACACTATAATGGCCACCATTAGAATTATAATTATCATGGGTGCCATTAAGGATCCATTTATATATGCCTAAGTTCACCTATGAGCCTTTGGGTCATTAAATAGCTTAAGTGAGTATTTAATCTATTTTTATTAATATGGATTCTATTCTATTTGTATTTTGATTAATGATAAGAATGATCACATTTAAACACAATTTTTATAGTTTATATTTCCTTGGTGTTGATATCTAAATTCAAAATGGTTATAAATTAAATATTGTTTGCTAATAATGTTGTTTATGAGCTTCTAGTTCATAGTGTTAATGACATCCCTATCTTAAATAATGACATCAACATATCTTGTATAATGACTAAGTATAGATATATCCCACACCAAACATGGGTATCCTTGCTATAAGTGCTATCTTAAGTATGAATACTTGAAGTAAAATCAATCCCTTGACCCTTCAAAGCACTTACATAATGATAAGCTTAGTAAAACAAAGGCTTTCACCCTTAAAATATAAAACCACCCAAAAATAGGATTGCACCTATAGACCACTAACTATAGTCCATGAAATTCTTGTGCCTATGGATCTACTTAAGCCTTCTACCAAATGACCAAGTCCTATACTTGATAACTCGTACTATGACACAACTAGCCTAATGCAGGCTCCAGTTCCTTCTCTACTTAACTTTAGGTGAGTGCATAAGGCCTATGCCTTATGTAAGTTGATGCCATTGTAGTCAAGTATTAAATGAGTACAAAAGGAATATCTCATGTTTTCACATGGTTGTAAGAAGTCAAGAACTAACTAAGACAACTAAACGCGCACCTAGCTTGACTTTTCTACAACATCTTAGTTTCATTGATGAGACCCATGTTAAATTTTGTTGTTATAATGGTGTGGTAGAATGATGCTTTGACTCTCCCTATAAAACATATATCACTAGTTATAATATGTGGAAGATAGATTTTCACTAAAGAATCCAACCTATAGAGGATAAAAGCTGAGAAAGTGGGTTCAAAACAACCTGTATGACACTCTGTATGAGGTCTTTTTCTAAAAATTGCCTAAGTATATGTATTGATGGTTAGATATATATGCAACCCATAAAAGGAGGATTTATGGATAGCATTATAAGTGAACAAAAGAGTGCCTAGAGAGGATTGAGAGCCTGGATGCCACTTGGACTAGAGCAGTAGACAAATTATGGTAAGTAACATTGAATAATTACATGCTTGATTCTCATTTTTAACATAATCATGCCATGAAGAATTAGAGTATCAATTTTTATGTAAGCTTAGAGACACATTTATGAAGGAATTTGATGTAGAGATTAAAATCTAATGGTGGATTATAGGTTTGAAACTTTGGGGGTGGAAGACTAAAGTCCTTTTGTGTATGAGTAGTGTATAGGGGGAAAAGGGGATGTGTAGGTGAAGCACAATGGTAGGGGATGAGTAGATTGACAATAAAGAGCTTAGAAGATAGACTTATAAAAAGATATGACATAGGCTAATGGAATATATGGAACTTGGAAGTGCCAAGAGAACCCATAGTGAGTGGGAAGGGCATTGGGAAGGATCTCTTGAAATATAGTAGTATGAGGAGGAAATAGATGATGAAGCAATGGATCAATCTCAGTATTTTATAGGTGTGGAATCCACTGGGTTCCTAAAAGACTTAGTGATTAAAGATACACCTGATACACCTATTCATTTTGAACCTGTGATGCATACTCACACACTAGATCCTCCACTTAAAGAAAACATAAGAGTGTTAATCAACCCTATTTTCAAGATAGATTTTATATAATTTTTAGACTTGGAGTGTATTTTTTTGATTAAACAAATTATTCCTTATAAAGAAGTGAGGGAACCTACCTCTAGACTAGTAGGTGATAACATGCCATAATAATATTCAAGTGCAAGCATACCATTTTAGCCAATGTCAGCATTATAAAGTAGGAGATAACCTATAAGAGGTGGTCTAATATTACAAGTGAGTAGTATAATGCCTTTGAAATCAATAGTGCCATCAATAATAATGGGGCCAGTTCCTAACCCTATGGTTAAAGGCATTAGAGGGCCACCACTAAGATAGAAGCTAGGGGATAAGCACCCTAGATGCCCATTTCCAGAGTATCATAGAATGGGAAACCCTATATACCATGTGATGAAGTATGAACTACAATGGCACGCTTGGGGAATAACCTAATCAAAGCATAAGGTAACCTAGTTCATGACCATTCTACTTGATCATGCCCATAACTAGTATAGGAAATTTGACCCTAACCAGGCTATGGTTGACTATGACAACTGAAGGATGCATTATTTAATGAATTTGACATTTCAAAGTTTGAATAATAGAGCATCATTATACTGAAAGAGACAACCCAAGGAATCAAAAAGCATGTGCATATATGATACAAGGTTCCAAACTCTCCTTTCAAATATAACTTATGACATACACCCTTACCAATATGTGTAATGGTTCATTAGAGGGTTTTTAGTGCTATTCTAAAGAGCACTTTCCATGAATACCTTTACAAACCCTCTTGAAGTGATTGAAGCTGTGTTCAGAGCTGAGGTGGTTGAAAGCATAAATACTAGGATTAGCCCATTTATGTAGGTTAAGATTGCATTAATGGCATCCTAACTCCAAAATCTTATTTTTAACTTATTATAAGATTCTCAAAGTGGATTATGGTGCACCAATTATGAAGTAGAAGGCCATAATAGGAATAATTACCCTCAAAAGAATGTGCACAGATTGCTTCTAAGTTATGAAGTCTGTTGAGAGGCACATGATATTCACAACTACCCATTTTTTTAATGCACTATCCTAGTCAACATAACCATCTATTATTGGTTATATAATGCCTAACCCATACCATAGTTGATTATAGGGTGATTGATGAGATGCACAAGAATATGGAGAGAGGTGAAAGGCATGCCACTTTAATAGTTAGTGGACAAGATAACCAAGGAAATGAAGGATATGGCCAATATAATATGGGATTTGGGATGTAATAAGGTGCCAAAGAGTGAGGTGGATGATGAGATGGTGGAAGGTTCACACCCTACTCATGTTATAAGTGTGGTTTCATAGAACACTATCAGTGTGATTTCCCTACACATCCCATGTGTGGGTATTATCGAGGGTCCCATAAGGTTGAAGAATACCCTGACCTATATAAAAAGTTGACTCAAGGAAGGCTTGACATATACAAAGGTGAAATAATGATCAGGCATAAGCAAAAAATGGAGAAGTGGACTCTGAAGGCACAATTGACTTACACAAATATGTTCAAAATGTAGATGAATACTCATAATGGATTCACCACTGAGTCATTAGTTGTGTCAATACCTGAGTTACACATAAAATATGGGGATTAAGGTTACATTAAGTGCATGATGTAGCTTGAACCCAAAACTTCACCTATCCAAACCTAGAGTACCAAAAATATGTATTATATCAAGCCATGCATGCAATCTAAAGCTTACAAGGGGAGATCTAACTAGTGAGGGATATAAAAGCATAGGCTACTTCTCAAAAGAAACAAGACAACCATAAGGTTGAGATACAAGAATTAACAGAGATCTTGTGCCTCTTTAAAATAGAGGGGATGCTACCCTTATTGAAAAACTTACTCTTGGAACATGCGGGCAAAATATAGTTGAAGTCATTGTGCCACACATATAGAGGGCATGAGAAGTTAGGCATACATAGAATGCAGAGTATGATCAAGAAATCCTCATAGATGTCACTATTGATGGATGGTCTATATGTAAGGTCCTTATAGATCTAAGTATTGAGGTCAACATCTTAACCAAGAATACTTGGGAGAAAATGGGTAGGATAACCTTGAGGCTTTCCCCTCATGTACTTTTTATGGCCAATAAGACTTAGGTACAACCCATCAAAATTATGAAGAGCATAGTTGTAGACACCATGGGCACTAAATTATATGTTGAATTTTAAGTGATTGAGTTGGTAGAATAATAAAACACCTTATCATACCCAAGCAAATATTACTACTGAGGCATTCGATAAGATATTGAGAACATGCCTCATAAAGATATGTGATGTTGGTCACAAAGATTGGGATGACCATGTGTCAGCAGTGTTATGGGCCTATCATACTAAATCTAAGTGCCTAAACAAGGTACACCAATCTAACTAGTGTTTAGAAAAGAGGCCATTTTACTAATGGAATTCATAGTGCCCTCATTATGGATTGCATATATTGTTCATTTGGATGACCAAGAATATTTGAGCACATGACTAGAATATTTAGAGTACTTAAATGAGACATGCACCCTATATGCACATAATATTTTCAAAATTTTATTGATTATTGACACTTAGTATCTCATAAGAAACCATTGAGTCTTAATCTCTTTGAGTTCATGCTTTAAGGGGTGCATCGAAAAATGGGTGGGTAGACTATTGGTGCTTCATAGGATTATTATCCCTTTTACCACTTGTTATCTACACACTTGTCTCTTGAAACCATTATCCCTAGCTTTATTCTCTATTTTACCCTCTCTAGTCATTTTCTACATTTTATCCTCTTTTTACTCACCTTAATACCTTTTTTTAGTCATTTGTACTAGGTTGGATAGGTCGACCCTATATAATTTTGGGTAATTTTCACTTAGGAACTAGTTTGGCCTTTGGCTGACCTAGCTCATGGCCTAGTGAATTATTATCTAAAATTATACTAGGTTGATCCTATTGGCCAAGATTTTTAGAAGGGTTAAGGGTCAAATATACCTATATATACAAATTCATTTTGTTATTATTTAGAGAAGAGAAGAAGAAGTAAGAGTGAACGTGCATTTGCTTATTGACCATTCTACTTGAGGAGCAAGCTTAGGGTTTCATAATTTCTTTAAAGATATAGATCTTATGTTTTGGAGAAGTATTTTAGATGCATTAATAAGTTGTGTAGCTGAGAGATGATTTGTATTTTTTATCCTTTCATACCAAAACAACCTCTTGTGAAGCACCTTGGCCAAGGGAGAGACTGATACTTGGTAGGTTTGCCTTCAAAGGTACACATTCCTAACTTTGTTATTCTTTTGTAAGAGTAAATAGATATGTATTTATACTTCTCTTCCATTCATTAGGATTTTGTATACATTGAAATGAGTATATGTCTTCTATGCATATTTAATTTTATTATTTATAATCCCCACTTTGTGCCACAAGATTTGGTGAACACTATATTAGATTTGCTTTACATGTTATTAGTTTAATAATATATCAAAACACAAGGCCCCCTTAGGGTTATTGTGTGATTATGATTGATTGGAGGATTTATAACTCTCCTTATCATGGTGTATTATGGTAAGAGATCCCCTAATTGGGTTTAGTGAATCCCTATATTGGTCAAGTTCCTACTTAACAAATGTGTCCCCAATTGGAAGTGTATGGTACAATCCATCTTATCTGAGTTAGGATTGATTTATAGACATGATATATTTATGATTTCATATATTTTGGTGAAACTAACATGAATCTAACCCTTTTAGGTTTTTATTTACTTATTTCATTATTTTTTCATTTTATTTTTCATATTGTGATGTTGGGTTGACTATATTGACATAGTACTATCTTCTGTGTATAGGTTTAAACAAATAGTCACACCCATATGACTCTATTCTATTTGTGTAGGTTGTCCAGACTTTTAGTTTAACATACTATGTTGACCCAATCAACCCTATACAATTTTAGACATTAGGTTTAGCATACTAGGTTGACCCAATTGACCCTATATATTTTTAGGCTATCAACAATAGGTTTATGCAAAGCTAGGTTGACCCAATCAACATAGTTAACAGACTTGGAAAGTATAAATCAAGGTTCTTATAAAAAAATCTTATTTTTATCTTCATCCTCCAACCCACCAAGGTTCCTTTCTATCCTTCTTTATCATTTCTAGCATTTGTTATAGTTCTATTTTTCATAGTTTGTAGTCTTTAAAACTGCCCTTGTACAATCAATTAGGTCAACCCTGTAGATGTAGTTCTATATTTTATGTGTTGTCTAGAAATATAGGTAAATTCTATTGATGTAGTTCATTTTAAGACCTTTGTTTTTATAGTATAGAGGTGATACTGTCAACCCTATTCTACATTCTCTACATACACTCTCAATTAAATTGACACTGTACTATGTTTCAAAGCTAGAATTAACCCTTATATGCTAGTAATTAGCTCACACTTTCATTTCTAATTACTTGCATGCTTAGAATAGATCACATAGTCTAATTAGGTGGTTTTCAATATACTATTTATTTTCACTATTTTATATTTTATGCACATACTACCAAATCACAAAATTTCAAAAAGCATTTTAAAAATTGTCTACCCAAGGCCAACCTACTTGGATTTCATCACCAAGGGGGAAGCTAACTTGGTTTTCTAGCCAAGTATAAACATGTGGTTAATGGTATATTTTGGCTAAGCATCTGACACCCTTATCTCTATGGTGTGTGAAGTGAGGGGGTAGACCCCAAACCAAGCTGGTACCATTTCCACTATAGATCCCTTTCAACCCAAATGTCTTGAAACCATCCATAGATTGATTTTTAGTTCCTTTCTTACTAACAACTTCCTATCACATTTCAATCTATAATCTATTAATTTAATAAAATTCAGGTTGACCACTTAGTTAGATTTTAATTTCTAAGTTATTTTCTTGCTCTTTGCTTAATTATATGTTGTATTTCAAAAACTTACATTAGCTAGAATTGGTACAAGGTTTTGTGCTATGTGCCTCAATTGGATCAACCTCATTGATCCAATTGATTGTGTATTTCCTTTCATTTCTTACTTTCCTAAGTACTTGAATTTTTTTTCTTATCTCAGTACATGGTCATTTTTGTCAACACAATATCCTATAGACTATTTATTTTACCATGTTATCTATGCTAGGTTAACCTACTCAACTCTTTACACTCTTTTTCAACCTCTATTTATTATGCTAGGTTGACCCAATCAACTTTGTACAATTTTTAAGCCCTATTTTCTATACTAGGTTGACCCAGTTAATTTTGTACTATTTTTGTCACTTCCTATCTCCTTGATTTTTGTATCTCTCTTACCTTGTTTAGTCATTCTCCTTCATCATGAAATTTCTATTTGAAGACAACATTGAGTTAAATTCAATAGACATGATGAGTTTTACCAACCCTCATAGGGTCTCCCATAAGCAGAGTAGGGCTCCTCTCTTAGATGAGAGTAATTTTCATATAGCCAATCAAAAAATGAACTATGGGACCCATCCTCATTCCTATTCATAGCATAATAATCTCCTCACTTTAAGATGAATCCAAATTAGAGTATACCCTTGAAATACTTTTCTTTATCTCTAAATTTCCTCAACATAGAGGAAAGGATCCTTCTACCATTTTTCCATCTCATGATCAGTGGTAATGTTGAAGAGCCTCATTCACATTATCTCACATTCTCAAATGGATTCATAGGTACTACTTTGTTTAATTCTCAACCTCTTCCCTTTATTATGAGCCCTTATCATACCATGACCTCTTCTTCTTTAACTTCTTCTACCTCCATGCCTAGTATATCCACTAATATGGTAGGTTATACATATATTGGGCCTCTCCTAAGATCCAATCTCATTAATCCTTCCACTATTGCATCATTTGATACCCATGGTAATAATTCTTCTAGCACTTCCTCTTCTCATCCCTTCATTAGTTCGTCTTTTGCCACAAAAGCAATTTTTTCCACTAGTGCTTCACATTCTAATAATTCCTCTCAAGCTCCTATCAACACCAATAGTGGTACCCAAATAAATCCTAATGCTAATACTTCAAATAATACTAATAATATCAATCAAACCCACCAACTCTTGTTATAAACACTTAACCTTTCAAGCTCATAATACGAATTAAATGATGAGAATGTAAAATCACCTTCTCCATCTTTAAACTCATCCTCAACCAATGCCTTGGGGCACACATAATCAAAATGTTCCCCCACATCCTCTTTGAGATTCCCATGGAAATATTATCCCTCAACCTCCTCTTGTCAACAAGATAATTAAACATCTTAAAAATGATCCTCGTACCACTCAAATTTATAATATTGATATAAGAGGTATCACCCTACCATTTCTTATAATGGATCAACTGATCCTACCCTTCATCTAATTTTTTTTAGAAATATTTATAAGGATTGAGTCAAATTGAATACCTTATTTTCTACCAATATATTAGACAAAACCCTCATGGGTGATGCTTTTGATTGGTATAACCAACTTAAAACTCATTCTATTACTAGTTTGGAATATTTAGTAAATTTTATAATCCAAGAGTTCTAAACTAGTGATCTTCCTAAAAATAATTTGGCCCACTTTATAAATTCTAAACGAATTGAAAATGAAACTACCCAAGCTTTTGTTAAAATATGTAAAACATTGTCCAACAAGTGTGAACATAACATGGATGATGATAACCTTTTCCATCTCTTTACCAATGCACTTTTCACCAAGTTACAATATCGGGTCTCTACTCTCTATTCACATACCTTGAAGGAGGTTATTAACCAATTAAAATGTCAATATTTCCTTATACATAAATTTGAGCCAACCAACCTTTTGTAGGTCCTCACATCTTACTTAAAAACAAAAATCATGAAATCTTATGACACCATTCACACTATTCAAGTTGTTGTTCCTAACCAATATTTAGAACTAGCTCCCCCTTATCAATAATACACCAATCCTCATTTATCTACACCTAATACTATCAATATTCATAAACCATTATCTTCAGATGATTTAATAAAATGTTTACCTAGGCCTATTCCATGAGAAATTGATCCCACTCATCTAATGAAATCCTGATATGATGCTTCTTCTTGGTCTTAATTTTGATCATGACTCTATCATTAAAAAGAATAAACAAGCCTATGACATTTATTTTAAGGCTCATGAAATTAATACTAACTCTAAAGCCTTGAATCAAGCTAATAATCATTTGGCTATCTATAAACACCCTCTTCCTAATCACCAACCTAATCAAGACAACCAAGATAAACCCATCCATTCCACTAATAATGTGAAAAGTCTTATTGATCCAAATCCTAAAGAGAATGTATTTAATATGAATAATATGCAAAGGATGGTTTCTTTCATTAATCTTCAACCTCTCTATACCCCTCCATTATCTCACACATTTCATGTTATCCAAGATTCTTCGCTAACTTACTTAAATGAGTTGGGGAAAGATGACCTTATAACTTTCAATGATATAATTCCAACTCCTCCCTTGGATAACACTTCCAATTCTATTTCTACCATCCCTTCATATTTTTTGCCTAAAACTAATGATAATCAAGCTTTTATCAACTCTTCTTCTACCAATTCTCAAAACTAACTTGAACCAACTGCTTCATATTTGTAACATAATTTACAAACTTATTCTAAACCTTCTCTTTCTTCTTAACACAAATTTCAATGCACTTTGAATCCTTATTGTGAGGTTATCATTTAACATTATGTACCTATTTATAACAACCTTATTATGGGTTATGATGAGTGAGATCCCATCATAGAACTCACCAATCTCCCATCTCAAATTCCATTCTTTGAGATTATGAGGATATGTCCACATCATTGAAGCCATCCTATGCAAATCTAATTTGAAATGAACATCCCTCATCCTCTGCTAGTTGGATATGAAATAACCTTATATAGATATGAAGATAGGATATTAAAAAAATGTGAAGAGATGTCTATCCATGTTGATGAAATAATGGACACTTCTCTTTCCTTAAAATTTCCCATCACTTCTATGATTCTTGATCAGATTCTACTTCATATGAATGATCCTTCTATATTAATTAGTATCTAAATTGGTGATATACAAGTCAAGCATGCCTTGATTGATGAGGGTTTTGGAACCTATGTTACCTCTCTCAATTTTATCAAAACCCTTGGATATTCTAAATGCAGTCTCAAATCCACATGTAGCACATGCCAAAGTTATGATCAAAAGTAAATTCCTAATTTAGGTTGTGTGTGGCTTATAATTACCATCCAACCTATAACCATTCATTTGAAGGTGATGATTTTTAACTTTCCTCTATCTGATAACATCTTGCTTGGTAGGCCATGGAATCATCATATGAGACCTATTACTTATTTCACCTACCAATGTATTAAATTACCTCATTATGGAGCCATCTATAGGATTTAGGGTTATACTAACCATTAGAATTTTGAATAATTCTAAGACTATAGTGTCTTCAAGATTCTTGCTCTTGAGCCTTTGCCTAGTGTTCCATTACATGAGTCTCAATGGTTAAAATTTCCTATCAATTCCACTTGAGGTTACAATGGTCATCCTAAACTCATTGGGAATATTCCTCCTAATCTCTTGGATTCTAATGATGATAAGCCTGATGAGATTAACCTAAAAATTAAAACTTCTAATCTCTCACCTTATCTCATCTCTCAACTTCTTGATTTTTTTTAGTCTTGTTCTCATAAACCTCCCTATGATGATATCCCCATTATCTTGACTAGGACTCAAAATTACATTCATCACACCTCATTGGATGATAATGTCATCCCTACCTATGTCATTGATATTCATATACTTGACTATGATGATGGTTATTCATTAAATGATCCATCCTCTCTTGTGGCCCCTTCATCACCTTATATTCTTCCACATATGAATACTTCACCCATGGACCTTCCCTCAACTATGGATCCTTCCCCACCTATGAGTCACTCACCTATGGATCCTTCCCCATCAGTGATTCCTGCATCTCCCATAGAGTCCACTCACATGCACTCTTCTGAGCATCCCTTGCCTACCATCCCTCCTAAACATAATCCATCTAGTATTCGTAATTTTTTTGTTAAGGTGATTAGACATGAAGTATTTTCCCAATTTTCACTAAATAAAGATGAGATATTAGTAGTAGTTAATGTCCATCTTCATAGAAACTTCTAAAGATGTTCTGGATAATGTATGTGGGCAAATCTATCAGTATTTATGAATACATGCATGGTGTTTTTTACATTTTAATTTAGAATTGGACATGTGTTCCAATATTATCTTTATCTATTTGTTATATAATTTGGCATTGTGTTAAATTCTTATTTATCTTACATGGTGACTTTAATTTTGCACTCTATATTGCTTATACTATCATTTATGTTCACTTATGGATGCTTATTTTATCATTTCTTTATTTTCCTTCTTGAGTTTCTTTCTTAAAATTCCCTTATTTTATTTTCATGATTTTTTTGCCTTATTATCTCTATTTTTCATGGATAGTTATCATTGTGACTTGGTTATACAAACCTAGTTCTCTTTAGTCATTTTCTTATTACCATGTGATCAGTTATCAAATAACTAATCTCATTATATTCTCCTTTCACCTATCTACTTTGGATCTCCTTTA
Organism: Torreya grandis; assembly: GCA_037957365.1. NCBI lineage: Eukaryota > Viridiplantae > Streptophyta > Pinopsida > Cupressales > Taxaceae > Torreya > Torreya grandis. The sequence goes on along the minus strand of JARHVA010005168.1, from coordinate 817,139 downwards.
TTACTTTTCTTCCCTTTTTGAAAACTAAGCATATACATGATTGATATTTGAGAAAACATGTTGGTTCATTGTTAATCCTAAGTGTCCTAGTCAGTCTTGCCTTTGGTTAGCTTCCTTTAGCCTAAACCTATATCTCATTCACATGTATCATTCTATCTCTCATGTTTGGTTATTCCAAGTCCATATGGAGAAGGAATCTTAAATCCTTAAAACATTCAAAAGCTAAATCATTTAACAAAAGGTAATGATACAAAAGGCAAAAACATTCAAAATTCTTAAAAGTTAAATCAAATTAAAATACCTAATTTAAAGCACATCTCCTTCTTCTAGTCAAATCTCAAACTCCACAGTTGGAATCATGATAGAGCTAAGGTCTATCGGGGTGTGATAGGCTAGTATATTATTAAATGAGTATAAAAAAATATTTTAGTGCTACCGAATTTCTCACACAAGTACCCAATCTTTGCAATAGATTAATGGCTCTATAAGGGGTCCTAAGGAATGGGGAACATGTCATGGGAAGGTGGGTCCATTTTAATTTTCTTATACCAATCTACCTTCACGAGTTTATCTTAGTAGCATGCTTATTTTTCTACATAGCTTTACGTCTATAGTGATCAAGTTTCCTTTATACATTGATGGTCGCTAGTCACTTAGTGTCTTCTCATGTCCTTAGTATGTATAATGTTTCCTAAGGTCTTCTTATAAGACACCTAAGTTATGCATTTTACATTCCCTTTTTCATTCTTTACATTACTCATATTTCCTCTTGAGAAATATTATTTTGTTCATTGATCACTCCCCTTGGGATTCCATTTGTGAGTTGCATTGTAAGACCATGGATAGGACCTGACCTTCCTCATAAATTACCAAACTTTCACATTTCTATTACCAACATCCTTTATTTCCTAATTTTCACATTTATTCCACCTCATTGGTGTTCCCTTTAAGAGTTGTAGTGTAAGACCATGGATAGGACCTAGCCTTATATTTTTTTTCAGTAATCCAAGTCATAATCAAAATTACATGTGTCAAATATGAGATAAGATGTGATCGATTATGAAGTTACACATCATTGACATGTTTCCCAACTTGATTTAGTATGTTTTATGATTAATTCATTTCTCTTTCACTTTTATCTTCTTATTTTTTGATTTCATGTAAGAATGCAACTATTTCATTTTTTTTTCATACTTCCCAGCTTGAATTAGTGTGATAAATTTAAGACCAATTTTTGCCAATTTTGTTTTTCTCTTATACTTCCCAACATGATTTAGTATGATTTATTGACTTGGTTTTATACCATTTATTCTTTTACGTGCGTTCCACTTTATTACATTATTTTCATACTTCCCAACATGATTTAGTGTGATCTTACTTGTTTCAATTTGGTGTCAATCTTTATCATCATTTAAAAACAATTTTTTTTGCCATCTTGTTTTACCACCCTTTGGTTTTTTTATAATTAGTCATTTTCTTGTTATTACACATTTCCTAACATGAAATAGTATGCAGTACATTTTTTTTGATTGATTATATTTTACCAAGTCCTTTTTTCCTATTTATTTTTAATCATGCATGTGTTATACATAATATTAGAAAAGAAACCACAACTCATATATTTCCCATAACATATACAAAGCTAAATACATGTGCTAGAAATAAATATATCCAAGCATCAATAACCAAAACCATAATGTAAACACATATAATCAACAATCCAAATCTCAAAATGGGACATCTCTATATATGTCATGATTTTTCATACAAAAATACAACCATATACAAAGATCCAACTCTATGGCTAGGCCCCATCATGCCTATCTCATAGCTTATCCAGTCTACCCATAGATGTCTCAATCTGACTCCAACTATAACACTATAAAAAGGCTATCTAAGATCTTAACCCTAATACCTACCCATGCAGATGATCCACTTGAGCCTACAACTATGCTAACTAGGCTAGGGTCATTAGATGTGTTGCTCTCTCTTACTCTTGTACTTGTGTCATATGGACCAAGGTCACTAGATGTATTTCTCTCTCTTAGGCCTATACCTATCCTATCTATGTCTCAATAGTTAGATGCATAACTCTCTCCTTAGTTAGGGCCTATCATGCCCATGCCTCTCCTATAATCACCTCTACTAATGGTGGCATCCCCTCTCTATATGCTTGCAACTAACTTACAACCTCTCCAATTAGTTCAAACTAAATCCCTGGAGTTGGGTTAAATGGTATCCTAGGATCCTATAGTATAGCAAGGTCATATGATGTCAATGCCTCATTTATGATATTATGGAGTGATACCCTCACCAAGGACCCCTATCTGGTCTCCTCATCCTCTATCACACCTATAAAAACCAAAACAAATAGATATTAGATCACTGATATATCTCAAAATATATCTATCTACACTCTATCTCAAATAACTTAAAATTAAATTTAACCATCTTTTATTACCTATCTATGTGTCAACCACTACTGTCTTGTCATATACATGACCACCAAGCACAATATCCCCATAAATTTAGCCTCTAATAACCTCATATATAGGTCACCACCTAAAATCAAACCCTAGAGTTACCACTCACGCCTATTTCAACCTACACCTAGATGGTCTCTCTATAGCCCAAATCTGACCTAGGCTATTTGATAGGTCATCTAAGATGTCTAATATATTTGATCTATCTTAATCTTACTATATCTATAGATGCCATGTTTGTGGTGGTCACTTCTCTTCCTATTTTAGAGATAGTGGTGGTCCCTCTAGTACTCCTACCTCTACAACTATCTCCTCTTACTTTATTGCCTATCATACTCAACTAGTCTATGGTCTCTCATAAAGTGGGTTGAGTGTTAGCCTTAAAACTAGTGGCCCTAGTCCTCCTTTCCGCCATAACTCCCACACATGTCAAGCCCAAAATGTGGGCATCACTATCAACACTACTAGGTGAGGCAATCCCATCTATCCTAGTAATTGTGTCACTGAATATGATTCCATCCACCAGGTATAGTGCCCTATCACCTTTGTCTATGCCAAAGCTGGTATCAATATCTCCTAGTTAGTCCATATCATAGTGATGTGTCTATATGATTTCCATACAATATCCACTCATCTCATCATCTATAGCACTAACATGTGGGGCATAACCCATGCTAATTGGTCTTATCTCTGTCTATGAACTTGAGGTAACCTATCACTAACTGCATGGGGTAACCCAATTGGCTAATACATAGGAAACATCTCATATATCCATGTTATTAATAATATAATTAGTCCCACTAAATTCTACCCTCTAGATAACATCCTATACATGTCATACATGAGCTATACCCAAATGACATATCCTAAGTCATATAACACCCTCTGCTCTAATATCATCTGGCTCAAGTCTATCACAAATAGTGATACCTTGCCATCCAACTTGTGCATCCATAATATCACATATACTATCAAAACCTTTTACATATCCAAAATTTATGATGTATATACATCAAACATATTCACTCTCAATCTAGGGTGTATCATCTTTGAGCCCATCACTCTTATGGCTAAGGCTCTCCTCTCCTCCTCACTGTCAGGTACTCTTGTGACTATGGGTATCCATACTATGGGTAGTCCTAAGATGGCATGCACATCCTCCAAGGTGATACCCATATCTATTTTATCCCCCTCCACCTCCCACTTGAAGGTGTTAGTTAATCATTCCCAAGATCCCAAGAATATGACTAACAAATTTGAACTAAGTGGTATGCTACACATGTCTACTATGCCTCCTAGGCCTAATGAGATCAACCTAGCTCTATCTTCTATAGATAAGAACTTCAATAAGTATAAAATCCATGATTCATCCACCAATTGCTAAAATCTCAGACACCCCTATAACTTGGAAATGACAAAAGATGTATTAGATCCTCCATGTCATTTATAATCAAAATACATTTTTTTTCAATTTTAAAGATAAAAAAGCTTAATTACTTTAATTTGGTTATTGTTAATTAATTTCACCTATTTTTAGTGTATTCATCCACTTTTTTCCCTTACTCAATCATTCTAGGCCCTTCTAGCACTCTTTTGGCCTATTGCACACATTTCTATACTATTTTGGTCCCTTGGTCAAACACTAGTTTGATCAAAATTTCTCTATTTTGACCTGGTTGACTTCATAAAATAAGTTAACCCCTTTATTTTTAACCTCTTAGTGCTGAGTTATCACAATGAATTTTATACTTGGGAAATAATGTACTAACTCCCACTTTTTATACCTTTTATGTAGGTTTACTTTTATTATTTTTAACCCCCACTTTGTGCCACAAGCTTTGGTGAGCACTAAATTCAATTTAAATTACTTGTTATTAGTTTAGTTAGATATCAAAACACATGACCCACTTAGGGTTATTACATGATTGTGCTTGATTGGAGGCTTTAGAACCCTCCCTTTCATGGTGTATGATGGTAAGATATCCCTTAGCTAGGTCTAGCATATCCCCATATTGGTCATGTTCCCACTTAACAAATGTGTCCCCAATCGAAAGTGTATGGTATGATCTATTTTTTCTAATTTACTATTGCTTTACAAACATGATGTAATTTTTATTGCATATATGCCCAATCAAGATTGAGTCAACAAGTAGAGAAGGTGCACCAAAAGCTCTGAATGATAAGCATATCAAGCACAAGGTATTTATTGAAGGATCATTGGTGGATGAAATCCTTTATCATCCACCCATACAAGTTTTAGATTAGGTGGATGAAATCATATATCATCCACAACATATCAAAGACTGACACATGTAAGTTATGCACATTGATAGGTGAAATGCTCCCTGGGCATTCTAATAACAACATATTAAAGCTCTATAGTTAATAAGATGGTGCTTGTGCCATCAGACACCAACGTCCCAATCATAAGTCGATTGTGTTATTATAATTAGAATAAAATTTGGTGTAATCCAAATATTTGCTTATACTTGTGTTTTTTGTGTTTGAGTGAATAAATGTGGCACTTTTAGGCCCATAAAAGAACTCTTTTGGTGCTTACATGCATAACTTTAGTCGAGTGAGTCAAGCACAGATGCTTTTTGAGTGCTTGAGGCTAGACACCTACGTTTATGATCACATAGATTTTACCAAAATTAAAAGGATATAAATAGAAATAGACAAAGGAAGGGTGCATAAGATGATTGTGCACAAGATATAAGGAAGAGATAAGAAAGTGTTGGATGATCAGTACATGAATTTTTATAGGGTAGGGGAAGGCCAAAGTAAGAACTGATGAAAGTGCAAAAAAATTGAACAAGAAATGGAAGTGTGCTTGAAAGAGGCAAAACTAGAAAAGAAGATGGAGCTAAGGAGGATGAATCATGTGCATGTGAAGTGTTACACCTAGGTTTCCATAAGAAGGGCAAAGGTCACACCAAGGTGAACAAAGCATAAAATGAAGATCATCAAGATAAATGACACCCACCTAATGATTGGCAGGAAGTGGCCATTTGAATCACTTATCACTTCACTAAATAAGCCATTAAGATAATTTAATGATTGTGATGGTAGATGCATAAATATCCACAATAAATGTGAATGTGGTGGTAAATTTTATGGATTTCATGGGTTTAGTGGATTTAAATAAATCCATGCACTGTCATGCCATTACTCACCAACCATTAAAGGGGTAGCCAAAATTAAGGTATAAAGAGGTAGATGACACACTAGACTAGGTTATAAACATTATGTGAAGTTGACCCTAAACATAGAGCCAAACTAGAGATGAAGCCAAAAAATGCTATGAAGTGAAACCTAAGCACCCATAGGCCCCAAATGAGAATGGTTAAATAGAGATAGAGATTGCATTCTGATTGATATTAGAAAAGAGGCATGTGGAGAGAGAATTATGAGAGAACTAAACAACAAAAATTTTGAGTGACATTAAGGCTGGCATTAATGGTGAGAAATGCTTAAGTGTTGAAGTTGTATTCGTAGACCCTATAGTTGTGAGGAAATGAAAATAAAGATTAAGGGCTTCAAAAAAATCAATAGACTATGATTTTATAGCAACCAATTTAGGATGGGAAAAAAGAGGTTAAGTTTAAATTTGATGTAAGCATATAAGGATGCCAAGAAGGAATAGATGCTAAAATAAGTAGTTTTTATGAATAAAGATATGTAGTTAGTTGAAGGTGTTAGTGTTGTATAGGTAGACCCAAAAATAAGTACAAAGCTGATATATAAAAAAATTTAGTTTCCCCTTGAGTTCATAGTGGGGGAGACATAGTTATCCTTCATGCACACATGTAGATTGAAGGAGTACAACCATCAGACATTTAACAATGCTCAAGAGCTTAACCCAGACTAGATGGTTGAATTATGGATGAATACCAAGGTGTGAATAATGATATTTGACATCTCCATTCAAGATAAGTTGGTGACAATTGATGCAACCCAGTTGTATGAGATGATCAGTTTTATCAAATTAGAGGAATTGGTATAATTCATCCTATCACACATCTATGGTGATTGATTATATTTTTTAGGGATGTGCATGTGGGTATTGGTGGCCTCATCAATAAGATCATAGGACTCCCAAGCATAGGGATAAACATCTGCTAGATGATGGAAGATGATGTAGAGGTAGAGAGGGTTATGAAACTCTTGAGATACTATAAGTTAGGGTTTGCATTCTTGATTAAAGACATTCAAGACCCTAGCATGAGGGAAATGACACACTTCATGAGTTCCAAGCTATGCCCTATCAAATCTTGGACTGACATAAGCAAGCCATACTTGTGCATCACCTACCATATGGCTCAAGGGTAGAAGTTCAATATCATAAAGTTTATTTCTAAGGAGATCATGAAAAATGTGTTGGAATACAACAAGGTGCATGAGACCTTTAGGTAGGGTTCCATTTTAATACTAATAGTGATGGAGGAGATTGACATGCTTGATGGCGATGATGATAATCTATGGGTGTTTTCATGACATAAGGACTCCTCAGTACTAAAATACTAAAAATTCATGCACTCACCTAGCTTCTTCCAAAATTATAAGACAAGAATAAAGGTGTGGTATGACCAATACATAAAGGCATTTAGGATTGAATGATACATCTCACATGATCTCCCCTAACACATGATAAAAACAATGACCTTCATTTTTATGCAACATTTTTGTGTAGTGTGCCTGGTGCTCATAGTTAGGAACTTATCGGACTAGCTCAAACTACCATATGCATTTTTTTCTAAATATTTCAAATCAGGGATAAGAAGGATTCCCAATGCATAGGATCTAGATAAACTGGTGAAGGCCATGGACCAAAAAAGGATAAGGTTGAGGTGTGAGTATGTGTACCAAGGAGAAAAGGCCATAAAGGATGAGAAGTATGAATTCGATCAAATGGACCTACATGACCTCTAAAGGGATATTATAACCAAGTGTATCTTCAATCTATATTATGAGATGAAGCAATGGAAGAAGGGTACAAACCTTAAGAAATATGATGATCACCCCTTCTTGATTAGTGAAAAAGGGAAGATAGTGCCAAAAATGCAGAAAAAGTCTCCCCAAAAAAAATGGGGAGAGAAATTTACAAAAATTTAGGAGCACATCAAGTTGAGGATCACCTCTGGTTAACAAGCTACACTTATAGCTCCCAAGAAGTGCATAACTTTCATGCTAGACACTGATTCCTCTAGTAAGAAGTAGAAAAATAAGAAGTCTAAGGGACCCATTACACTCCCTATAATAACTTTGAAATAAATGGAGGAAGAAACCCTCACATGTAGATGGGAAGAAGAGACAAAATAAGGAATAAAGATATACATATTACAAGAAGAAGAAGTGGAAGAAGAGCCTAGTGCCATGGATGTACAAAAGTCCCTCCAAATCAACACAACCACCACACTTGAAGAAATAGAGAAATTAATGAGTGCCTCATCTAGAGAATCCTCCACACAACCTCTGTAAACATAAGAGGAGAAGAGAAGTTTGTGGAAGAAGATGGGCCATAATGAGGAAGAGATTGAGATGATGTTGGTGTTTGAGAAGAAGAGGAAGGCTTAGAAGAAAATGGGCCTAAGTGAGGAAGATATTGAGAAGGATGAGGTTGAGGAAGAGAAGGCCCAAGAAGAGAAGGAAAAGAGAGAGGAGAAGATGAAGAAGGTTCCCGTAAGCATAGAACCAACCTTTAAAAAAGCCAAGATGGTGCCTATCACCCCCACTAGGAAAGAAAATCAAGCTACATAATAAGCATGCCCAAGTAGTGAATGGGTGCCTAAAGAAAAAGAAAGTGATACTAGCACCTAATAAAAACAAAATGAGACTGAAGGGGAACCCTAGTAGAAAAAAGGTGATGCTATGACTGAGGGAATAAACTTAGAGGTGAGCATTGAGAAACCCAAAATGAATAAAAGGATGAAGGGGAGAAGTTTGAAGAAGAACCCCTCAAAAAATAAGATGAGTCCTTTTAGGAAAGTGCCAAAGAAAGTGATAACACCAATGAAGAGGAAGAAGAGCAAATAAAGTTGGCCATTATTGAGAAGGATGACATAGAGTTAAGCATTAAAGAGAAGGTGCATAAGAGGTGAAAGGATGAAGACTTATACATGTTTGAATTCATACCCCCTAAAGCCACCATAGTCAAGATGTGAAAACAACTTGAATTTATGTTTGATCACTACATAGATGAGCCTCAGTTTGAGGTGCTTTGAAAGGCTATATTGGGCATAAAAGAACCTAAATAAGGGTATTAATCCCTAATCATCAATCCTCATGCCATGAACCCAGTCCAATCTAGGAATGCACTTATTTAGATGGCCACTAAAATTACATGTAAAAATATCATCAATGATAGTAGGGCAAAGAAATGGAAGAAAATATATAAAGATGCTAAAGATGAAGCACAAGCCATGAAATTTAAAATATATTAGATATGTGAGTGCATAGAGATGGATGAACCATACCTTTTGATTGGCATGGATACTACAAACCTATCTAAGGTTGATAAAGTATGTGTGCTAGTGGAATAAATGCTCCCAAGGATAAAACCAAATTGAGTGCAAGAAGAAGAAGATGTCTATGACATACTATAAAAGGATCTTGATGATAAGCTTGAAGAGGTAGATGACTTCTTTTAAAATTTATATGAAGGTGAAAATGTAGCTAATCCCATCTTCTTGAGCTTTTCCAACCAAACATCATTCATAGATGCATGCTTCAAGTAGGCAAAGGAAGAAAAGGAGAAGATAATGGAACAAGTGTAATTTATGAGTAGGTCAAAGAATGCATAGATAATGAGGAAGGTAAATATGATAAGCACTTAGATAAAAGACCAAAAAAAAAACATGGAAGAACTCTTCCACACCTTGTAGACTAAGGCCTATGATCAAGGAGAAATCTTGGATTGGGGTGTGACAAAGGCTAAGGCAAGTCTAGAGGCCTTTATGAAAGAATGGGATAAGACTAATGTGCTCATTCTTATTACCACCTCCACTAAAATAGATAACACCACCGAAGAAATTAAGCTCACTATCAGGGGTTTTAAGGACTTTAGCACTGAGCTTAAGGAGAGAGCACCTGAGTTCTGCATACCAAAGATGTTGACATCCTAGTCTAAAGATGGAATAAATTTTTTATATGGGGTAATATTAGACCCCTTATTTTTTCAAGTATGGGATTCATGCTAGCATGATGAACACTTCAACATGAGGTAATCAATTAGCATGATGATTGTTGTTTTAGCATCTTGACATCAACTAGAGGAATCAATGCTTACTTTGTGCTAGCTGGTAGACAACTAACCATTTCTAGGATTCTCAGGGCATCTTATAGGTTGGGAAATACATGGTGACAATATCAAAAAGCTCACAAGGTGATGGAGCTATTGGAATGATCATCAAGTTTCCATCTTGGCACTTCATGTGTACATTCCACCCTAACAAGAGACATTTTTATAGAGATATAAAAAGAGATTGAAATAATGAGAAAAAAGGATATAAAATTGATGTAACTAAGCTATAAAGAAATGGAAATTATTTTTATACACTATAATGGCCACTGTTATAATTAAAAGTAGCATGGATGACATTAAGTCTCCATTTGTATGTATGCCTAAGCTTGCCTATGAGCCTCTATGACGTTAAATAGATTGAGTGAGAATTTACTCTATTTCTATTAATATGGACTTTGTTCTATTTTAATTTTGATTAATGACAAGAATGATCACATTTAAACACAATGTTTTTGGTTTATATTTCCTTCATGTTGATGTCTGGATGTACAATGATTGTAAGGTTTTAAATCAAGTACCATTATGTAAAAAATGTTATTTATGAGCTTCTAGTTCACATCATTAATGGCATCCCTATGTTAAATGATGATGTTAGCATATCTTGTATAATGACTAAGCATAGATAAATCTTGTACTAAGTGTGGATATCCTTGCTAGAAGTGTTATCCTAAGTATGAATACTTGAAGTAAGAATAATCCCTTAAAACTTAAAATTTATTAAATGATGATAAGATTAGTAAAATAAAGGCTTTTGCCCTTAAGACTATAGAACTACCCCAAAATAGGCTTGCACCTATATACCACTAAGTGTACCATGAAAGGATTTCACCTATGGATCTACTTAAGCCTTCTATGAACTGACCAAGTCTTATACTTTATATCTTGCACCATGGCACAACTAGCCTAATGTAGGCCCTGGTTCCTTATTTGTTATGCTTTAGGTGAGTGCATAAGGCCTATACCTTATGTAAATTGATGCTAGCATCACTGAGTGTTAAATGTTGAGTGTAGAAGGAATGTCCCATGTTTGCACTTGGTTATAAAAAATCAAGAACCGATTGAGACAACCAAATAAGCATGTGGCTTAAATTTTCTACAACATCAACTTGGCCAACTTAGTAGGAAAAATGGTTTTAACATGGCTGACTAAGAATGCATTGGATGACATAGTTAGAAAAGTGGGTTTTTGCTTATTTAAGGGCTATTTAAGAAGGGACATTGTTTAGGGAGTTGGATAAGGGTATGAAAGGTGCTGAAATGGGTAGTATAAATATAAAATAAATATTTAAGTATAAGTTTACATTTATACACCAATGTTTAATAGTGTTTTTAGACTTTTAAAAGCTATAATGTAAATTCTAGATTTTAGAGGGTCCTACTGGATTTTAGACTTATCCATATTTTAGGGTTTTAGGATTTTAGGGAAGAATTATAGGATGTAAGTAGATGAACACTCTAAATAAGTTGGAATAATAGTAATAATGATACAAAGACTCAATACTCTTATGAAGTAGCAATGGTCTGCCCACCCCTTTCCTAGTGCACCATTTAAGGATCACACTCAGAGAGATTGAAACTTGATAGGTTCCTACCAAATAAAAAGTGTTAGTAAGTGATAAAGTTTATAGAAATATTATGTATACACTATGTACTTGTAAATAATTGAATGGCTCGATAACATAAATTTTCCCTATATGGAATGTGAATTAAAAATGTTATAAATCTATAGGAGATTGAAAAATGTATGCAAATAAGTGATTATATGTTCTCATTTTGTAAAACACACACTTTTCAAAAGATATTACATAGATGGAACAATTGATATTTAAAATAGAGATTTTACATGAATGACTAGAAATTACATATTGATATTGAGTGAATAATCTAGAAATTGACATAATTAAGGCTCTGTGTTCTAGAAATCTATGGTAAATATATACAAAAAACATGATTAACAAATTAGGATAGTAGTGGTTAATGTTTTTGTCCTATTATGGGTGATTCTATCATGTAAGCAAGATGACAAATTTTTGGTGAAAATTATACAAGCAGATAGGTAAATGTGAGATTTTAGAAAATTTGATCACTGTGTTGAGACTATCCAAATTTATAAAATAAAAAGGGCCAAGAGGCCAACAAGACAATGAAATCCAAGGGCATAGAATAATGGATCACATGATCACAAGTGCAACAAAATGAAGGAGATGATACAACTAATCAAAAACTATGTATAGTCACATTTGTATTATTTTTCTAAACTTTAATTGAATATTTTTGTATGTTACTTTATTCAAATTTCATCTAATAATTCATCATCATAATAATTGAATGTTTTAGAGTTGTATAAATCCATGACATACTCTTATTTTCCTTCTCCATCTTGATCATTGTTACCATCATGTAATATGTGTATTATTCTCCTCTCATGTGAAAATGTAATGCTTTGGTAATTAGAAATTATTTTAGTTTGCATCTATTATAACCACAATGTCCCCAGTGTAAATGTTTGTTGATATGTGTAAGGCATAACCCATACCTTTGTGTTAATAATTTTAGGCCCAAAAGTAATTATATATGTGATGTATCTCAAAGATTCTTCCCAATGTGCACTATGATGTCTATGTTATATATTTTATCCAAGTTGTTCCCATCTCCTTACATTAAAAAGACCATCCTTTTATGTAGGATCAATATAACATGTTTAAAATAAACTCCTTGCATGTATATTATTATTGTTAAAGTAATTTGCTGATGATGTCTTCTACTTATTGTAGGGGAAGGTACTATGTTGTTTAACCCTTTTTAGATATTATGTTTATGAGGGTTAAGGGGGTAAAATAGTATATACATAAGGATGCATAAAACTATTATAAAGCAGGCCAATTAATCAAAAAATTAGATAAATGAATATTTTGAATTAAAATGCTAAGTTATGTTAAATATAGAAATTACACTCAAAATTGAAGTCTGATTGCATAAACATAAAGAAGATATAATACTTAGATTATTTGTAAATGATTAGGCATACATAAGAAGTATAAAGATGGAAATAGGTAGGGACAAGATCAGGATCCAATTATCAAATTTTAGATATATTATTTTTGGAGACTTGGACACTTGCATCAACATGTGGACACTCACATCAATACTTCTATCTAAATTTTGATGCAACTATCTTGTACAAAATATTTATTATATTACAAAGTGACCACCTAAAGTATTTTGGGTTTTCTATCACCTTTCTATTGATATATTTTATTTGCACACATAGGCTTTTAATGACTGTATATGGATACAATCCTATCTCTTCACCTTAGGTCTTTGTACTTTACCAAAATGGGTTAGTGGGATCATGATGTCACTGACCTTAAGGACCCCTCGATCAACTAGTGTTGCTTATATAACCAATACTCTTAGGAGGGCCTAAGCCATATGTAGTTTTCCTCTAGGTGTTGGTTTACATGTGCACAAGATTACAATATACTACATACAAGGGCATGCAATGATCTAACTTGTAACTTGTTATCCCCAAAATTAGCCACTCATTTTTGTAGTCAACATGTTAACCATTTTGGTCCTGCAGGCTAAAAAATGGTTTCCTTCCTTCTCAAAAATGTTTTGAGCAGTCAAGTTACCTAATTACCTAAGTCTTTTCAGCAAAAGGAAATCTTTCATTTTCAAAGGGTTTTTTAGTCGGGAAAATGAACAAGGAACAATTCAAAACACTTGAAGGCATTTCCTAAAATTGATAAGGATGATTCAATGGTGGGGTTCAATGATTTGAAATGAATACCATTGAACCATTGAACCATTGAACTTTTGAACCATTGAACTCTGCTTCAAAATGGTTTAAAGGTTCAAAACAGTTCAAAGGTTCAAAATGGTTCAAAGTTTCAAAAAGGTTTGAGCGGAAGGTTCCAATTAAAGGTTCAAAAAGTTGGTTCAACAATACATTGAATTGAATTCATAAGAAGACTAAGCAAACATGAATCTTTGTAAAACATAAAATATTGAGCCGCTAAATTGTTAAACCATTGAATCATTGAACCATTGAATTGGTGAAATCTAAAAAGATGGTTGAAGGTTGAAAATGGTTCAAGCAATTGGTGATGTCCCCATGGACATCAAATTTAGGGTAATGGAATAACCGTTGATTTTTAAATAACATAGACCCAAGGACAAACTCAGTGATCCACGGAGAAAGGAGCTGAAGAAGCCAGCAGAAAGTGAGAAGATAGCCCTGAGATCTCAGATCAGCAGGAAGAACAAAATATAATAAGGAAATAGGGAATCAAATAGAGAATCTAGAAGTGTTGGTAGAAGAGTTATTCCAGTAGTTGGAACAGTCTACTAGGTGAATATTAGAGAGTGCAAAAATTCAATGGCGTGGCCTATTTTTCTTTGTTTGAGTAAATATGAGTGGACAGTCATGTAAGTATCATAAAGAGAAGCAACCTTGTCTTTCAAAGGATCAGGCAACCCATGCTTTAGAGAAGACATTTGATATGAGTTAAATGCTAAAGTCAGGACTAGTAACCTACTCCAGCATGACCCCTACACATAACTTCCTCCTTCCAATGCATTCAATGTAACATAGGCCATTTTGTGAAAATAAGCACCAAAGTCTTTCTTTGGATGCTATATATTGTAATCTCTCATTTTTAATGAAAGAGATCTCTCAATTATTAGAAGCAAAACTCTACCCAAATTGGAAGGCATTTTTGAGACTTTAAGCTCAGATTGTTAATCATATTTTATTAGGTGAATGAGAAAGCAAGTGACCTTTCAAACTTTGTGTTGAAATAACTTGTGTTATGTAGGAAATTGTTCTTATATATTTTTCCTAAATACAGTCTTATCCATTTGATCAAATAAGTAGAACAAGTGAAAATAATTTGGAAGATGTCCTAAAGCCGATTATGGAGACATTGTGCTACCATAATTGTCTTTAGCTTGTGTATTTTGCATTTCAGCACAAAGGATATTGGAAAGGCTTTGAACTAATTTTATCCTTTGTGATCATATACTCTGTTGTAGTTTGCAATGGAGTCTTTGGGCTACACTTCATTCTGCAGTGTCCTATGTACTTAATCAGTAAGAGAAGCAATGAAAAAATTTGTGCTTTCATGGGTTTCTTGTGGATCCAGTTATCACCTGAGAAGTTTTCTTATTGTTTTATGAACATCATTTTTGAAAAAAGAGAAATGGATTCAGTTATCACATAGGAGTTTTCCTCTATTTTATGAACTTCATTTCTAAAAAAAAGAGAAATGGATGGTGTGATTCTACCCCCTAGTTAGTATTTAGTATAGGTTTAGTTTATAATAGTTTATAGGGAGCCTCCCCTTGCTGAGAGGAGAGATTTATCTCATTATGCTGTGATTGATATAACAATTTTGTCTTCAGTTAGTTGACGATAAAATATTCACCCAACATAACTGACATATATTATTCATGGGTTATTCTTTTAGTGTTTCAAACTTGTAATATGATTTCTCCTATGAATGATATGAAAATAAAGACTAATAAGGTATGAATAAGTTAGGAAATTGATTGAGTGAGCTTGAATAAGTACTTGATTGGTATTTTTGAGACGAATAATGAGTAGGCATAGATTTGTATGTATGCCACACCTTTTTAAAATATCTCATTAAAGTGTTAAATGAAACAAATGGGCTAACCCATATGATTTGGAAGATTTTTAAATTATATGACTTTTGAGGAATGGACACTTGATAAGAATCTAGACAATTGTATTGATGCAAGTGCCCCTATGTGGGACATAGTTATTTGACATTATAGGAAGTTACTAAGGATTTGAAACTGATAGTGAAGGATATATATAAGGTTTTAAGTTTTTTTATAGTGTAGGAGATTTGGGTCATCATAAATGATAAAGTCAAACCATAAGATAAGTAATTAGGCACAATGAAATGGTGAATGTGAGCCTGTCAATAAAAGCAAGGTCTATAATTGAAGGGTAGAGCATTGATAGGTATTTGTCTAGTATACAATATTGATATACTATATAAACTATATTTTAGTATCTACATTCCCCCTTTAATTTAGTAATGAATAAGTATGAAATTACTAGTTTAAAGGAAAGAAATAAGTACCCAGGTGTGTATAATACAACTTGCCTTTGTTTGATCTCAATTTGAGTGTTTTTATGTTGTATGTCTTGTAACCAATAATATGTTACAACATAAATTGATGTATATAATCTAAAATCTAGAATAATTTAAATGCTTGGAAAGAAAAAGAGAACGGAAGGAATACACCTGTGTGTCGATGTAACCATGTTTCCCCTTGGTATATTTTGAAATGGAAAATATGGTTACTTATGAAGCAATAGAGCTAAGAGAGATTCAAAACTAAAACTTGGATATTTTAAGTGAGATATTGGAAGATAATTATTCCCCCAATCTAGTGTAAGGGTGTGTTATGACATGACCATTGAGGTCATTAAATCTCAATCACATAACTCAAGTGGCAATACATTAAAAGCTAAGTTAATTAGTATAACCAACTCAGCTTAAAAAATGGAAGTAGTGTTATGACATTGAAAATAATTGAATCTCAACCACACTACAAAAAGGATATGGATATAAAAGGCTCAAATGGAGTTTCTAGTGAAAATGATGCTTCTTAGTAAATAAATTTGAATATTTATTTGCAATTTTTAGTGTACTTGCATGGAATATGCACTCTAATATGTCTTAAGCTAAAGTATATATCAAAGTGTAACCTATGATATATAAATGTGTATAATATATATTTACAAATATAAGAAATTTTATCTTAGATTTGTAAAAATTAGTGTAATGTGTATAAGATTTTGACCTAAGTGTATATCTGAATCATATAAACTATAATGAAATTCTTGAAATTATGGGGATTATATAAGTGTGTAGGTCATGTCTCTATGACATGCCCCCAATAATATGCTCCCCATTTTTAGGTAAGGGAAATGGAATCATTTAGTTACCTTACCTCAAAAGGTTAAGATAACTATATAAATTGTGTATAAATCATGTAGCATATAAGAGTAACATGTCGAAGTAGATATATAAATGAAGCTCATAGTATGTAATCACAACAAGCTTAAAAATTCATGATATGCATCATGGAAATGTCTATAAATTAATATAAAAATCTCAACAAATAATAAAATAGACACATAGGAGCACTCAATGTCACACAAGAGGGATATAAGGAGACTGCAAACAAGGTGCATATTCAACTACCACAAACTCAAATGAATGACATATTAAAATGTCTAATTAGAAAAATAAATAAACATATAGTGGCACAAGAGTCAATTAAAAGGAAGACATTCAAATGTTCCACAATCAAGACAATATCAATCAAGAAAAAGACATACAAGAAAGTGACAATGTGAATAAATTAAGTCCGCTCAACTAACATATGCATATCATTCTAGTCCCTGTATGTATGTGTTAAAAAATGTCATGTAACATAGCATATCAAGTACACTATTAAATATGTAAGCATGAGTATGAACATGTGTAAGCATTAATATATAAGTTCAACATGATAATGGAAAGGTGATCATAAAATAATATAACTTGTATCAATCATGATTAAGGAAGTAAATACCCCCCATGTAATGTATCATGTGGGAAGAGGAAAGGTTTGAAATATGTATGGGAATATATCACATATCTCGTGTATGCATGTATCACACTCAATTATGCATGAAATATGTGTATACAAATGATATGTTATATACTAACATAAAGTAAACATCATAGCTAGTAAGGAGTTAGTAGAAACATGTGAATGCTAAATATATTTATTTTTTTGAATGTTTTTATTTTCTAGAATTTTTTGTTTTTTTGAATTTTTGGAATATTTATAAAGGAAAAAAGGTCTAACCTATGATCCCATCTAATGGATTCTCATAGGTATCTCCAAAATCATAATATGGTACATCACACTAGTGATACTACCAAGGAGTATGTTTATGTGTCATATCTAAAACTATAGAATTTATGGTACTCTACATATGTATCATATGACTCTATGGTTATGAATAATTAATAGGAGTAGGGATTTATAGAATCCATTATTTTATTATTTATGGTTTTTTTATGTATAACTATAATTAAAACATGTTTATTTTATATTAGAAAATGGGTAGAGCATGTAGGTGTAGATGAAGATTTTATGGAATCCACTATGAATTTTTGGTGCAACAGTCTCTCAAGTATGGGTCACCTAGGAAAGGGGATTTTTTGTTTCTTACCCTTTCATTTATGATTAACCTTAGTAGGTTTTATAATTAGTTATCTTGGAATACACTTCTCTTATTTAAGTGGATGTTCATATGGTATTTTGAGAATTGTGACTACCTTATTGGTATGAATGTATTTAAGACACTCATGTACTATGGAAAGTACTACATAGATTTTATATATCCAAGGTCATTCCAATAACATATCAAATACTATTTTATATATTATAACTTAAAAGATATCAACCACATGTTTGGACCAACTTGTAAAGGCAAATAAATCTCACCAATAACATGTTGTGAAGTCCCATCAAATGCTCTAACTATTTTAGTCGAAGGGTATAAATCATCATGTGTATACCAAAGTGTGTAATTAACATCATAGTACATATGTTATCACTATCACCATTATTGATCATAGTACTAAGTATAGGTTGATAATCAAGGTATGATCAAATAAATAATGAAGTTCTAAGTCATCATCCAAAATTTCACTATTATTAAATTTAATAGAGGGTCTTTGAACCATAGAGGTATCATGTGTGTATAAGTGCTGATATCCCATATAATGGTATCTCATAATGTGATGGAGGAAGATGTACATTAAATACCATTTTCACTTTTGGATCTTTTTTATAATGATCTTGCAATAGATTATTAAATATCTTTTAGTTCTGATGGTTACTAGGTGATCAACCTAGATCTTTTGAAGGATCATCAAAGGTAATATGTTAGTTATCAAGAATATCTTGGATCTTATGTTTCAAGGTATCAAATATATTTTTCAATGTCCAAGGCCTTAGAGATAGTTATGATATGCATTATCATCATATCCTTTTGGTAGAGGTTGACTCATATCAACCTATATGGGAGGAGGGATAGCTATGAAATAACACTCTGCAAGATTTGGAAGTAGTGATGTTGAAGACTCGTGTAACCATGTAAATTGTTTATTAAGTGCATTGGATGAGATGATTTAATTATGATATTATGACATTACATTAATTATTGTGGTTACTTCCATTTTAGGTTTTGTAAGTTTTACCTTTTAGCTTTGTTTGATATGAAACTTGGTATTAGATGTAGTCAGTGTGTTTGCTACATACTTAAGATTGTTCAAGAAGATAAGTTTCATTTCATGATCTTAGACAATATGACATAAGTCATCAAAATATTTTAACTTCTTGAAAAGAATGGATTTAATTAATGGGGAAAGCAAACTTTGATTAAATATATCTTGAATCTCTTATTTGCCATTGGATTTATCATTTTGGCCAACATTATTTTGTATCTCAAAACATATTCATTAATAGGTTCATTGTTTCTTTGTTTGATTTTATCAATTTGTGCATATAACATATTTTTAGTGATGTTGATAGAGAATTGTGCTATAAATTGATCCGCTAGGGGTTTGAATTCTTTGACTAATTGGATTGATAAGTCATAAAACCATATTAAAACATATTCATTCAAGCTCCTTGGAAATAATTTGGTCAAAAATTTTATCATTTGAAGAATAATCAAGGCATACTACACAACAATATCAAAGATGTTATTTAGGATCAACCTTATCATTATAAAATGTGAACCTGGATGCAACAAAACTAGTTGGCAAAGGGTGCAAAGATATCTCAGGTGATAGAGGATTATGTAATACATCTTTTGAATTAATAACATGAGCTTGTTTCAAATAATTTTATTCAATTTTGGTAACCTTAGCTTCCAAAATTTTTATACCTTAGAGAAGAGTTTATAAAGTAGATCCATTGGGATTAAGATTTGAGATTTGACTAGCCACCAAAGGGGATGAAAACACCACTTGTGTTGATGTAGGCATTGAAATCGATAATTAGATTGAAATATTAATTATTTCCATGGAGGATGTGGTAATACTTATTTTATCCAAGATTTCACCATTATTGGATGTGGATGCACTAACCTTAACATGTTTGTTGATTTCTTCTTATGTAATATGTGAAAATGCATTAATTAATTCTTTATTTATATTTAGATGTTTGGATAAGGCTTATTTATCTTCCATTTATTAATATTTTATAATAAAATTTGGTTTGAAGATATTATAAATATTAATAAAAATATATAAATAAGTTATTATATTTGTTGTATTTATGTTAATGTAAATTTATTATAAATTTCATATATTTATGTTAATATGAAATTATTATAAATTTTGTGTTAAAAAAATATTGGTTTAATTCATAATATATATGCAAGTAATACATAATTGATAAATTCAAATAAAGGTGCCAAAGGAAATGGAAAAAATCTGATCTATAGATTATTGAAAGCAGAAACCCTAGAAGACTAAAAACCCTATAACAAGATAGGAGTTACATAAAAAGACACAGAGATCAAGTTTACCAAATGTTTAATTATTTTTATATATTATGTTTATGAGGGTTAAGGGGGTAGAATATCCTATACACAAGGATGTATAAAACTAATCTAAATAAGGCTAATTAATTGAAAAATTTAGATAAATGACTATTGTGAATTAAAATAGTGAGTTATGATAAATATAGAAATTACACTCAAAATAGTAGTTTGATTACATAAACATGAATAAGAGATAATATTTAGCTTATCTACAAATGCACAGACAAATATAAAAAATATAAAGGTGGAAATAGGTAGGGATAAGATTAGGCTCTAGTAATCAGATTTTGGAAGTTATTAGAGGCTTAAACACTTGCATCAACCTGTGGACACTTATGCTAACACTTATATCTAAATATTGAGGAAACTAACTTGTACATAATATTCACTATATTACAAAGTGACCACTTGGAGCCTTTTAGGTTTTCTGTCACCTTTCTACTGATATGTTTTATTCATCCACATGGGCTATCAATGATTATATGTGGATCAAAGCCTAGCTTTTCACCTTAGGTCTTTGTACCTTGCCAAAAATGGGTCAGTGAGATCACAATGTCAAGCTGACCTTAAATAAACCTCTATTAATGAGTGATGCCTACATAACCAATACTCCAAAGAGGGCCTCAAAAATATGTATTTCTCCCCTAAGTGTCGGATTATATGTGAACAAGGGTGAAATATACTATATGCAAAGGCATTCAATGATATAAATATTAAATTGAAAAATACTACTTATAGGTTGTTATTTAAGTTATTTAGACCTATAATATGATTTTTTCTATGACTAATATGTGAAATATGGAATAATAGGGAATTAGAAATCAATTATGAAATTGATTAAGTTAGATTTAACATGTGATTACTTGATATTTTATAGACAAATAGTGAGTAGTATTAGCTCTATATTTCTACCACAAATTTTAAAAATATCTCATATAAGGTAAATTAAACAAATGGGTCAACCCATAGGATTTAAATATTTGTAAATTAGATGACTTTTGAGGACTGGACACTTGATAAGAATCTAGGCACTTGTATTGACGTAAGTATCCCTAGGATGAAAGTGTTTGGTAAGCTATAAAGCTATCAAGGATATGAAAATAATAGTGAAGGACATATATTAGGTTTTAAGCTTTCTATATAGTGAAAGAGATCTAGGTCATTTGAAAAAATAGGGTCAAACCATAAGATAAGCAAATAGGCACAATGAGATGGTGAATATGAGTCTTTCAACAAAACAAAGATATAGAAATGAAGGGTAAATCCTTGATGGGTATTTTTAAAGGATAAAAGATTGAGATTCTATATAAATCATATTTTATTAAATAAATTTACAAACATTTATGATAGATTATGTTTGTCAATATTGTAATCTTTAAATAATGTGTAATATTTATACTTTTGATTTTTTTTCTTAATATTTTACAATGTTTTATATCATGTCATGTGATTATATGATAAGCAAAAAATAATTTTCCTTCTTCATGTAAAATTCATGTGGCTGATCGATGTCGAGTAGTTGGTAATGTTATGAGCTTATGTTCCACTAGCATTTGCAAAAATAAGTAGGTATATCTTGGTGTGATTTGATTTTTAATGATTATGAGACATTCACTTTTGATATTTCCACATTGTTCACAAAGTTTTAAACAAATTTTATATAATAAATATAATTATTACCATTATTTGCATCTTATTCCTTAAGCATTTCTAATATTTTATTACCTTTTGAATTAAATTTATTTACACAGCATATTTGAATCATCTCGATACAATTTTGGGGAAGTAGGTGTAAATAACACATGTGATAAATAATTATCAAAGGGATTAAAATTCAACTCACACATTTGTTCATCTATCATAATAGCCATGTTAGCTTTGTCATCATCATGATGGCAATTGAAAATATGACCATCTTATATTTCAAAATTTACCAATAATGGAAGGGTAGGTATAACTTCTTGTTGATTTTTTCAATCTTATTTTCCTTGTTGCACCCCTTTATGCTCTACTTATGACTTTATGTTCTCTTATTGTACCTTAGTTTCTCCAATATTTTTATTTTTAATATTTCCTTTTATAATAGTTGGTTTTTTTCCATTCTGTATGTAGTATTGCTTGTGATTATTTTAATTTATGCACTTTACTATGCACCTTATCTATTTTTATTTTTAATTTCTAAAGTTATTTTTGTGTGTGATGCAATTGTTTCTGATCTTTACACAATTATTTTAGATGAAATTATTTACTATTAGTGCTCGATTCTCTAATTTGTATGTGAATTTTTTATCCTAAGGAATGATTTGAGAGAGAGAGGAATGATGATTGGAGTATTCAGTTGAAATTGATATTGTTGGACCTTACAATAACAAAAATGTGTATCATCTACCAAGAATTCATAACAATATCCTTCATGCATGAATTTTAAGCATCTATTGAAAGTAGAGGGTATTATTTCCATCATATGTATCCAATGTCTCCCTAATAGTAAATTGTAATATAATGAGTTTTTCATGACAGGAAATGATGTAGACACAGGTTTTGATCCCAATGTTATATTTAAAGAGATCAATCCTAGATATTGTTTTGAAGCACCATCAAATCCTTTTATAGCTTGAATTGTTTTTTAAAGGCTACCACTATCAATACCTAGTTATTATAATAAGTGTTTAACCCTTTTTGGAAATAAGGATAAAAGGAAAGAGAAGCATTATCAAGCAAGAAGTTAGCTACCTAAAAAGTATGCCAATTAAATGAATTTAAATTTTATTGATATTTTAATAAGACATACTAAATATAAGAATATGCTAAATATAGAGAGTAAAATATTCAATGTTATGATATTAATAATGCAAAGGAGAAATTATACTTAGATTATATAATTATGCATTGGTAGGAATGAGTAGTGTAGGTGTAGGAATGGACTATCTAAAGATTTGGATCTAATTGTCAATTCTAAATATTTGCTTTTTACCAATTTAGACATTAGCATCATCCTATGGACATTAAAATTGATGCTAGTGTCTTGATTATACCAATAGTGTCTTGTACAAAATATTGACACTTTTATAAAAATTCCAATTACACCTATCAGAGTTCATTATTTTCTTTTGTATTATTTATTTAGATCATGCACATAAGATATTAATATCAATCTTTTAATCAAAACCCTAAATCCTTGAATTAGGACATGCCACCTTGTAAAATTGGGATTAGTGGGCTCAAGTAAATTTCATATTACCTAAAAGACCTCTTTGTTAATGAGTGGTACCTACATATCCAATACTATGAAGATGATCTCAAACATATGTAGTTATCCCCTATGTGTGGGTTTGTGTGTAAATAATGGTGTAACATGTTATATGTGAGTACATGTAGTGATCTAAATTTCAACTTGACAAATATTACTCATGGGATACTTTTTAAATGATTTATACTAAAAATAATATTTCTTTTGTGACAAGTATTGAAATAGGGAGGAATAAGGTGGTTTTGTAAGCTTGAGAGGTGTTTTTTCTTGGTAAGTGTTAAATGTGTGCTTGAAAAATACTCAGTGATAATGACTGGTATTTTAATTATATTTATATTATGCCTTTTGAAAATAATCTCATAGAGGGTTAATTAAGACAAATAGGCCAACCCACATATATAAAATATTTTCAAATTTTAGGGTCTTTAAGGTACGAACACTAGTATTAAAATTGGGACACCAATGTCCAAATCTGAATGTTAGTGTATTGGAGAATAAAAAATTGCTAAAGCTTTGTAGCTAATAGTGAAGGATATATATATTAGGTTTTAAGTAATATGAGTTATAGGTGATCTAAGAACTAAAATATTAGGGTTGGATCATAAGATAATAATCTAGGCACAATGAGATGGTGAACATGAGCCTTATAGTAATGGTAAAGTCAAGAACTGAAGGGTAGATCCTAGAGTGATATTTTACAAGTGTGTAAGACTAGATTATTATATAAAATCCCAATTTGAGTATCTATATTTCTCACCCTTTTACTCCCATTCACCTTAATCTATTAATGCATAAGGATGAAATTACTACTTTAAAGGAAAAAAATAATACCATGGTCTGTAAAACACACCTTGATTTGACTTGATCCATATTTGAATTTGTTGTTTGTGTATGACCTACAACAAAAAACATGTTATAGGCATAAATAATGTATATAGTTTAAAAATTAATAATTGAAATTACTTGAAATAAAATAGAGCAAGGAAGGAGTACACCTATGTGTTGATACAACCATGTTGCCCCGTAGTAGTTTGTTTTGGTAATAATGATTCCTAGCTGAAGAATTAGAGAGAGGTTCAAAATTGAACCTTGGATATGTGAAGATAGGAATTTGAGGGTGATCATGCCCCTAATCTAGTGTAAGGATGAGTTATAAAACCCACATGTAAACATAATCTAGCTAATATCTCCCAAGTCAAATGGTATAACCATATAAACTTGTAAAATAGAAGTAGTGTCAAGTCCATTGAGGGCACATAATATCAATCACACTACTCACGGGACCCAACTATTGTAACAAATAAAATATCAATTGGAGCTTCTTAGTAAGTTTGGTACATGAATATTGGTATGATTTGAATAATATATCTAAAATTTGGTGTATTTACATGGCATATGCACCAAAAATGTGTTTCAAGATGAAACGTATATCAAAATGTAACCTATGATATTTAAAATATGTATAATATATCTAAAAAATCTCAAAAACTATCCCAAATTTGTGTTAAATATATAAGATAATGTCACAAGTGTATATCTAAATCATGTAAATTGTATCAAATTCTACTTCTCTTGATGCACACTATATGTATATTCTAATTTGACCTTGTGTTAAATTAACAAATAGAGTTACCATAGACCTATATCTTCTACTTTCATTTAATTGTCAACCCAAGGACATAAACTTGATAGGATGATGTCACTATATGTGGACACTCAATATTTTAATTTGACCTTCTACTAATCGTAATCTAAGATGCTAAAAACCATGCAAGAGATGGAATGTTGAAATTTATCACTCATACAATACTATAAATTAAATTATTACACTTATTTTATTTTTATAATCTTCCTTAAAACAATTTTATGCAAGACTAAAAATCACACAATTCAAAAACAAAATGTAAAACACATAAATAAACTAAATAACATGCTTAGCTATTTAATGGGTTGGATTGATGCTATAGGAATTATAATGGGGCCCCTTAATATTTATTACTCTAGATTTAATACTTCCTCTTACAACAATGAAATGGACTCAGAAATGATTGTTTATATCAATCAAAATGCAACAAAGAGTTACTGCAAGGAAATTACAATACCAACTATCTTAAAAAATATACTTTTGATATATTTCTCTAATTGATATATACTACCTTCTCAAACATATTTTTACCTATATATATATATATATATATATACAATAGGGGATATTTTTTTATAAAAAATAATATACATTCTAAACTAAGAAACATTCAGCTATAGGATAACAAAAATTGGATCCTTCTACTAAGGTCATCATTCATGTGAATCTTGCAATACTACCTCAAGACAAACAAAGGTATTTAAGTATTCAACCGCATTATTATTACACTCCATGGAGGTTATTATCATTTATATGATTCAATTGAATTAGGGATTAATTTTTTCATCTAAAACTTTGGTTATGTAGTGGCTGCATGATGTGTTCATGTGATGAGATCTTTTTGGATGCAGGATGGTCTGTGCTATAAACCTATTGATTAAAAATACATTTGAAACACATTATAGAGAAAAAAATCCTATAGTATAAGATACATATTATATAATTTATTTCAAGGAAAAGATCTAACTATACAAAAATTATGATAACTTAATGCTATTTGCAAGATTATGGTTGTTTGAGGATAAATTTTTTATAGGAAAGTAGTTCAAAAGCAAGATAAACAAGAAGGATGATCATGATAGATGAGGAAAAAAACATGACATTTTTGGGGCTTTGAGATCCCATTTCACCTAAAAGTAGAATATATCTTGTGACTCTATCAAATGCTACTTTTAAATTGAAATGGGAATATGGCTCTTTCATTTTTAGCTCAAGAGTGAGCTCATTCCATCTTCCTATGTAGGATTCTTTTTCTATGGGTGCAATAGAAGTTATCAACCCTAAGTATATATCTTAGGCTACATCACAAATTTTGACAAATCAAGCCCTGAATTTCTTCTACAATATAACGTTATCCCATTATGTCAATACAATATTAGGTGTAACTAAATCTATTTTGATAAGCAATTGAGTTTTCCTTTCCTTTTTCCTATATTCTATCATCTTTTATCCTCTCCTATGCTTATTCAAAAGATATGATGAAAATGCCTTTAAAAGTACATCTCCAACATATAGGTTAGGATTTTATTCCCTATAATGAGGCAAAATATAGTTATAAAGATAAAACTCACACAATTATGCTTTTTCTTCTTGTGAACTTTATTTATATAATTGCAAAAAAGAGAGAGTAACAATTAATTTGTAAAGCATGTCATAGTAATTTTTAATGAACTTAAACTTATGCCATTGTTCCTCAAGATAAACTAAATATACCCTTATAAGAAGCTTGCAATCAATGATGTCTTGAGTAAGACTAGCCATATCTTTAAATTTATACTATAGTTTGGAGGTCCTTTCTTCTTTCAACCTGACCTATTCTTTCAATTTCTTATTCTCCTTTGTTAATTCCATAAAACTTTCATATTAACTATCTATTCATCTCATCAATTTATAAGATACCAAAGTTGAGGAATTACACCTGACAAATTGGGTAGTTGTAGGTTTTTCCTATTGCTTTTATGCTATAAAAGATTTTGAAATAATGATTGTAGGATGGATTTATATAGAGGGTTTTAGCTAAGAAGCTACTGTAACAAGCACATCTAGTCCTCCTCCTGATTGATCTTGTAGCTTCTTCCTTAATTGCTATATTTCATACATGGCTTGATCCAAAGTAGAAAATTCCACTTATATGATGGGTTGGTCCATTTATTTTGCCTCTTTCTACATTGGTTCTTATTGTAATTCTTCATGACTATGTTCTGATTACTAGTCTCCTTATTTCCTTCTTAAGAACATTCTTCCTTGTTAGTATCTAGGTTATTAAAACTAAATGCCTCTAGTGATTCATGACTACTAGTAGTTTGTTCTTCTCTAGATTCTTCATTAATTTATATAATATAAGGTTTAGTTATTGATTCACTTTTCATTTTTCTTTTTAATCTATGGGATTTGTGAGGAGTAGATGTGACCCTAGCCTTTTTAGGGGAAGATAGAAGTTCTTCTTCAGAATCTTTGAAGTTAGGTTGGAGAATGTGTTTCCTCTTCCTTCTTCTAGATTATTTATTTATGGAAGCCCCTTCTACAAGATTTATCCTTGCTACAGGTTCCTGTGTGGTTATAGGAAGATCTTCTTCTACATGTTCTTATGGAGCTACAAAAAGGTCTTCTTCTATAGGTTCTTGTGGTACTACATGAAGCCTTTCTTATATCTTCATCTATTTTTCTATTTCCATTTCCACTTCTACTTCTATCTTTTCTTCTTCATTTCCTTCAATATTACTTTTTGCATTTCTAGGTATTTAGAGAAAATCTTTCCAACTTATATTGGGCCTAGTCCTTTGTAAGTAGTTTTGAATAATTAACTGAATTAAATAATGATGAGAGAGAACTTTGGGATTAGTTATTTAAAATGCCTCTACCATTTTTGTGATCATGTTAAGCAAGAAGTTGGGAACATTTATCTCAATATCATGTTGTAAATGATTCATGAATTTGAAGTGAACACCATGAAGCATGGAATATATCCCTTCATAGGTGAAATATCTAAAGATGAACATAATATATCTAGCCCATCTTTCTAGTAATTATAACTATGTAGTACCCTATTTTGAAGTCTCCAAGATTTCATCTTCTCTAATTAATTTCTACCTTTCTACCTTGGCATCAAAATTTTCCTTCCATAATTCCCCTATTTATGGTAATCTAATTACTCTACTAATGATGG
This sequence comes from Torreya grandis, assembly GCA_037957365.1. Taxonomy (NCBI): domain Eukaryota; kingdom Viridiplantae; phylum Streptophyta; class Pinopsida; order Cupressales; family Taxaceae; genus Torreya; species Torreya grandis. The sequence continues at coordinate 788,638 of JARHVA010005168.1, read as the reverse complement.
TTTCAATTTGCTTTATTTCAATTTATTTGATTGTTTTCAATTTGTTATATAATGAGCCAACTAATTCTTCTACAATTCCTTGATCAAGATCATGTATCATCTCAAAATATTGGGCCCATCCTACATTCTAAAATAGACCAAGATGTCTGGGTTATTGGTTAGAGGAGAGATATCAAGTGGCTCATATTTAAGCAAGTCCCCTCCTATATTATAGGATGGAATTTTAGTTGTAGGGTCTATGATTTTGTAGTAAAGGTTTTGTATCTTTGGGAAGAATGTTTTTGATTTATTTATTTTGGGAGGTAGATAATCCATTTGAATTATGGGAAATCTCCCCTAACTTAAACAGTCACTTGTCCTCAAGGGACATAGCTAACATAAATGAATGACTTGTGGAAATGATAAGGGGTGGTGGTAGTAGCACTTTAATGGTCACATCAATTGGTGAGAGAGAAGATATCTCAAGATGGTGTGATAAAGATAAGATATAACAACATTTTAATGGAATTAAGACCCATCATTTTATTAATAATTAAAAATTATGACATGAAATAAATATAAAATAGTTACCTTAATATTTTTAGGAATACCTTTCATTAATTCATGAATGATGAGTCAAAATGGTGGATGTGAGGTGTACTGGCATGTGTTGGCCTTTGATTGGAAGCAAAAATGTTTTGTGAGAAATGCAATGTATGATGGAATGATAATAATTCATTTTGCAGTAAGAAATATTTCCTATGGCAACAAGAAGTGTCTTACAACAATAATAAATATCTTATAGTAGCAATAATTTCATCCTATATCAAAGAGGAAAGTGTTTTTTATCTCTAAAAGAATGAATCTACAAGCAAAAATATGTGAAAATAAAAGTTTTATTATTATAGTGTTTTTTTTAATGAATGTTGATTAGCCAGTGACCTGGTTTTTTGATATAACATCTGTTTGCAATGCCCAAAAGTTTTTGTTGTTAAATTTTCTATTTTTTTAATATTTTTTTTTGGTCCCAACTCAACTAGAATCGTAGAAGCCCAGGAGGTAGGATTTTATTTAGCTTGAACCAAGACATTGTGAAAGACTTATTTTTGGCTGTAGGAAGATTTATTGCACTTGGAAAATATTAGAGAATGGTTGACAAAAATACCCTTTGGATCTAAGAATAGGTTGATTTGCTTCATGAAGAAGATATAAATGTTGTTCTTCAAGAAGTTGATGAGGAATAGTTTCCTTGGAAAATGGCTTCTTGTACAACTTGAACATGTGGCCATTAACAAGTAGTTAGAACTAAATAGAGTCAATGGTCATGAGATTTATAACTCTATTGTCAAAAAATTTCTTGATCTCATAAGACCCAAGCCATTTGGCTTGAAGCTTTCCTTTATGATCCTTGTATTTAGAGTCAAAAAGGAGTGCCCAGTCACCAAGTTGAAAATTATTAGTCTTAATGTCTTGTCATACCAATCCATGTGTTATCTTTACACTACTTTAGTATGATGAAGTGGTTCCTTTCTAAGTTCATCAAGTGCATTTAGGTACATGATCCTATCTTATTGAGCTTGGGAAAGATCCAAATCCAAATTAAGTGCTATTATTAATGTTTTATGCTCAAAATCAATGGGTAGAACATATTTTTTACTATAAACTAGTTCATATGGGTTGAAACTAGTTGTGGTTTTCCAAGTGATTTTCTAAGCCCAAACTGCTTCTAAAATATGAGTTGACCAATCCTTTCTATACAGGCTAATAGTCTTAGTGAGTATATTTTCCAATTATTTATTTGTAACTTCCACCTAACCATTTGATTGAGGATATTAAGGGGTAGAATTTTTGTGTCTAATTTCATATTTTTTTACCAAGGTGGCTGTGAAGTCTAATGTGAACTGTGGTCCTTGGTCTATGACTATTTCTCTTGGTACTCTATAGTAGGTGGATATTTTTTCATATAAAAACATAAATACTTTTTCATCTCAAGCATGGGTTAAGGCCTTGATCTCAACTCATTTTATGACATAATTAGTTTACACTAGTATATATTCCTTATTATTGGATTTAAGATCAATGGGACCTACAAAATTTAATCCCCATTTGCTAAAAGGTTCTAGAATTAATTATGGTTATAATGACATTTCATCAAAGTATGTGGGTTTCCCCATACACTAACATTGATCACATCTATGGGTATACATCATGGCATCCTTATAAAAATAAGGTCAATAATATTTGATAGTAAGTACTTTCATAGCAATCCATTTGGAAACAAAAGGAACTCCACATGGTTCATCATGATAGGCTCTAAGAATGTCATAAGCTTCATCTTCTTGGATATATCTTCTCATAATTAAATCTGGTCTAGTGATAAAGATATATCATACAATCTAGGAATAATGTTTACTCTTTTAGATTAGATGATATTTTCCCTAGGTGAAAAACGTTGTGGTAGTGATCCTGTAACAAGATAGTTAACAATGTTTGCAAACCAAGGAGATTGAATAGTTACTACAAATAAATGCTTATCAGGAAATAAATCATCAACAATAGGACTATGCTCATCATTTTCTAGTTAAGATAGAAAATATGACACTAAATTATCCTGAAGTAGTTTATCCATAATGGTAATATCAAATTCCTATAGTAAAAGCAACCATCTAATTATCCTACATGTTATAGCAGGTTTATTCATTAAATACCTGATTGATGCATGGTATGTGTAGATGAATACTTAGTAACCTATAATTTAGTGTCAAAACTTGCTGATATCATAGACGATGATAATAAATTCCTTCTCTATTATAGTATAGTTGAGTTTTTCCCTTTAAATATTCTTACCGATAAAATAGATTGCATAACTCAAAGATTCATATTTTTGGCCAAGGACAACTCCTAAAGTGGTGTCAAATGTATCTGTATGGATGTGAAAAGGCTTCTTCTAATTATGCCCTCTTAGAATAGGAGTTGTTATGAGAAGGTATTTGAGTTGTTGAAAGGTAGTTTAATAATCATGAGTCCAAGTAAATTTAGCATCTTTAGTAAGCAATCTAAATAATGGGGTAGTGATTGTAAACACCTAAATTTGGCCACTGATGACCTCTAACAAGGCTTTTGACCAATTTCCACCAAAAATTCACAATTTGGCCTAAAAACATTAAAATATGCTAAATGATGTGAAACTAAAATATTCAAGTGTCGGTTTTGGCTAGGGTATCCTTAAATAGGGCAATGCAATTTATGGGCTAGCTAACTTTGGTCAGATCATTCTGAGTCAAAATGCTAATTTTGCACCTAGGTGCTCTGGATTGCTCTTTCTTATCAAATCTCTTACACGAGATGTATGACTTTATTATTTTCTATTGGTAACATTCTAAATGGGAATATGGTTCAAATGCATTTGACTTCACCTTCCAATTCCAATCCAATCAAATTTTGGACCGATAACAAGGCATTCTGATCAATTTGAGTAATTTGTGCACAAAGTGCTTAAGCATGCTTAAGAGTTAATTAACCTAAATCAAGGCTTAATTAATAATTCCATGGAAAATTGTTGAAAAATTATTTTTGGAAATGAATATTGAATATATACATCATCAGGTGACCTCATTTGTTGGGAAGACATCCCTAGGCCATAAATGCCACAAATATCAGGATTCATGCCTCCCATGCCTCATCAAAGCCCTCCATGCCTCTTAATTTCTCCTCTATCCCAACTATTGATGATCATATTTATGAATTTTAATTACATAATTAGATTAATCCTTAGCCACACATCTTAATCTTGAGATGGAGGGTTCATGTTGATTCTGATTAATCTCAAAAATCTATAAATAGAGAGGCCATGAACATCATTTCTAAGCTATTTTGGTGCAAAGTTATAATTCAAAAATATCTTCAAAGATCCATTTCAATTAGTGTTTCCATGCCAAATTTATTTTAATACAAGCCAGGTCATAAGCCAAAAGTGTTTAGGAGAAGAGGAGATAACCAAGCCTCCTTTGATGAAGACTTCATGAGCACAAGCTAAGCAAGCCACTACAAAAAGTATTTTGGAGTAGCCAATGAAAGTAAAAGAGTTTTTTTTAGAATTTTAGTTATGTGTTTTATTCATGTTTTTTAACTAAGCTCTCCTTAGTGTCTAAGCCTAGATATGTTATGCTAGTTAGTGTGTTTATTTCATTTTGGAACTAACACCATACTAATCATCCTCTCATGAGTCAAATTCCTAGATCACATATGGCATGCTCAATGGGACTAGATGCATCCCACATATGAAGAAGATCATTTTTAGCTTTAAAATATTTATTTAGAGCATTAAAACTCTTAAAAATTGATTTTCTAACTTTATTTTGCTATTTTTGGTTTGCTACAGGTTTACGTAGTAACTGATGTCAACTAATTAGACTAACATCATTTGGAAATCTTAACCAACATCAGTTGGTAAAAATAACATTAATTAGATACCTATCATTAGTCACATTGGTATAGTCGATGTTAGTTAGATAACTATCATCAGTTAGAGAATGTAATCATCATCAATTATATAACTGATGTCGATTACTATGTTTTTCTTAAAACATAGATCCAAGAGCTTCTTTTTTAAAGTTCATTATTTAAAACCTAAAAGGGCTTCAAGGCTAAAGGACATGCTAACATTTTTTTTGTAGGACCAACCTTGAAATTTTTTGAAAACATGTTTAGATCACCTTTTGTATGGTTAAAAATCAATTAGAAGCCTTGTTTTGGTGTTTAACAAAAAACAAATCTTAGATGTTTATGGTGAATATTTTTGAAGTTTGCAATTAAGACCAAGGGGTCAAATTAACACCATCTCATTTTCCATTTGGGCTTAAAAACGAACTCACCTTTTCAAAGCTTTTTGTATTTACTTGGTTGTTTAGATTAATTTTTTGTTTGGTAAAAAGAGGGAGGTTGTGTGTATGCTCTTCCATTTGTCCCCTTTAGGGAACCCTTAGAATAAAAAGAACCATTCTTATTGAAAGTAGCCTAGTACAAGACCTAGAAATAAAATCATCTAAAGCACTCCCCAAAAAGTCATCAAAGTTTGGGTGACCTTGAAAACAACCCTAAAGTCTTTCTACTTTCATGCTTTTTTTTATTTTTATGCAAACTTGGCTTGCGAGGGGGACTTCATCACCTCCCATGAGTTCTTTAGGGAAGCTTTGACATGGGGTTTCACCTCCTAAAATTGAATTAATTTGGATCCTAATTGGAGTTACACATGAGATGTAGTGACAATTTGGACATTGCACTATACTGAGCAAACAACATGATGTAGTGGCTACAAAAAGGACTAGACCTTTTTGTAACAAGCCAAGTGGTATGAACTCAAAATCCATGATTTTATTTTTAATTATTTGGCATGAAAGTCATTGTGCAATTGATTGCCCTAGAACATTTAGAAACTTGTTAGATCTTAGACAAATCCCCACTTGCTATAGAAGTATTATTGGTGCAAGGTGTGCGTCAAGGTCTATGTCACAGTACTATCATTTGAGAGAAGAGGGGGGTGTAAAAATAATACTATATAATTCACATTTAATTTTGGATAAACACTTAAAATCCTCTCAAATGACGTATAATGATAGATTCTAACAATACCAAGCAACCTTGTCATTTTAGGATCTAAGAGCGATTAATTAGTTAGTCTTGTCTTAGATTAGAGTCTTGTTTAAAGTCAAAACTTTATGTAAACAAATAATTCAAACCAAACACATGGTCCTAATTTTCCTTTGAATAAAGAAGCATTATGTTGCCTGCATGAGATCATCAATATGCCTTGTCTATAGGTCATCAAAAGCTTGAGAGTCATATCATCTACTTTGACACAATTATGCTACCCAATTGAGTCTAGGCCTTTACCAAAGTTGTTTAAATTCCTTCACTTATAATCTAAATTCAAAATTTCACCTTTATAAGTTCATAGGGTTGATGTGTTAAGTGGGTTCACCATTTGCACTAAACTTGAGGGAACTTAGGTTCAATTTCCAATTTGGGTTGAAGGCCATTTTAGACTCAAGATCATTATCACCATTTGATAGACTTAAGCCATTTTTTGATAAACAATTAAACTTTAAGTCTATGCACCATGAAATTTTGAGTCAATAAAAGTAGTGTTATGCTGTCAAAATTATGGGAAATTATCTTTGCCTTAGAATGTTTTTGAAACAAAATATTTTGTCACACTTTTTGGGTAGTATAGTGTTGTTACACTACCCAAAATATTTCAAATATTATTTCATAGACCCTCTTGCATAGAGTTCAAATTTGTTCCTACATTTTTAGACCAATCCAAGTGTACTTTTATGATCCTTTGTCTAAGAATAGTTATACTATTCACTTTTATCTAGCTTGTTTATCAAAAGAACCAGGTTTTATACCTTTTTTTGTGAGAAAATAAAATATTTCTAAAGTGCCTTTTGTTTCATACCTTATACCTTGTTGATCAAGTTCATGTCCAAGAATAAAATTCCTAGTATTTATTAGAAGTGTTTGAAATCCATTAGATTAAAACTTTCATCTATTTCAAAGTCTAGCTTTTGATGCTATTTAGCCAAGAGTCCTAGCGCATGCCTTGTTTGAGACTAGATTTTGATGCCACATTTAGCCAAAAGACCTAATTTTTTTTAAATTCCTTAATTAGACTAATTTGAAACACTTTGACCTTAGATTTTGACATTTTTATTTTTGGTCCATTTACTTGCTTATTTTTGTGTGAATAGTGAAATGTTAGATACTTCATGCTAGCTTATTTCCTCACAAATATTTACATAAACCTTTCGATCCTTTTGATAAATCTAGACCAAGTTGGAACATCATCTATTTTATACATTATCCTTTTTAGAGTTTGTATAACTCTTTGAAATTTTATTGTAAAACATTGACTATGGATCCTAACATGTATTCCTACACTCATAGTGGAATCATGTACAATCTAGGGATTAACAATGTAGTTACATAGGAAAAAATGGTACAAGACCCCTATGTAGATAATATTGCTTATGAGATGGATTCTTATCCCTCTTATAATTCTCAATCAAGGGAACAAAGCCAATATCTATTGGCTAACTATCTGGTTAACACACCAACTTATTCAGAACAAGACCAAGAACAAACCACACAATACCTAGCTACAATACCCATAGTGGATGAGCTAGTTCTTCAACAGTCATATTATACTAATACAACTTCCATGTATGATCCATTTTTGTTTGAGTGACATTTATTATAGAATAAAGATGATATTTTGGTTAGAGCCATAGAGGTAGGAGCCATGTTTCTAGCAGACTTTCCCCATGAAAATTTATCAAGTCTAGTAAGAGTACCCCACAATATCATTTATGATCAACAAGATTCTTCTAGAAATCCTATGGCTCTAGTCTAAACAACGTACCAAGATCATAATATATGTAATAGAGGCAAAAACATCATGGAAGATAACTTTAACCAAATGTAGACAACATATCAAACCTACCTGAATCTAACACGTGATTTCAATTAGATAAACATGGTGAGTAAGTCTCTCATTGACTTAGTTCCTTTAACATGAGTGTTGATAGAGTTAACTAGATAAGATAATTTAAATTCTGACCCATTCATATAAATCACTTTGATAGATAACTTGATGCATATGTCTATTATTGAAGAAATGTCTTCATTTTCTACACAAAATAGTGAACTAAATGTAGTAGACAATGTGAAAACAACATCCAATCCTAATCAAAGTGGTACTAATGCAAAAATAATTAGCCAACAACATGTGCCTATAGTTAGTCCTATGAATAGATCATCATACTAGGGAATAAGAGTTTCTACACCCCAACCTCAACTAGCTACTTCCTCAAGTGTATAACCTATGGGATTAGGTAATCAAATAATGGCTAATATCACACCTCAATGATAGAATATAATGAACCCTACTCCTCCTCAACAAGTAATGAGTAGTATGCCACAACATCAGACACAACCTAGTGTATCAATGTAATAGAGGATAAATACATTTCCACCTCAATCAAGAGTAATTAATGTTATAAATCACTAGGTAATGATGAACATACCTCTTTAGTCATAGACTAATATGCCAATTCTAAACCAAGCAATGACTTGTCAACAATGTGAAAATATTGGTCAGTAATAGATGCTGAATCTATAACCTATTTTCACTTTCTCATGGGGATTCATACAATAAGGAGGTCCCCATGTTTTTCAAGTACCTACTAGACAACCATTAGTTCAAAATGTGCCACAAATTTAGAGAAAAGGTCTTGGTCCAAAAGTTCCCACTCAACAACAAGGTTTGATTAGTTGGAAGCATGTCCCTTTTAAACCATAACAAATAGAATATAGTTATATCCCTCCATCCCAACCACAAAATCCTCCAAATAAAACCATTATCACCAACCCAAACTAGAATATCATGTAACTAATTGTGTAATTCCAATTACATCCTAATCCACATATGCATATTCTTGGTCTATTCCTTGACCAAACTAATATACCCTAACATGTATCTCCATCATACCTTGGTCAAAGTGTCCCACTTGTGATCTCCCATCCATCTACCCAAATTCTCCCTCAAACCAATGTTCCTTCTAATTTCCTATCCTAAGAATTACAATAGATGAAGGATGAAATTACTGCCATTCAAGTTGGTAAATAGATTAAAAATTTAAAATTGGATGACGTGTGTTCCTACCCATTCAACATGGAGTATTTATAGATAACATTTCCTCCAAAATATGAAGCATTAAAATTTGAAAAATAAAAAGGGAAAGGTGACCCTAAGGCTCTTTTGACTAAATTCTTTGTCGTATGTCAACTAGTGGCATATAATGACATTTACCTTTTACTATTTTTTCCAAGGATATTGGTTGAACAAGCCATAGAGTATTTTTTAAAGTTTCCCAAAAATTCAATAACAGATTTTGATGATCTTTTTGATAAGTTTGTGCAACGATTTTCCTATAATCTTGAGTATGATATTTCATTAGTAGAATTAATGCAAGTAAAACAAAAAGATAGTGAGAGTTTTGTAAGTTATTTATAATGATGGAGAGCCCTTGTAAGATATTTCACCCATAGTTTACTGGATAAATAATTAGCTACTATGTTTACCAAAAATTTACATAGTGAGATAGCTTATCATCTAGAACTACAATGTGCACACACTTTCAAGGAAATCATCGATAAAGGCTTGTTGATTGAGTGAGCACTCACAAATAAAGGAGTTATCAAGATTAATTAAATAAATAAAAATCAAGGTACCAATCAAAGAAATGACCACCATCCAATTCAAGCACTAGCATCACAACTGGCATAGGCTAATAACCAAGAAAGACCAAAGCAATTCAACTGCAATAGGAATGTTGTGGGAAATAGAGTAACCAAATCCCATCTTGTCCAAATGGTGAAAAAATCATCTGTACTACCTTTTCAATTTAATCCTACCTAACAACCTCTCCAACCAATGACTTAAGCAAAATAACCAAGACCTGCATGACAAATACAACTTTTACCATTGCAAACCCCTCCTTGTAGGAGAACCGTGCTTGCACGTCATGTCTTTAGTGACCTAGGAGAACTTATTGAGTTTGTATTTTGAAATCTTGTGACCACTAATCTGATTAGTTGGCCTATACCAAAGCATTATTTGTAGGGCATTCTTTATCCTGATTAGTACCATGAAAATGAATTTTATGACTGTCATTGGGTTAATGGGCATAATCTATGAAGATGTGTCCAAATCAAGCATTTAATTAAGAATATGTTAGATAATGGGGAGATAACATTGGATAATGGTGCTTCCACTTCCAATCAAACTCTTGGGATTTTTCAAAACCCCTTTCCCTAACTGAATAATCAATAACAGTAAAATAATTAGCAATAACAACAACAATGACCAGTGCAATAGCAAAATCAATAGTATCAAAATAAAAGGTCAAACTATTAGAATAAAAAAAATTAGTAGTAGAACCCATAATGATAGAACAATGGATATAACTAAGGTTAAAATGGTAACAACCAACAAACCTACCATGTAGTTGTACATGACTATAATAGGGTTGTAGGTCATATTGTAGGGGGTAGTGTTAATACCATATCCATTAATCCTAGACCAAGCAATAATCAACTAAGACCATTTATAAATAAAAAAATTCAACCAAATTACATGGAAAATCCTTCTTTGACTTGGGAATGCATATAGGTAAACTAAAAAACTAGGACTTCCCCTATTGGACCTTATATCAACTCATCCTTACCATGTGACCACATGCGAGTGCACCGGCAACTAAGACTTGTCTTATTTGGTCCCACACCATTCCAAACATTGGTTAGAAATAGTGATCTAGTATTTAATCTTGATTATGCAATCACAACTCAAAGGTCAAAGATTACTATCCTAGGACCACAACCATCTGCCACTTTGCCTATTATTTAACCAACCGTTCAACCTCAAAATAATCCATTCACTACTGAACAAGATAAGAAATTTGATATTGTGGAATAATTATAGGAAAAACCATAAAAAATTTATATTTTAGATTTGTTATGAATGTCAATAATCCACAAGAACATCTTAAATGAGTTTTTAACCTAATCCACTATTGCTAGTGACATATCCCCTAAAAAAATTCAAGTTTTGGTTGGACACCTAGCTCCAGCCCAACAAGTCACATTCAACCAATGTAATCTATCTTCCCTTGGCCCAATCTATAATAATCTATTATAAATACAAGTTTATATAAGAACGCATAAAATAAAACATGTCCTTTTAGATAATGGATCTAGCCTCAACATAGTGTCTCTAAAGATCATCAAGCTTCTTGGGTATAGAATGGCAGATCTCCAGCCAAAAAAAATAACCATCAAAGCCTATGATAATTAGGAAAGAGATCATAAGGCACCATTATTTTTCTAGTTATCATTAGGCCTTTAACCCATGATACACTCTATCATGTACTTGATCTTGAGTTATCATACAATATGCTTCTAGGAAGGCCTTGGTTACATGAGATTCATGTAGTCCCATTAACATTGCACCAATGTATCAAGTTTTCCCACTGAGGGATGGAAGTGAATATTCTAGGAGATTTACACCCATATGAACACTGCAAGCATCTTGAGGCTAAATTTCAAAGCTATAATTATTAGTAAGACATGAATACAAGTTTTAAGAAAGATAAAGGAAAGGCTATACTTATTGATCCTTCATCAGATGAGTGCATAGATCATAATATCTTAGATTCCCTTTCCCACATGCCACCTCCTGAAGATTCTAATCATTTCACCATTTCAAATAATGGACTAAGAGAGTATGTGACCCAAGATACATTTCATATTGCAAATCTTTCTTAGAATCCAAAAACCTTTAGGTAACCTAAAGTCACCTCACATATGCATTGGCAATAAAAGAACAAAGATAAGGGACCTACCACATTTATACTAACATCTAGCCTAGAACCTGACCCTCTTGAAGGGGATGAATCATGGTTATATAATGACAATTAAGCTGATTGTTATAAAAATGTAAAGTATCTTATTCCCAATAGGATCATAGAGTGTCACAATTATGAAGGAAGAGGCCTCAGACTGAATCAATAAGGAACCATTGAGAAAATTTCCATGACTAAGTATGAAAGACCTTATGGACTTGGATTTAAACTACTTGGGGTTGACCCCACATATCTTATTCAAACTCCATCACCAATGACTAGTGATGATGATGTTGACAATGAAGTAGAGTTTGATCATTACCTCACCTTTGATAACCTAGCTAAAACCAACCTATTTGATAACAATACCATTTGTACCCTTACCTTGGCCATGCATCATAACCCTTTGCCATTATATTATCCCCAACTAATAGATTGGGACCAATAAGAATCTAGTCTATCGATTGATGAGTTTTAGAATGATGAGGCATTCTGTGACTTCTTAAGCCTTAGAGATAATGTTTCATTGGGAGATCGAAAGTCAAGATTCTCAATCACATTAGACCCTGCAACCTATTTTGGAGAGTGAGTGAACACCATTATCTAAAAAAAAATAAATAAAAAATTGATGTCCCAAAGTGAAAACCTTTTTGAGGTACTTTTTGACTAGGGAAAAAGTAAAGATAAAGGCTAGTCTAGTAGTGAAAACTTGTTTCAAGCACCATTATATGGGGGGTGTTTATTTTTCTTCAAATTTAGACTAAGAGACCACCAACGATGAACTTGCCTATGGATCCAAGTTCATCTTTGAGAAAAAACAAGTATCTGATCAAATTCTTCAAGAATTTCTAACTATTTTTGTCACATGGCTAGATCTCCCATTAGGAGACTTAGATTCATCATGCCTAAGAGAAGTTGAAGAGAAAGTCCTAACAAATGACCTTGACATAATTCAACAGCTCAAGTCATTCCCTACTATCCTAGAAGATGGTTTAACCCTTTTAGTCAAAGATACAATAGAGGTAAATATCAGGACTCTATCAGATCTAAAATGGATAAAATTAGGAACATCCCTCACTAAGGAGGAATGTGACATCTTTACAACTCTATTGAGAGAATTTGTAGATATCTTTACATGGGCCTATTATGACATGCTAGGTTTAGACCCTACCTTAATTATGCACCACCTTGTGGTTAATCTTATTGCCAAATTGATAAAACAAAATTTACATAAGATACATCCTTATATTTTTGTATTGGCAAAGAAAGAGTTGGAAAAAATCTTAGAAGTAGGATGTATCTGATCCATTTACTACTCAAAATGGATCTCTAATGTGGTACCTATTAGTAAAAAGCTTGAAGGGATCAAAATTTGTACTAATTTTTGAGACAAATAAAACTTGTCTTAAATATGATTTTACATTGCCTAATATCGACATGATCATCAACTCCATGGTAGGTTATAAAATGCTTTCACTCATGGATGGATTTTTAGGATATAACTAAATCAGAATAACACTAAAAGACCAACATAACATAGTGTTTAGCACTCCATGGGGAACATTTTTTTATTAGTTAATGCCATTTGGCATTAAGAATGTTAGAGATATATATCAAAGGTCCATGACTATCACATTCCATGATATGATGCATGATATTATTGAAGACTATGTCGATGATATATTAGGAAAATTTAAAACTAGGGCCAACTATCCAACAGTGCTACATAAGATATTTGAAAGATTATAGGAGTATAAAGTCAGAATCAATCCAAATAAATGTGTGTTTGGTGTAACTTAAATCAAATTACTTAGCTACATCATGTCTCATAGAGGTATTGAAGTCAATCTGGCTAAAGTCCATGATATAACTAAGATGCTGCCACCAACTAATTTAAAACAATTTCATAGTTTATAGAGTAAGATCTAGTCAATCTAATACTTCATCCCTTAGTTAGTAGACAAGATACATCCATCTACACACCTTTTGAATAAGGGATTTGTATTTCACTGGGATGATCACTACTAAACAAATTTTCAATAACTCAAAGACTATCTTGTTAATCCACCTATTTTATTACCTCCTATGTTAATAAAGACATTCTTGTTATACCTATCAACTATCGACCATGCTCTAGGGGCACTCTTGGCTCGACATGATGATAAAATAAAATGTTATGTTATATACTACCTAAGCCATACCTTGGATACATATGGACATAACTATGCACCTATTGAAAAAGCTTATCTAGACATGGTCTTTGTAGCTCAGAAACTGTGCCATTACATGTTGAATAATAAGACCATGGTCATTTCAAAAGTAGATCCAATCAGGTATCTACTATCTAAAAAATATTTTCAAGGTAGAATGTCTAAATGGGTCATGATTCTTAGTGAATTTGACATAGAGTATGCCAATCAGAAGGTAATCAAGGGATAAGTTGTTACAAATCAATTTACTAAAGTACTTCTCACAAACACACAACCACTCATATTTCAATTTCTTGATGAATCCATATTTACCATCATTAACACACCCCTTGAGGATAAACCTTGGAAGCTATATTTTGATGATTCATTTACTACACATGGATCAGGGGAAGGCCTATTTTTTATTACACCATAGGGGGATCTAATCCCTAAATCATTTAGAATCAACTTTTCTTATACAAAGAACATGGCCAAGTATGAAGACTTATTGTAGGACTTTGACAAGAAGTGTATTAAAATATATCTCATCTCTAAGTTTATGGTGATTCTCAGTTAATCATCAATTAGGTCAAAGATCATTTTTAGACCAAAGAAGACAAGCTGGTCCCATATAAAGCCATGGTCGACACTCTTAAGCAACAAATTGCCAATATTCAGTTTGAGCACATACCAAGGGCAAGTAACATAACTATAGATGTCATGTCTACTATTGGCTATTTGATTTGATAAATAGATAAAGCTAGAGAGTATCAATTCCTCATCAATAATTTGTTAGAACCAGTTCATGAACCTTTAATCATTGCCATGATTTGTGATATTGTTGGCCTAATTCTATCTGGTACTTAGACCTTTACAACTACCTTCATGACCAATTTTTTCCACCTAACCTATCTCAAAAAAAAAATAAAGCCTTCATTCATCATTCCACTCATTATACTCTACTTGGATCCACCCTTTACCATCACAATTTTGATGGAACTCTACTTCATTGTTTAACTTTTATAAAGTCTACACTAGTATTAAGAGAAGTTTACGAAGGAGTATGTGGTTCTCATTCTAGCGGGCTAGTCCTATCCAAAAAGCTCATGTATTGGTTATTATTAGCCCAAAATGGATGCATATGATGTTATATATGTAAAAAAGTGTGACAAATGTCAATGACATGCTAATTTGATTCATGCCCCAACAAAAACTCTAAAACCAATGTTGACACCATGAACATTTTATACATGGAGACTTGATCTCATTGGGAAGATCAACCCCACTTCATCTGATGGACATAAATATATCCTTACTACCATCAAATATTTCACTAAGTGGGTTAAAGCTATACCCCTCACTTATGTTATTGGAAAGAAAATTTCCAATTTTATTTTCAACCATCTCATTTTCCACTATGGTATCCCCTCTAACATTATATCTGATAATGGAGGATCATTCAATAACAAGGATGTAGACCAACTATGTATTGAATATAACATCACATAACATTTTTATATAGCATATTACCCTCAAAGTAATAGCTAAGGTAAGGCATCCAACAAAACCATTGTTAATATTCTCAAAAATATTGTCAATGATGATGGTCATGATTGGCACTAGTAGATATTCCTTGGGCATACCGTACTAATCATCATACTCCCACAGGAACCACTCCATACTCACTTATTTATGGTACTAAAGCCATCTTTCCTATTGAGGTTGAATTTCCTTCATTATGCATCTCTTTCAAGCATGTCCTAGATGATCATGACTATTGAGTAGCTCACCTATAAGAGCTAGACCTACTTGATGAGAAATGTACATCCACGCTCAATAATCTTCAAGCATATCATAACTGACTCAAAGGCCACTATAGTTGATGTGTTAAGTATAGAACATTTGAATTTGGTGATCTTATTTTTAATTAAAACCAAAAGATTACCATGGTTGAGATGAAGAAAAAATGGAAATTCAAACCAAACTAGATGGGGCCTTT
Source organism: Torreya grandis (assembly GCA_037957365.1). NCBI lineage: Eukaryota > Viridiplantae > Streptophyta > Pinopsida > Cupressales > Taxaceae > Torreya > Torreya grandis. Next base: position 773,009 of record JARHVA010005168.1, on the reverse strand, counting down.
CATCATTACTGCAGACTATGGATCAGAAGCATACAAGCTTGCCACACCAAATAGAGATGAAATTATTGAGCTGATGAATATTATTCATCTCAAGCGGTAACATGCTTAAGTGCTAAGCTATATTATTTATAAGGAACATTTCAATTATGCCATTTTATCACTATTATTTTTTGTACAAATACCATCCTTATCCATCATCTTCACTATATTGACTTTCTACTTCTATTTTATCGACCCAGTGTGTTCTAAAACCTAGCCCATTTGACCTTGGTTTTTTCCATTCATTATGTAGTTTCAACATCAAGGTATCTAATTAGTTTCATCAGTTAGTTCAATTAATTTAGATACAGATCAAATTTTGGGATATTATGATAGAAGTTTTGATAGTTTCATCCTTTATTTATTATGCCTTTCTTACCACCAGTCTTTCTACTAATTATAACTACCTTTGAGAAAATTAGTAACATTGATTTATTCCATTGTGTCTTGGTTATAACCACCTATGGGAAAACTAGGGGCAACATTAAGCCTTGACATACCAACTTGCCAATTCTTATGTTGTACTATGCCTTTTTACCAATTGTGCCTATTTTGTTTGAATTGACTACTACACTAGTCAAATTTTTCTACTGTATGGTGGAACTACAATGAATTGATGTCCTACTCTGGGACTATGTAGGCAATGTTTGATACTTGTTGAGGTTAGCTCAGTTACCCTAATCCACACTCTTTCCATTTTTTGAGCAACCTAAGCCACACTCTCACCATTTTATGAGCTTGAACCATTTGGTGTCTCATCATTCTTGATCGAGTTGAGATACTTCCGAAATTACAAAAACATGTGTAAAAGCATAAAAAAAGAACAAAAATATTGACCATTTATTTGCCTTAAGGAGTCTGGGAACCCTTACTAAGTTATAATTAAATCACTTTTCATTTAGTTTCTCCATCCTTTTTGGATTTTTTATCTCATGCACTTGCCATTTTGCAAGACCATTCCTATTCTTCTATCACATCCATTTTATTTATTTTCCTTTGTTATCACATTCTTCCCATTCCTTTGGAGAACTACATTTGGCTTAAAGTTTTTAATTAGATATTACATCTATGAAATATGTAGGCAATGTTCACTTACCTAGTGCATATGGAGACAGCTCATCTACCCCCTTTCTTTTCTTCTATTCCCCCATTTTGTTAGTTTGTTAAGTTATCACCTATTTTCTAGGGATAATGTTCATATAGTTTCTATTGCATTATTTATTTGTCTTTTTCTACTTATTTTATTTGTTTTTCTACCTATTTGTTTGCTTTGAACACTATTTACTTGATTTAATTTATGTGTGTTCATTTGGTGATTCCTTGCCCACACTTATACTTGAATCCATCTATATTCATATATTACATTATCATCATGGTTTCTATCATTAGTGCATTTTTTTATATTGAGTATTGGATTAGGAGAGTTAGTTTTTATGCATATTTTGGCCAAGTCCTCATGATGTTATACCATGATGCCTACTGACACTTTCTATAATAAACCTCAGCTTCAAGAAGTCTATTTACCAATGGTGGTATCTCTTTAGCACCAAAATCTTGATTCCATCCTAATCATATCCCCAAAAAAGTAATTAAACATGAAAGAATTTCAATATTTATTAGTTCAGATGAGCATCTCCCTACTAGTCAATTGTTCTAATTCATCATTACCCTCTATGTTAAGTTATCATCATCCTCAGCCAAGTTTATAATGTTTTCCATAATCAGGGTCCAATGATTATAACCACCTATGGGAAAATCATTGCACACCATCCCACCTATATTTCTCAATGATTATAACCACCTTTGGGCAAATCATTATGTTATCACCACTTCCATTTTTATGCCCATATGGGGGCATGTTATTATCTTGTTTATCTATCCTAACTGAGATAGCTCCATCTTCTCAATGATTATAACCACCTTTGGGAAAATCATTGTACACGATCCCAATTTCATTCTCAATGACTTTGAATACTTTTTTAGTATCATTGTGTTTTCACCCCATCATCTTTCCTTTATTTGGTCCCCTCATTTCTCTTATTTATTTTTGAGGTACTATTTGCTGACTTACTCGTGCCAACCATTCCCTCGAGGGGGCATCATACAATTAGTTTATCATCATTGTAGTTATAGGCATACAAGACATTTTCATTCTTTGAGAAGACATTACTATGATTATAGCTTATAATGCCTTCCCAAATATGGGAAAACTATAGACACCTAAATATTTCTAATGATGACCTCTAACCATGATTCGGGCAATAATTCAAGTGACAATTTGGGTGATGGGTCCACCCCAATTGATGAAAAAACTTTTGGGAGCCATAACTTTTGCACCCTAGCTCCAATTGACTCGCCATTTGAACCGTTAGAAAGATAATAATGAGGGAAATGTCATGATATGGCATAGATATATTCTTGATGAAGTTTGACCCTTGAAAACCCAAAGGAAGTGCCCCAAATTTCAATTTTAGTAGTGTAGTGTTAAAATAGTAAGTTTTTAAAAATAGTAATTCTTCAAATTCTGTATTGTTGTAAATCATGGAAGTCAAACCAATTAATATCCCTCGAGATTGGTGACCTTACACATCCCTCTCACACATTCAAAACATGTATAAATGAAGATGTAACCTAAAATATAAATCAAACATCTCTTCTCAGAGATAGGCATATGTTTGAGTCTACATATTTGATCAATAAAACATCTCTTCTCAGAGATAACATTATTTGAATTATGTTGTTCTTATTTCTTGAATTATCTTTCAACCAAAGCTTTAAAGTTATAGATTAGTGGTATCAGAGTAGTTTGTCTTTAGAGTGTATGATCCCAAGGATGAGGTCAGATTACAGGAAGCTTGGGTGGAAAATAAAACCATCAGACTATCCACCTATTCACTCCAAATGACTTCAAATGGAAGTCAACACCAAGACATACAATAATTTCAAGAAAATGGTGAATGACTCCCTCCAATAGTAGCAAGAATACATGCTACAATAATTCACTCAAATTCTCCAACAAATTTTGATGGGAAATTCTGGCTCCTCATCTGCACCCCCACATCCTTTCAGTGCCCCAACACCCTTCAAGGTTTAGGTGAATTTTGATATCCCTACATTTGAAGGAAAAATCAATGTTGATGTAGTAGAAAATTGGCTAGATCAATTATCATCTTATTTTTCTATAAATAAATTCACTAATAAAGAGAAGATTACTTTTGCTCTTCTAAAAGCATCATTGCCTATCAAAAATTGGTGGGAAGTGTACAAAAAGAGATTCAGTGTAGATGATATTGGACTTGAGATAAAACCTACATGGGATGATTTTATAGAAGCTATAAAGGAAGAATACTACCCCATTAGAGCATATGATGATCTGTATATAGAGTGGCAACAACTTTGCCAAGGTAAGGAATAGTCTATTCAAGATTACACTAACATTTTTCATTCTCTATCTGTGAAATTGGGCATCCAAGAAAGTGAGAAACACAAGGTTTTCAAATATCATGGTGGACTATAATGGTACATATGGGGAGAAATGGAACTCTTCAATTTGGAAACCAACGGTGAGGTTTACAAGTTCACAGTGAAGATTGAGTAGAATCATGGAAGAATGAACATGAAGAATCAACCTTCAAAATGGAAAAGTGACAAAAAAGGTCAAACATGAGGCCAAAATTGGAAGCAAAAGGAAGGAAAGACTGGGAAGTGGTGTGATTATCACAAATATGGAACTCACTCCAAAGAATAATGTTAAGCCATCAAGTCCCTACTTTTTGAGTCATAATCCTCAACATCTACTGCTCTACCTCATATAGACCTTACAGTCAAAGAGGTTGAAGAAGAAATTATAGATGCTGATATTGAAGCCATTTTTGCTTCATTATAGACCCACGAGGAGAGGCTAGATGACAAGGAAAGGTTTTTTCACTCTAAGTTATGGGTGAGAGGTAAGCCTCTACATTTCATTCTTGATAGTGGAAGTCAAAAGAATTTAACCTCTACTAATGTTGTGAAAAGCCTAAATCTATCCATGAAGCCTCACCCAAATCCATATAGTATTGAATGGTTGAGTCGAGGGAGAAACCTCCATGTCACCCACCAATGTCTTCTCTCATATATAATAAAACATTCCAAGATGAGGTCTTATATGCTGTGGTCAATCTAAGTATTTGTGATGTACTCTTTGGTTAGCCATTCATGTATGATCAACATGGTATCTATGAATCATGAACTCAAAGGATCACTCTCAATCTTAGCACACAATGATACGGGGTACTAGAGGTACCACCTTCTACATCTATCTCTCTGATTAGTGCCAAGAAATTTGTTCTCATGGTGGTCAAGCCATAAGAATCCAAAAGGGCTGATGTTACAACCCTGAATACAAAAACAACACAAAAATAGAAGCAAATAAATACCAACTTGAAAACTTTCATGGCCCCATCCATAAACTAATGGTCTATAGAAATGGTGAATGATCGAGCCCTACACAGTTTCATAAATCACAGTCCCTTCCAAGTATGCATCAGGAATCAAATCAAAGTAAAACTACCAAAATTGATGAAAAATATTGACGTAATGGGGACCATTACTTCTCAAGGAGGGAGGAATGATTTAGGCAACAACTCAGGTGACAATTTGGGTGATGGGTCCACCCCAATTGATGATGGAACTTTTGAGAACCATAGCTTTTGCACCGTAGCTCCAATTGACACGCAGTTTGAACCATTGGAAATATAATAATGAGGGGAATCTATTGAGATGGCATAAATATTTATTCAATGAAGTTTGACCCTAGAAAAACTAATGGAAGTGCCCCAAATTTCAATTTTAGTAGTGCAGTCTAAAAATAGTAAGTTTCTAAAAATAGTAATTCCTCAAATTCTGTATTGCTATAAATCATGGAAGTCAAACCAATTAATATCCCTCAAGATTGGTGACATTCCACATCCCTCTCACACCTTAAAAAAATGTATAAATTAATATGTAACCTGAAATGGAAATTAGACATCTCTTCTTAGAGATAGGCATATGTTTAGGTCTGCAAATTTGATCAATAAAACATCTCTTCTTAGAGATAACATTATGTGAATTGTGTTGTTCTTATTTCTTAAATTATATTTCAACCAAATATTTCAAGTTTTGGATCAGTGGTATCAGAGTGGTTTGTCTTTAGAGTGTATGAACCCAAGGATGAGGTCATATTATAAGAAGCTTGGGTGGAAAATAAAACCAATAGACTATCCACCTATTCACTCCAAATGACTTCAATGGAAAACAACATCAAGACATCTGATCCTTTTAAGGAAATGGTGAGTGAAGCCCTCTAACAGCAGCAAGCATAGATGCTACAACAATTCACTCAAATTCTCCAACAAATCTTGATGGGAAATTTTGGCTCCTCATCTGCACCCCCACATCCTTTCAATGCCCCAACACCCTTCAAGGTTTAGGTAAATTTTGAAATCCCTACATTTGAAGGAAAAATAAATGATGATGTAGTATAAAATTGGTTGGATCAATTATCATCTTATTTTTTTATAAATAAATTCACCGATAAAGAGAAGATTATTTTTACTCTTTTGAAAGCATCATTACGTGTCAAAAATTGGTGGAAAGTGTACAAAAAGAGATTTAGTGCAGATGATATTGGCCTTGAGATGGAGCCTACATGGGATGATTTCATAGAAGCTGTAAAGGAAGAATACTACCCCATTGGAGCATATGATGATTTGTATATAGAGTGGCAACAACTTTGCCAAGGTAAGGGACAATCTATTCAAGATTACACTGACATTTTTCATTCGCTATCTGCGAGATTGGACATCCAAGAAAGTGAGAAACATAAGGTTATCAAATATCATGGTGGACTATAATGGTACATATGGGGAGAAATGGAACTCTTCAATTTGGAAACCATCGATGAGGCATACAAGTTCACAGTGAAGATTGAGCAGAATCATGGAAGAATGAATATGAAGATTCAACCCTCAAAATGGAAAAGTGATCAAATAGGTCAAACATAGGCCAAAATTAGAGCAAAAGGAAGGAAATATTGGGAAGTGGTGTGATTATCACAAATCTGGAACTCACTCCAAAAAATAATGTCGAGCCATCAAGTCCCTGCTTTCTGAGTCATAATCCTCAACATCTACTACTCTACCTCATACAAACCTTATAGTCAAAGAGGTTGAAGAATAAATTATAGATGCTGATCTTGAAGCCATTGTTGCTTCATCATAGACCCACGAGGAGAGGCTAGATGATAAGGAAAGGTTGTTTCACTCTAAGTTATGGGTGAGAGGTAAGCCTCTACATTTCATTCTTGATAGTGGAAGTTAAAAGAATTTAACCTCTGCTAATGTTGTGAAAAGCCTAAATATATCCAAGAAGCCTCACCCAAAGTGATACAGTATTGGATGGTTGAGTCCAGGGAGAAACCTCTGTGTCACCCACCAATGTCTTCTCTTATATGCAATATAACCTTTCCAATATGAGGTCTTATATGATGTGGTCAATCTCGATATTTGTGATGTACTCTTTGGTTAGCCATTCATGTATGATTGACATGGTATATATGAATCAAGAACTTGAAGGATCACTCTCACTCTTGGAACACGATGCTATAGGGTACTAGAGGTACCACCTTCTACATCTATCTCTCTGATTAGTGCCAAGAAATTTGTTCTCATGGTGGTCAAGCCACAAGAATCCAAAAGGGCTGATGTTACAACCCTGACTACAAAAAAAACATAAAAATAGAAGTAAATAGATAATGAGTTGAAAAAGTTCATGACCTTCCATCCACAAAATGATGGTCAGATAGAAATGGTGAATGATCGGGCCCTGCATAGTTCCATAAATCACAGTCCCTTCTAAGTATGCATTAGGAATCAAATCAAAGTAAAACTGGCACACTTGATGAAAAATATTGATAAAATGGGAACCATTGCTTCTCAAGGAGGGAGGAATGATCCAAGAAATAATTTAGGTGAAAATTTGGGTGATGGGTCCACCCCAATTGATGACAAAACTTTTGAGAGCCATAACTTTTGCACCGTAGCTCTAATTGACTCACAGTTTCAACTGTTGGAAAGATAATAATGAGTGGAACATCATAAGATGGCATAAATATTTTCTTGATGAAGTTTGACCTTGAAAAACCCAATGTAAGTGCCCCAAATTTCAATTTTAGTAGTGCATTCTAAAATTAGTAAGTTTCTAAAACTAGTAATTTCTCAAATTCTATATTGTTGTAAATCATGAAAGTCAAACCACTTAATATCTCTTGATATTGGTGACCTTCCAAATCCCTCTCACACCTTAAAAACATGTATAAATAAAGATGTAACCCAAAATGGAAATTAGACATCTCTTCTCAGAGATAAGCATATGTTTGGGTCTATAAATTTGATCAATAAAAAATCTCTTCTTAGAGATAACATTATTTGAATTGTGTTGTTCTTATTTCTTGAATTATATTTCAACCAAAGCTTTCAAGTTTTGGATCAAACTAGGATTTTGACCAATTTCCACCAAAAATGCATAATTTGGCCGAAAAAAACTAAAACATGCTAAATGATGTGAAAGTAACATATTCAAGTGCTAATTTTGGCTAGGGTATCATTTGGGCAATACAATTTATGGGATAGCTAACTTTGGTCAAATAATTCTGAGTCAAAATGCCAATTTTACACCTAGGTGCTTTAGATTACTCTTTCTTATCAAGTCTCTTACACAATATACATGCCTTTGTTATTTTCTATTAGTAACATCCTAAATAGGAATATGGTTGCAATTCATCTGACATCACCTTCTAATTATAATGCAGTCAAATTTTAGACCAATAACAAGGCATTCTGATCAATTTGAGTAATTTATGCATAAAGTGCTTAAGTATGCTTAAGAGCTAATTAACCTAAATCAAGGCATAATTAAGAATTCCATGGAAATTTGTTGAATATTTGCATCATCAGGTGACCTCATTTCTTAGGAAGACATCTCTAGGCCATAAATGCTACAAATATCAAGATTCATGCCTCCCATGCCTCATCAAAGCCCTCCATACCTCTTAATCTCTCCTGTATCCAAAATATTGATGAGCCTATTTATGGATTTTAATTAAATAATTTTATTAATCCTTAGCAACACATCTCAATCTTGAGATGGATGGTTAAGGTTGATTCTAATCAATCTCAAAAATCTAAAAATAGAGAGGCCATGAACATCATTTCTAAGTTATTTTGGTGCAAGGTTATAATTTAAAAATATCTTCAAGGAGCCATTGCAATTAGTGTCACCATGCTAAATTGATTCCAAGCCAAGCTAAGCCATAAGCCAAAAGTTTTTAGGAGAAGAAGATATAGCCAAGCCTCCTTTGATGAAGACTTCATGAGCACAAGTTGAGCAAGCCACTACAATAATCATTTTAGAGCATCTAAGGAAGGTAAAAGAGGGTTTTTTTTACATTTTAGTTGTGTTTTTTAGTCATTTTTGTTAACTAAGCTCTCCCTAGTATCTAGTCCTAGGGATGCTATGTTAGTTAGTGTGTTTCTTTTATTTTGTTTTCATTTTGGAACTAACACCATACTAACCATCCTCTCTTGAGTCAAATTCCTAGATCACATTAATTTTAATAAAGTTCTTGATGAATCATCTATAATAACTAGTAGGTCATAAAAAACTTCTAAAATCTTTCTATTTCTTTGGTGTGGGTAGATCCTTAATGATACTTATTTTTGCTGGGTCAAATTGAATTCTAGTAGGGAGATGTGATGCCCCAACACAATCCCTTTAGTCATAAGCATATAAAATTTTTCATTGCTCAAAGATAATTACTAGTCTTGGCAATGTTGAAGAACTTTCTCCAAGTTGGTAAGAGTTTTTTCAAATGTTTTCCCATAGATAGTGAAATCATCCATATAGATTTCAACACATTCATGGGAGAGATCAAAAAATATGCTCAAAATAGCCCTTTGAAAAGTAGCTAGGGCATTGCAAAGACTAAATGGTAAGACAACATAGGCATAGGTTCCCTAAGGGCAAGTAAAAGTGGTTTCATCTTGCTCTTGTGGAGAAATTTATATCTAATTATAACCACTATAACCATCTTGGAATGAAAAATACTCTTTCCCTACTAATGTATCCAAAACTTGATCAATAAATAGAAGGGGAAAGTGATCCTTCCTGGTAGCATAATTAAAATATTAATAGTCAACACAAATATGCCATTTACCCCCTTTATTAGGTATAATAACCAGGACATAAACCCACTAGATATCCAAAATAGGATAAACAAATCCTACATCCAAGAGTTTTTGCAACTCAGTTTTGACAATGTCTTTAACTACATGATTCACTCATCATTGGGGTTGGTGAATAGGTTTGCATTATTATTTAATTTAAATATGATGCATGCAAAACTTTAGGGGTATTCCTTTCATGTCATGGTAATCCTAGGCAAATGCTATCGTGTGTTTTATCAGCATTATAAGTAACTAGTTTTCTTGTTGGGGTGTTAAGGAGGTGTTGATGTTGAGAGGTTTATTTGGTTTAATATCTACTTGATTTATTAAAGCGAGCATGATTTCTATGTTAGAAATTAAAGGAGCATAACTAAATTAATAGGGAAGTAATTGATGGAATGTCCAAATGTCCTTTATGGTTTTGACAAGATCATTTTTAGGAAAATTATTCTGAAGGGGCCATAGTGTACATTCTAACATGTTTGTGGCTTAGGATCTTATTAATAGGTATTTTCCAAGATAGTAGTAAGGATAGTGTCTTCTTCTTGTGCCTACAAAGATGGAATCCTATCAATTATGCAGAGAGTTTTCAAGGGGATAACTTCTTCAAAGTCATCAATCCAAGGTGTTGGGCCATTATTCTAGGAAGGCTAGGCTAGAAGATAAAGAACTAGTTTTTTAGTGTCAATTCTATTGGAAATTAATATTTTCCCTGACCTACAACCAATAAAATCATCAATAGTGGCCAACCATGGGTGACTAAGGATGAGAGGTTAACCTCCCAAGTTACTTTTTGGCTATAGGACAATAAAGTCTACTAGATATTGCCAAGAGTCTATAATGATAACTGCATACACATAATATTTTCAAACTTTTACTGATTACTAACACTTTATATCTTGCACAAACTTGTCAAGTATCAATCTCTCTAATTGTACACCCTAAGGGGTGTACTAGGAAAGGGGTGGCTAGACCATTAGTACTTTTAAAGATTATTATCCCTTTTACCACTTGCCATATACACACTCTTCTTTTAAAAACATTAACCCTAAGCTTATTCTTCTTAGCCTTAACTATTCCAATTATTTTCCTCTTTCCATCCTCATTTTCTTGCCTTAATTCCATTTTGAACTATTAGTTGTACTATGTTGATGATGGTTGACCCTATATAGTTTAGGGGTATCGTTCACTTTTTAGGTTTGATAGCCCTTTGATTAACCTAGCTAAAACCTAGTGAATTGTCCTAAATATACAAGGCCATCCATGGCTGACCTTCTATAGTTGATGTTTTTGGAAGGATTTAGGGAAATATATGCATATATATAATTTCATTTCCAACCATTTAAAGATAGATAAGTGAAGAAGAATAAGTGTGAATAAACATTTGCTTATTAACCATTTTACTTGAGGGATAAAGATTAGGGTTCCATACTTTCCTTAGAGATATGAATCTTATCTTGTGGAGAAGCATTTTGGATGCATAGATAGGTTGTGTATCCTAGAGAAGATTTGTATTTTTTATCCTCACATACCACAACAATGTCTTGCAAAACACCTTGGCCAAAGGAGAGATTAAGGCTCAGTAGGTTCCTCATCAAAGTAAGTATTCCTAACTTTATTTCTCCTTTATAAATTCTCTCTTCTATGTATTAGGATTACATGTACTTTAACATGAATATATCTATTCTATCAATGTTTAGTTTAGTTGTTTATTTTGTTTCTACCCCACATTTTGTGCCACAAGCTTTAAAGTGCACTAGATTAGATTTATTTTCTTGTTTATTAGATATAGGTGAAATATTAAATCTTAAGACTCTTTTAGGGTTATTACATGATTGTGTTATACTACAGGATTTAGAACCCTACCTCATATGGTGTATTATGATAAGTGATCTCATAATCAAGTCTAGTGGATCCCCATATTAGTCATGCTTCTGCTTAATAAATATATTCCCAATTGGAGGTGTAGGTATGCTCTATTTATTTGAGCCATGATTGATTTATAAACATTATGAATTTATGGTTACATAAATTATAGTGAACCCAATGTGAATATAACCCTTTCAAGATTTATTTTACTTTATTTAATTTTTTTAGCATTATTTTTATCATATATCTGTCATACTAGATTGACTCTGTTGACCTAGTTCTAATCTCTGTGTGTAAGTTTTCAAGAACAGGCAATTGGATCGACTCAGATGACCCAATATAGGTTTCTAGACTTCTATTTTAGACTACTAGGTCAACCCAGTCAACCCTGTACATTTTCAAGTATCTAGTTCAACATACTAGGTTGACCTAATTGACCTTGTACATTTTTAAGCTTCTAAAATAGGTCCTTACATAGCTTGATTAATCTAGTCAACCTAGTTAGTAGGTTTTAATAGAATTACTCAAGGTTATTGATCAATAATCTTCCTCCTTTGCATATTTGATCCACTAAGGTTCCTTTTTATCTCTCTATCTCTTTCTTTTACTATCTTTCCTTTCACAATTTGTAGTCTTCAAAACTACCCTTGCATAGTCAACTGGATTGACCCTATCGATCCAGTTCTATGTTATGTGTGCTATCTAAAATAATTATGTTAACTCTAGTTGACCCTATATATTTTAAAACATTTCTTCTATAGTAAAAGTTTGACCATGTCGATCTTGTTTTATATTTTATGCATATAGTTTCAACATTATACCTTTTTTCAAGCTAGAATTAATATCTATATGCTAGTAATTAGTTCACACCTTTCTTTTTTCTTGTTGCTTGCATGCTTAGAATAGTTCACGTAGTCTAATTAGGGTGTTTTTAATTAACCATTTAGTTTCACTATTTATATTTTATGCACACAACTAAATCACATAATCTAAATAAGCACTTTAACTTTTATCAACCATAGGCCAACCTAATTGGATTTCATCACCAAGGGGGAATATGACTTGATACTCTGATCAAGTATAAAGTGTGCTTAATGGTATAGTCTAGCTAAGCACCTAACACCTTTATCACTGTGATGTGTGAAGTAAGGGGGTAGGCCCTAATACCAAGCCTGTATCATTGACACTATAGTCCCTTTCAACCCAAACTACCTAAAACCATCTTTAGATTGCTATCTAGTTCCTTAATTTACAACCAACTTTCAATCACATTTAAAATCATATTCTTAATAATCTAATAAAAAATCTTAGGTTGACCAATTAGTTATCTCTTTACTTTCCAAGTTGATTGCTTGCTCTTTGCTCAATTATGTGTGTAAAAACTTGCATTAACCAATGTTAGTGTAAGGTTTTATATTGTGTGCCTCAATTAGATTGGCATGTGTTGATCAAATTAATTGTTTGTTTCCCTTTAGCTCTTGCTTTCCTAGATTATCTACAAAAATTGTCTTATTTCAGTTCATAACTTGTTATCAACCTTTTCTTTTTCCCTGTCTGCTCTACTAGGTCAACCCAATCAACCTTGTACCTTTTTATATCATCTATGTAATGTAAAAGATTGACCTAGTTGACCTTGTACTATCTACAACCCCTTTTACCAGTTTTCCTAGTCTTTGTGCACTATATTGGATCAACCCAGTTGGCCCTATATAGTTTTTTAGTCCTTATTTTTGTGATAGGTAGACCCAATTGACCCTGTACTATTTCAATCAATTCTTGATTCTTTACCTTCTCATATTTTTTCCTTTCCTTTCATCGTAAACTTTCTATTTGATAGTGAAATTGAGTTATAGTCAATAGACATGATGAATCTTACCAATCCTCATAGGGTCTACCATAGATAGAGTAGGGCTCCTCTCTTAGATGCTAGTAATGTTTATATTTCCACTCATATAATGAACTATGGCCCCCCTCATAATACCTTAAAAACATAATCCTCTTTTATCATTAGAAGACCAACCTAAATTAGAGTATACTCCTAAGATGCTCTTCTTTATTTCAAAATTTCCTCAACATCAAGGAAATGATCCTTCTACCATTTACAATCTTATGATTAGTGGTCAAGTTGAAGAACCCCATTAACCTACTCCTACATTCTCAATTATTTTTGGGGGTACCACTTTCTTTGATTATAAGCCTCTTCCTTTAATTATGACTCCTTCTCATACCATGACTTCTTCTTCTCTAACTTCTTCCACCTCCATGCCTAGTATATCAACTAACCTGGTAGGTTCTACATCTAGTGGATCTCTCTTAGAATCCACTATCCTTAATCCATCCACTAGTTCTTCATTTTATACCCAAAGCAATCATGCTTCTATTACTTCTTCCTCTGAACCATTCACTAGTCCATATTTTACTACACAAGCAAATTTTACCACTAGTTCATCTCATTATCATAATTCCTCTCAAGCTCCTATCAACACCAATAGTGGTATCCAAGACACTAATACTAACACTAATTATTATAATAATGCTAATCAAACACATCAAATTTTGTTTTTAACTCTCAATCAAATGAATACATTTCAAGCTCATAATCCAAATCAAATGATGAGAATGCAAAACCACCTTCTCAACCTTCAATGTCATCCTCAACCAATGGCTTGGGGCACACATAACCAAAATGTTCCACCACATTTTATTCAATATTTTCAAGGAAATATCATTCCTCAACCTCCTTTGGTCAACAAAGCCATCGAGGGTATATAAATTAAACCTCTCACTACTCAAATTGCTAACTTTGACATAGGAAGTATAACACCTATAATTTTTTATAATGGATTAATTAATCCTACCCTTCATCTTAAGACATTTGAAAATATTTATAAGGATTAGGTCAAATTAAATACCTTTTTTGCTATCAAGCTCTTTGCCAAAGCCCTCATAGGTGATGCCTTGGATTGATACAATTAACTTAGACCACATTCCATTACTAGTTTGGAGGATTTAGTGAATGTTCTAGTGCAAGAATTATAAACTAGTGATCTTCTTGAAAACACTTTGGCCCATTTCATAAATTTCAAACAAAATGAAAATGAAACTATTCAAGCCTTTGTTAAAATAGAGAAGACTTTGTCAATAAATATGAACATAATTTGGCCATTGATAATATTTTCCATCTCTTTACCAATTCCTTCTTTCCTAAATTATAATATTGAGTACATACTCTCTCTCTCTCCATGTACCTTGGAAGAGGTTATTGACCAAGCCAAATGACAAGATTTACTTATGCATATATTCAAACCACCCCAACATTTTGTGAGTCCTCATCTATTACTAAAGAGCAAAAACCACAATATTACCAATGATGGTGTTATAGATTCTTATGACACCATTCATAATGTTCAAGTTGTCATTCCTAACCAATCTTCAGAACTAGCTCCCCCTTCTCAAAAATATATTAATCCTTAGTTCTCTTCACTAAATAACATTAATGTTCACAAACCTCTATTCTTAGCTAAATTGCTTAAGAGTCTACCCAGTCCTCTTCCATGAGATATAGACCCTACTCATCCTATGAAATATTGGTATGATCCTAACAAGTTTTATTGGTTTCATTCTAGTTGGAGTCATTCTCATGAGACCTATAGACAACTTCATAATTTAGCTATGGATTTTATATGTGGTCCTAATTTTGATCATGATTCCATCATTCAAAAGCATCAATAAGCTTATGAAATTATTTTTAAGGACTATAAAACACATGAAAAAAATCAAGCCTTAAATCAAGCAAATACTCATTTAACTATCTATAAAGACCCTCTTCCTAATCATCAACCAATTCAAGACACCTAAGACAAGCCTACCACTTCCACAAATAATGTATAAAGTCTTGTTGAACAAACTTCTAAAGAGGATGTGGTTAGCATGATTCATATGTGAAGGGTGGTGGCTTTCATTGATTCAAATCCTATCTATACTCCTCTTTTATCTAAAACATATCATGTTATCTAAGATTCTTCTCCAATTCATTTAAATGAGTTGGGGGAAAGATGACCTTATTACCTGTGATGATCCAATTTATGATTCTCACTTGGAAAACACTTCCCATTCTATTTATACCATTCTTCCATCATCTTCCCATTACCATCCCACCTATCACTATCTATGTCAAGGTGATGATCTTTAAATTTCCCATTTCTTATAATATCTTATTTGGTAGGTCATCAACTCATTGAATGAGAGATATCACTGCTTTTGCCTACCAATGCATTAAATTTCCTCACAATGGATCCATTTACAAGATTTATGGTGACACTAACCCTTATAATTTCAAACAATTCCAATATTGTGGCATCTTCAAGATTCATACTCTTGAACCTTTTCTAAGCATTCCATTTTATGAGTCTCAACATCTCAAGTTTCTCATTAATTCAACCTGAGGTTACAGTGGGCATCCTGAGCTCATTGGTAACATTCATTCTAATCTCTTAGATTTTGATGATGATAAGCCTAATGAGATCAATTTAAAGATAAAAAATTCTAATCTCTCACCTTATCTCATCTCACAACTTCTTACTTCTTTGTAGCTTCACTCTTGCAAACCTCATTATGATGATATTCCCATAGTCTTAACCAAGACTAGGCATTATATTCACCATACTTCATTAGATGACAAGGTTATCCCTACCTATGTCATTGCTCTTCAAACCTTGAATTATGATGATAGTTATTCATTATATGATCCATTATTAGGTGGACTTATATAATCCCACAATGTCAACATTGTTTGTTATCATTCTTATTTACTTAAGTATTTTCATGCATCTCATCATTTTACATCACTTATATTTCCTAATTATTTTATTTTTACCCTTTATCAGATGGTAGAGATGGAATTAACACCTCTAGTTTTTGAGGATCCATGTAGGATTATTCTCATGGATCATGTTATGATCGGGCCTTACCTTTTTGATAGGTATTCTAACCCTCATAACTGGTTTACCCTTGAGGTTAGAGTAACTCTCCTTAGACCTTATATAGATATTTATCCTCCCTTAGTAGAGCCTATTATAATTAAACCTCTTCTCACTCTTACTATAGTTGATCTTGTTCCCACTCCTTCTATTTTTGAGCTTACCCCTATTTCCTATTCCATTACTCCTTCTATTGAGCCTAGTTCCATTCCTTCATCATCACCATCCCTTGTTGATGGTTTGATTATTTTATCTAAGATGGATCCTCTACCCAAAAATGAGCCAACGAGTGTTATATCTCTTCTTCCACTCCTATTATATCTCCTTCTATGAGTGCTTCTACTAAAACCACTCATGAGTGTATCTATTACTTCTATGGGATAGATAATCATTCTTCCACCCATTATCATAAGTTATGACAATATATTGATACCTTTCATCCTTCTTCCCCATCATTAGACAAAGATATACATCCCTCAAAGGTAATTCCTAAATATCTACCCAAGTATGGTGAGGTATATTGTCTATGGCATCTATGCATCAACCATCATATTGATCATTATCACATCCTTCAACAACATCTTAAGGATCACCTTATAGCCATTATTGGACCTTCTACCACTCCTCCCAAAAGTCATCCCTACAATAAGGCTCCTCCTTCATCTCCCATGGTTTGTAATGAAATTACTTTAGGAATTAAGTATAACAAGAGAATTATATCTAAATATGACTGAAATATATGCAAATATATGATAATAGATAAGCCACTTCGAGGGGGAAACCTCCACAAGATTTAGTAAGAGCAGAATTCAAAATATGATGATAAATGATTACCCACTACCTCCTATATATAGTCTAACTAGGCCATGGTTACTCCATAGGCCGACCTACTAATCTAAAGAAAACATAGATAAATGTAATATAATGTCAAAGAGGGATAAGTAAGCCACAAGTTCAATAATACTATCCTCATACATGTGATAGGTTAGGGGTGTAGCATGCCCTTCCCCTTCAAACCAACATTGTCCTCAATGTTGAACACGTGTGGATGTTGTTGCAGAAATTCTTCACCTTCCCAAGTTACATCTTCACTACTTTGGTTTTTCCACTTGATCAAATATTCCTTAATCTCTCTGGTTCTCAACCTCTTAGTACATGTTTGGAGGATCTTCTCTGGTTCCAAAATCCCTCATCCTTCTTCATCTAGTTCTAGGAGCTCTATTTGGGCAAAAACTTTTTGTCCAATGACCTTCTTCAAACAAGAAACATGAAATATTGGGTGTATGTGAGATGAATGAGGTAACTCGAGCTTGTAAGCCACACTTCCAATTTTTTGTAGAACCTGATAAGGGCCATAATACTTTGGAGCAAGTTTGTTGTCCTTTTTCTATTACTTCAAGGACATCTACTTGTAAGGTTGCAAACAAATAAATACCCAGTCACCCACCTCAAAATTTTGCTCACTCTAGTGTTGATCTACTTGTTGCTTCATCATATTTTTTACCAAGGCCAAATTCTCTCTCAAACTAGCCAAAACCTCTTGTTGATGTTGAATGTTCTCTTCCACATCTCGAACCTTGGTGTGCACCTTTAATGAAGAAGTGATGGAAGGTGGATGGTAACCATACAATGCTAGAAATGGAGACATTTTAGAAGAGGTATGGAAAGATGTGTTATACCACCATTCTACAAGTGGTAGCCATTTGACCCAATGTTCTTGTTTATCTGATACAAAACAACAGAGATACCCCTCTAAACATTTGTTAACCACTTCAGTTTGTCCATCAAATTGGGGGTGGTAAGATGAGCTATGAGCTAGCTGAGTACCCAAACAAGAAAATAGTTCAGTCTAAAAATTACTCATGAAGATAGGATCATGATCACTTACAATTATTTTTGGGATTCCATGTAATTTGAGAACTGCTTCCATAAAAATAGCCGCAACTATACTTGCTGAAAATGGGTGTGAGAGAGCACAAAAATGGGCATATTTTGTAAGCCTATCCACAATGACCAAAATAGCATTATTACCTTCAGAACAAGGCAACCTAGTGATGAAATCCATGGAAACCTCCTCCCACCTTTGACTAGGAATTGCTAATGGTTGTAACAAACTTGGGGTCTTAACTGTTTCACCTTTATTCTGTTGGCATATCATGCATTCTTCCACAAACTTTTGTACATCTCCCTTGAGTCCTTCCCAAAATAATTATTTCTTAATTCTATGATAAGTTTTCAAGAACCCTGAGTGTCCCCCAAGTGGAGACGCATGCAACTCTGCAAGAATCTTATGCTTAAGCTTTGAAGTTTTGCACAAATATAACCTACCCTTATACCATAGGACATTACCTTTCCATTCAAAAGTTTTAGAGGATAAATTACCTTGCTGGAGATTTTGAATCAGAAATTGTGTATCCTTGTCTTGCTCCCATTCTAACCTAGCTTCATCCACCCAATCTGCTTGCAATATGGACATTGCACAAAGTAATGCTTCTATGGATGCATCCCATCTAGATAGTGCATCTACTACTACATTATCTTCACCCTTCTTATAGATGATTTAAAAATCATAACCCAACATTTTGGTTACCCATTTTTGTTGTTCCTCAGATGATAATCTTTGCTCCATAAAGTATTTGAGACTATCATGATCTGTTTTCACCTTAAAGTGTCTACCCATCAGATAAGGCCTCCATTGTTTAACTGCATGAAGAATAGCCATCATTTATTTCTCATAGATAGGTTTTTTTAGATTCTTACATTTGAATTGATGAATTTAAAATGTAATGGGTCTTCCTTCCTGCATTAGTACTGCCCCCAATCCAGACCTAGAACCATCACATTCAATAGTGAATGCTTGTGAGAAGTCTGGAGTAGCCAAAACTGGAGTGGTGCACATAGCTACTTTTAGTTTCTCAAATGCCTTGGTGGCATCATCATTCTAATGGAAAGCATCCTTCTTTAGCAATGTAGTGAGTGGAGTTGCTATGCTTCCATAACCTTTCACAAATCTTCTATAGTAACCTGTTAGTGTAAGAAAATCTTGAAGGTTTTTGAGAGTTTTTGGCATGGGCCATTCCATTATCGCTTTGATCTTTTGAGGATCAACTTTGACCCCTTCATGGGAAACAATGTGACCAAGGTACTCTACCTCCTATACTCCAAAATCCCATTTAGATGGTTTCACATAAAGTTGGTGCTTCTCCAAAACTATTAACACTTGTTTCACATGTTGCAGATTTGCTTCCCATGTCTGACTATAAATCAATATGTCATCAAAGAAAACTAGCACAAACTTCCTTAAAAAAGGCCTAAAAATAGTGTTCATCAAGCTTTGAAAAGTAGATGGTGCATTTTTAAGACCAAAGGGCATTATCAAAAACTCATAATGGCCCTCATGTGTTTTAAAAGCAGTTTTATGAACATCTTCATCCTTGATTCTAATTTGATGGTACCCCGAGCAAAGATCCAATTTTTTGAAATAATTAGCACCATGCAACTCATCAAGTAAATCATCAATTACTAGAATAGGAAACTTATCTTTGATGGTATACTTGTTGAGTTCCCTATAATCTGGGCACATCCTCCATGTGTCATCCTTCTTCTACACCATGACCACTGGTGATGAATATGAACTTTGGCTATGCTTGATGATCCCTGCCTCTTGTATCTCATGGACCATATTTTCAATTTCACTCTTTTGTGCATATGGATGTCTATATGGTTTGATATTTAGTGGTTGACTACTTGGAATTAGTTGAATGACATGATCATGTTCTCTTTTTGGTGGTAGTACTTTTGGCATGGCCCCAAAAATAGATGAGTGGTCTTCAAGAATTATTTGTAGATCAAGATGTGTAGATACCTTTGTGGGTTGAACTTCTATGGAGCATAATCATGCAATAATTCCCTCTGCCCCCTTTTTTAGTATCTTGGTCATCTAATGTGAACTAACCAATTGTGGAGATTTTGCATGTTATCCATGTAGTTCAATTTTCTTACCTTCAGAATGAAAGTGCATGAATAGTTCTTGGAAGTTCATCTTAATGGTACCTAAGGTTGTGAGCCATTGGACTCCCAAAAAAATGTCTGTGTTATCCATGGGAATAATAAACATAGGAGAGTTGAGATTGTACCCACCCATAGTAAGCTTAATACTTTGGCATTTGCCTAAATAATTAATTATGCCACCATCTACAATCATGACCTTAAATTTTGGTGCTGGGTAGATGAAACAGTTCAATCGAGTGGCCAACTTATGGTTTATAAAGTTATGTGTGCTCCATGAATCAATCAACACTGTCACCTTCTATTTCTTGAGGAAACCCACCACCTTAAGAGTTTGTGGAGTGCTAATACCTGCAAGTGCATGACAAGAGATTATAGGTTGGGAATCTTCAGGTACCTCCTCTATATCTTCCTCATCATCATTGGAGGCATCATCTACTTCTTCATCTTCATTTGGTCCCTCAATGTAGAATAACTTCTTCTCAGTACATCTATGTCCTTTACTCCACTTGCTATCACAACTAAAACATAATCCTTTTACACACTTTTCTTCAATTTGCTGAGGGGTCAATCTAGTAGGTGGAGGAAATGTTGATGATGATATGCTACAATCTTTGAAGTGAGTGAATGGATGCTTCTTGTTGGCTATGAATTTTTTCTCAGCTCTACATGCTAGGATAATAGATTCAAAAATATTAAGTGGATTAAACATGCATACCTCATGTTGAATGTGGTCCTTGAGTCCACCCAAAAATAGGTCATTCAAGTTTGCATCAAAAATTGTCTCCACACATAAGGATAGGTTTTGAAAATGATGAATATAATCCTTGACGGAGCTAGTTTGTCACAATTTTGCTATTTGGTTGAAGTAATTATCTGTCACACTATTGTCATAGTGTAATTGTAGCTGCTCTATAAAAATTGACCAGGTGACATTGAGACTCATCTTTTTCTTTTGAGCACACAACCATCGATACCAAATGAATTGATCAAGTTCAAGATACAAGGATGCCATGGTAACCTTCTATCCACTTGGAATCTGATGTAGGTAAAAAAAACTCTCCATTTGGTTGAGCCGATTGAGTGGATCTTTTCCATTGAATTTGCGCATATCCACTTTTGGTAATAGGTTCCTCTATGGCCATGGAGTTGGATTTGAAGTAGACTGGTTAGGAGAACCACCCTAGTGGGTTTATGAAATAGAGTTAGCTTGATGATTTGATTGATTAATGTTCAAATCCATCATGATATCTCCCAAACTATCTTGTATGGATTGCATATTATATTGTATGTCTTGCACCTCACTCTGAATGCCTTGCACATTATAGTCAAGTTGGCTCACTTTGTGATCTATGTCAGAAAACCTTGGTACAAAGGGTCTATTACACCCCTTTTTGACTCCATCTCATATTTTTTATGAGTTTTTTCTAGAGTTTTAGCACCCTTTCCTTAGCCCCGAGTTTGTGGACCTGCCATAAAAGGGTTTTACGATGTCAACCCTTATTGACACTTTTGACCCAAATTTGACTAAGAGATTTTGAAATTATTTCGGCCTCAAATAAAATTATACAAAGAACAAAACGTAGCCAAATTTTTTTAAGCTTTCCCAAAATATAAACAACTCAAAAAAATTCTTTGAATTGCGCACTATAGAGCAATTTTATGAAAAAACATAAAATAGTGATAACTTTTTAAAAATAGATCCAAATGAGCTTAAATTTTAATGGAAGCTTAATTTGATTATTTATCACATCCAATGAAAAATTTTCATATAAATTCATAACCATTTTTTATATATCACAAAAATTAAAAATTTAGTGTTTCACCCACAAGATTGCCCAAATCGCAGCTTTGATACCACTTGTAATGAAATTACTTTAAGAATTAAGTATAACAGAAGAATTATATCCAAATATGACTTAAATATATCCAAATATATGATAATAGATAAGCCACTTTGAGGGGGCAACCTCCACAAGCTTCAATAAGAGCAAAATTCACAATATGATGATAAATGATTACCCACTACCTCCTATATATAGTCTAACTAGGCCATGGTTACTCCATAGGCCGACCTACTAATCTAAAGAAAGCATAGATAAATGTAATATAATCTCAAAGAGGGATAAGTAAGCCACAAGTCAGCTAATACTATCCTCATACATGTGATAGGTTAGGGGCATAGCATGGTTCCACCTCCTATGGTTCCATCACCTCCTATGGTCCCTTCAACACATTCTATGCCTTCACCCATGATTCCTTCACCCATGGACCTTCCCTCACCTATGGATCCTTCTCCACCTATGAGTCCTTCAAATGTTGATCCTTCTCCATTGATGATTCTTAAAACTCCCTTATAGCCTAATCCCATGCATTCCCCTAACCATCTCTTGCATAATTTCCCTCTTTAGCATGATCTTTTGAGCATTCCTACTTTTTATATAGAAGAGATTAGAAAAAAAGTATTTTCCTAGTATATATTAAATATTAATGAGACATTAGCAGTGTTTCATGTACATATTCATAGAGATTTATCTAATGTCTTGGATAATGTGTGTGGATAGATTTATTAGTATTTATGAGCACATGAATGGTACTTTCACATTTTCATTTGGGTTGGATGTGTGCTCCAATTTTATATTTATCTATCTATTATATGATTTGACACTATGTCAAATATTTACTTATCATATATGGTGATTTATTACTTGTTTTACTATATCTTGCTTATCTTATCATTTATATTTCACATATGGTTTCTTTATTTATCATTGATTTTTCTCTCTTGCTTGAGTTTTTCTCAAAACTCTTTTCTCTCCTCTTCATGATTATTTGCTTTCTTATCTCTATTTTCCATAGTTAATTATCATTGTGACTCTGTTATACAAACCTTGTTCCCTTTGGTCATTCTCTTAATTTTACTATGTGATAATTTAGCAAACAATCCTACTCATTACTATTTCCTTACACCAATCCACTCTTTGGATCTCCTTTTTCCCTTCTTCCTTTTTTAAAAACTAAGAATATACATAATTGAGACATGAGATCACATGTTATTTCATTGTCAAGCGTAAGTGTCTTAGTCAGTCTTTGTCTTTGGTTACTTAGCTTCCTTTAGCTTTATCCTACATCTCATTTATTGTGTATCATTTCATCTCTCATGATTGGTCATTCTAAGTTCATATGGAGGAGGAATCTTAAAAATACATAAAAAAGTTAAAAACAAAATCATTTAAATAAGGGACAGTGATATCAAAAGGAAATAATTATTCTTAAAAGTCCAATCACACTAAAAGACATGATTAAAAGAAGATATCATTCTTATATTTGAATCTCAAACTCCAAAATTGGCCTCACGAGTAGAGCCAAGGTCCTTTATGGTGTGCAGTAGGACTATTAGATTAGAAGAGGAGAATAAAAAAATATTTTAGTGCTACCTACTTTCTCATGTAAATTACCTAGTCTTCACAGTAGACCGATGGCTCTATAAGGGATTCTAAATAATGGGGAACACATCATGGGAAGGCAGGTCCATTTTAATTCTCTTATACCAATATAGCATTCATGAGTTGATATTAGTAACATTCCTATTCACTTATAAAGCTTTGTGTTTATAATGAATAGGTTTCCTTTGAACATAGATGACCACTAGTCGCTTAGTGTCTTCTCATGTCTTTAGTATGCCTCATGTCTCTTAAGGTATTCTCATAAGATGCCTAAGTCTTGATCTTTCTACACTCTATGTTTTTCATTCCCTATATCCCTCATATTTCCTCGTAAGAAGTATTCTTTTGTCTACTAATCACTCTCATTAGGGATTTCATATGTGAATTGTATTATAAGACCACTCAATAAGACCCAACCATCCCCACAAATTACCATCTTTTCCTTATTATTACCTGCATCCTTGATTACTTGATTTTTCCCAATTTTTCCACCCCTTTGTGAGTTGTAGTATAAGACCATAGATACGACTTGACAGTCCTCAAATTCTTTTCCAATACCCAATTCACAATCCAAATTACATGTGTCAAATATGAGATAAGATTTGATTGATTATGAAGTTACATCATCATTGACATGCTTCCTCAACTTGATTTAGTGTGTTTTATGCTTAATTCATTTCTCTTTCACTTTTTTATCTTCTTATTTTTTGAGTGTATTGTAATAATTCAACCATTTATTGAATTTTTCATGCTTCCCAGCTTGAATTAGTGTGATAAATTTAAGACCAATCTTTCACCAAATTTGTTTTTATTTTATACTTCCCAATCATGATTTAGTATGAATTGATTGACTTAATTCATTTGTTTGTTTACCATTTTTTCCCTTTTACATACCTTCCATTTTATTACTTTGTTTGTTATACATCCCAACATGAATTAGTATGATTTTACTTGTTTTAATTTGGTGCAAAAATCTTTCAATTTGGTTTAAAAACAAATCCATTTTTACCATCTTGTTTTACCATTTATTCGTTCTTTATACTTAGTCATTTTATTATTATTTCACATTTCCCAACTTGAAATAGAGTGTAGTACATTTTATTGATTGATTATATTTTTCCAATTCCTTTCTTGCCCATTTCTATTTAATCATGCATGTGTTTTTCATAATGATAGAAAAGAAACCACATCTCATATATTTCCTATAACATTTATACAACAAAGCTAAATACATGTGTCTAGAAAGAAATATATCCAAAACATCCATAGACCACAACCACAATGAACATCCATAATAAATCATAATGATAACATCCACAACCAATAATAAATATGCCAAAATGATCCATATATATAAATCTCATGAATTTGATACGACAAATACAAATCATATACAATGCTCTAGATTTATGGCTCAGTCTCATCCTATCTATCTCATGGCCTAGCCATGCTACCTATTGAGGCCTTAGTCTAACTCCTCTAAATAGTACATTATAATGAGGCCATCAAAGATCTTACTCCCTCTACCTATTCCTGTAGGTGTGCTACATGCAATTGTTATTATGTTAGCTAGGTCTGAATCTCTATCATCTACACCACTATAGCTAGATGCACAACTCTCTCCTTAATTAGGGCCAACCATAACCTACATCTCAACTTCACCCATATTTTTTAGGGGCTAAATCCTCTCTCTTTGTACCCATAACTATCTTTCTACCTCCCCAACTAGTCTAAACCATCTTGCTTGAGTTAGGGCAAATGGTACATTGGGGTCCTCCAATGTAGTAGGGTTATATAGATGTAGAGTCTCATCTAGGACAACATGGAATGCTCCCCTCACTAGGTAACCTCCATATCTCCTTTGCATCCTTAGTTATACCTATAAAATCACACTAGATGAATATTAAATCATTGTTATATCTCAAAATATCTATTTATCTCAACTTCCAAATAAACACTTAAAGTAATAATTTAACCATATTTTCTTACCTATCTGTGTCTCGACAACTATGGTCTCACCATCTATGAAACTACCTATCAAAATCTCCCCATTTATGTGACCTTATAGTACCTCCTCTATAGGCCAAATCCTCATCTTAAATCCTTCTATCATGGCTTATGTCTGTCTCAACCTATGCTTGAGTGGTTTCTTTATCATCTGTCTCTCCTCTAGTTCCTCTATTAGTTTGTCAAAGATGACATTGATATCTCCTATTAACTCTATCATTATCATGTCCTTGGTAGTCATAGCTCCTCCTACTATAGAATTAGTAGTAGTACATTTGGTATCTCTACCTCTACCTTGCTATCCTCCTACTCTACTCCCCATCATGCTCAACCAGTCCATAACTATTCATGACATGGTTTGAATGTTGGTCTCACTATTTATGGTCCTGGCCTTCTCTTTCCTCATGGATCCCTCACATGATTGACCCAATATTCAAGCATCAATATTAGTGTCATTGGGTGAGGTAGGACCATCTATCTTGGCACACATTCTAGTAGATGTGGCTCTCTCCACCACATGTAGTGTCTAATAACCTCTATCCTCTTTGTTATTAGTGCAACTATGTGCCATCTAACCCATGTAGTTGCTATGTTTCTATATGGCTGCCATACTATGTCTATAAATCTCATTGAATACTATGTTAACACATGGGGCATGGACCATGCTACTTGGTCCTCTCTCCATCTTCATACTTGAGGTGACCTATCATTGACTGCATGGGGCAACCCAATCGACCAATACATAAAAAAACCTCTCATAAATCCAATTTTTTAGTAATATATTCAATCCCATGGTCTTCTATCCTCTTACTAATATATCATATAGATCATGAATGAGATGGACCTAGGAGATAGATCCTAGATCATATAGAACTTGCTCCTCTAGTATCATCTTACTCAAGGCTATCATGAATAGTGGTACCTTACCATCCAAATTATGATATAACACCTACTGTGTCACAAGTTTTACCAAAAATTTATAGATATATAAAATCTATGATGTATATACATCATCCATACTAACTGTCCATCCTCCCAAAATCATTACTAAGCCTATACCCCACATGGCTAAGGCTCTCCTCTCCTCTATGCTATCTGGTATCCCTGTGGTCAATGGTGCTCCTACTATGGGAAACTAAAGGATGGCATGGACATCCTCTAGTGTGATGGCCACCTTTATCACATCCCCATACACATCCCATTTGAAGGTGTTAGTCAGTCATTCTTATCAACCAAATAACATGACTACTAGATTTGAACTCATGGGGATCCTACACATGTCAGATATGCCTCCTAAACCTATGGATAATATTATATCCCTATCTCTATCTAACAATCACTTTAATAACAATGGTAACTAGACCATGTCTACCAATCTCAAAAACCTCCATCATCTTTGAAACCAAGAAATAAAAAAGGATGCATTAGTTCTTTCATGTCATGTATAGTCAAAATACATTCTTTTTACATTTTTAAATAAAAAACAAGCCTAATTACTTTTAAACTTATTAATTTATTAATTTTATCCTATTTATATCCTACTCAGTCCTTGTTACCCTCCTTTGGTCATTTCAAACCATTTTATCCCTCTTTCATATTTTTGCATGTTTTTATGCTTATTTTGGTTCTTTAGTCAAACTAGTTTTGACCAAAATTTTCCTATTTTTCCTTGGTTGAATCCAAAAACTTAGTTAAATCTCTTATTTTCCCCTTCCTAAGTGTTGCATTATCATTCTAAACCTTTTGAATCAGTTAGCAACCTACATTATGATGGTGGTCTATAAAATGTACAAGGTTGACCCATACCTACTCAATTGACACTATGGATTCCACCCAATTTCAACCTATTGGGTCGACTGGGTTGACCCAGTTCATTCTGCTTGTTGACCCCTTATACTTTTCCTAAAAATGTGCATTTTAATTGCTTTCTTCCTGATTCCTCTAAACCTATTTCCAGTCTTCCTATTTTCTAACCCTAGAATCTAATTTTATTTCATTCTGACATCTAGAAATGCTTAAAATTCAAAATTACTAAAATTCACATAATTTAAAAAAATTCAAAAATTGGTTGGATATTCTTAGTTACATACCTACAGTATACCTACTACCACCTATGGAGCCTCTCCCTATCTAGCTTGTCATATCCTCACCATCCTAGCTTGTTTTCTCTCCAGAGCTATCTTTTCTCTCCTTCACAAGTTAAAATAACAAAATGACTTCTCTTTCCCATATTTAAAAACACTTTTTAGCAATTCAAATTCTTCAATTATTGTCCCATATATTCTTTATTCTATTTATATCTTTGTTTTTACTCATCTATTTTCAAAACCATAAAATGCATTATATTCATGATGACATAGAGATTATTTTTTTACTATCATGTGTCTATCTTCTAAAATTTTTGATTTTGTATTATTTTTTGCACTAACTTGTACAGGTTCACCTAGTGTTCTTCACATTAGACACCTTCACTTCTCTTGTAGTCTGCTTCTTTATCTACAACACTAAGGTAACTAAAGGTATATGTTTTTCAATTCTATCCTTTCCTTTATCTTGTTTTCTACTTATTACACTTTAATTATCATCAACATTGTGTGTTATCATGTTATTTTCTTGAAGCACCATCCTATGTTGCACTTACATGAAACACGATGAGCTTTGAGTGGGGTATATGTATACAGATAATATTTTCAAAATTTTATTGATTATTGAAACTTTGATCTTATAGGAACTTATCAACTATCAATCTCTTTGAGTGCATGCCCTAAGGGGTGCACTGGGAAAGGGGTGGGTAGACCATCAATGCTTCATATGATTATTGTCCCTTTTACACTTTCCATCTACAAACTCATCTCTTAAAAACATTAACCCTAAGCTTATTATTCTTAGCCTTACCTATTCTATTCATTTTCTTCTTTCTATCCTCCTTTTCTTACCTTAATTCCCTTTTGGACTATCGATTATACTAGGTCAACCATGGCCAAACCTATATAATTTAGGGGTATTTTTTCACTTTTTGGGTTTATTAGCCTTTTGGTCAACCTAGCTCAGACCTAGTGAATTATCCTCTAAAAACATATAGGTTTGATCATGGCTGACCTTGTAAAATAGATGTTTCCAAGAGGATTTATGGAAAGATCCACCTATATATATAAGTTCATTTCCAACCATTTTTAATAAGAAAAGTGTAGAAGAATAAGTGTAAATAAACATCTGCTTATTGACTATTCTACTTGAGGAATAAAGCTTAGGGCTCCATAATTTCTTTGGAGAAATAGATATTGTCTTGTGGAGAAGTATTTTGGATGCATATATAGGTTGTGTAGCCTAGAGTTGATTTATCTTTGTTATCCTTACATACCACAACAATCTCTTGTGAAGCACCTTGGCCAAGGGAGAGATTGAGGCTCAATAGGTTTGTCTTTAAATTTAAGTATTCCTAACTTCATTTCTCTTTTATAAGAGTAGATAGATAATGTAGTTGTGCTTATCTCTTCTATGCATTAGGATTCTGTATACATTGACATGAGTGTATATCTTCTATGCATGTTTAGTTTAGTTATTTTTTATTTCTAACCCCCACTTTATGCCACAAGATTTGGTGTACATTAAATTAGATTTACTTTCTTGTTTATTAGACATAAATGAAATATCAAACATTAAAACTATTTTTGGGTTTTTTCATGATTGTGTTATATTTTAGGCTTTAGAACCCTATCTCACATGGTGTATTGTGACAAGTAATCCCCTTATCGGGTCTAGTGGATCCCCATATTGGTCATGCTTCTGCTTAACAAATGTATTCCCAATCAAAACTGTAGGTATGCTCTATCTTATTTAAACTAGGATTGATTTATAGACATGATGCATTTTTGATTTCATATAATATCCAAGTCTTCAATAATCCCCTTAGGCTTAACATTTGACTTATCAACCATCTAGAGGATGGTGGGTGTTGGATAGAGAGTTGTTAGTTTTAGTTACTATATGGTCTCCATGGTTATCACGTTGATGGCTACACCCAAGTCAATTAAAGTATTAGAGATGGGTTGGCCATAGATGCTAACATTACTACAAGACTTCCATAGTCAAAATATTTTGGAGGAACTATGTTTCCCAACATAATACCTACTAGTTGGCCAATAAATTGGACTTTTTAAAGATCCTTCTTCTTGTTTTTTTCAAACATAGCTCTCTAATAGCCTTATTATAGATAGAAACATATTTTATTTCTTGAAAGAGTGGGATTTTTATGTACACATTCTTGAGTTATCCTAAGATATCAAATTTGGGATCTAGTTTAGGATGTGATATATTCAATATCTTTAAAAAAAGAGGATTGCCAAATTATTTTTGGTTTTCTAGTGGACTTGGCTCAAGACTGGCCATGGGCAGTTTTGGATTAGTATGGAGTGGATCATGTTCTTAAAATTTTTATATTATTATGGGTGAGGTGGGTTTTGAAATAATGCATCCTAAGTGAGGTTGGACTTGAATAATATCCAAGGTATATGTTAGATATTTCATTATTTTGATGGATTGTGTTGGTTGAACTAACTTATTAGCAGGGTTGAGGATGGGATTGATGGGTAATTGAGTGGGTCAAATAGGTTACTGAGTGTTTAGTATTAAGGCCTAATATTTTTATTGTTGTATTTTTTGAGGAAATTCTTGATTACCTTTCCATTATGGATTAGAGGGAAATATCCATTACTAGTTTTAGAATTGCCTAGGTTGAGGTTATTGTCCATTCTGTTGCATCCATAAGTGATTCTAGGGTAGCTACCAATTTAAATGGGGCCAATTTTTGTTGGGTATATTCATACAAGAACCATATTAAGGATTATTTGAGAATTGATAATTTTCAAACATAGATTTTGATGACATACTTGATCTTTTCACCTATGGTTTCTATTGGGCCACCTAAAATACTTGATTGTCATCTCCTCTTATAACATGTATCTCCACTATTTTAGGATTCTCTTTAGTTATGTTAGATACCTAAGATTTCATATAATGACATTTGCATTCCAATTTTTTTTTGCATTTAGGGCAATAGGTGGCTAAGGATTTTTTAGTTTCTTCTTGCTTCCTCAGTGTATGTGATGTATCAACCTAAGTAGCTAGGTGACTAATAATGTCCTTATTCATGTCTTATAGTAGGTTAATACTTCACCTTTAGAAAATCTTGTTGTAGATTATGAAGGAAGGGTTAAACCCCTACTTTTGTTTATGGTTAATCTAGAGTAGTTTGTACATATAAATATTAGTTCATTAAAGGATAGTGTAGAAATATCACCACCAGACATTAAATATAGTGCCTCTAGATAGTCATCTCTAATTTATTTTAGGAATTTCAACTTGACCAATTATTTCTCCATTACAATATGTTTATTTTTTTACAACTTGAACAAAAATATCTCCATATATTCTTCTAATGACTCATCATCAACTTGTGTCATTTTGAATATGTCATCTCTCCTATAGTTTTTTCCTTTAAAATAGTCTTGATAGTTCATTAGAAATGTCTCCTTCATTTATTCCCAAGTAGAAATGACATCCTTTCCAAGTCCCATAAACCATCTAAGTATTGCATCTGAGTGTTGCTGGAAATAGTTTGAGTTTTTGAGCATCTTGATTATAATCATAGCTATAGTATAAGATGTTGAACTCAAAAATAAATATGTTTAGATCCTTAGATGCTTTTCCCCTAAAGGTAGGGAGGGTGGAGTGAGGAATATTATTCGTGGGTACATTTATGTCAGGAGTAAGGATAGGAAATGTGAAGGTAGTGGACTCATTGGTAGTGTTTTATTCCTAAAGATCATTCATGCATACTCTTTGTGTTGTTAGATCAAAATTTATTACCACCCACCTCTCAAAATTCTTATCAATTCTTCTATTTCTTGGGGTGTAGAAGATGGATACTTTATCTTTTTTCTTAAGAATATATGGTTTTTTATATAATGGGGATGGTGTATAGTTTTTATAGGATTTATCTTGTGTCTCAACAAAGAGTATTTATAAATTAAAAGATTTTATTGGCTTGGTACTCCTTCTAGGAGCAAGAATAACCTTGAATGTCTCCTTAGCAAGAAATTTGGATGACAGGGGAAGGTGAACTTTAGATTCACAAGTATGAGGTTATAGGGTGGGAATTCTCAAGGGTGGTACATGTGGGTCTCTTTCAGGGGTATGAACCTCTTCAAGGTCTCCATCTTGTGTTATGAATCCAACCAAAAATTCCTCCTTTTCTACCTCTTTTATTGACAATTGTGAGTGATAATTAGGAAATTATCCATGCTCTTTAGATGCTACAGGATGAATTTTTGATCTTGTAGTAATAGTTGATGATTCAGGAGAAACTCTTCCTATATAATCCCCTTCACTTTACATCTACATCAACCATTTTTTGTTTTGTTTTTAAAATTTTTGCCCACCCTGCCTGCACAGGGTTAGTAATATGGGTTTTTTTGAAAATTTCCACTATTCTACTTACAAAAAGGGAAATTTCAACTATAAAAATAATAAATATTTAATATAAAAAATAATAAGATTTGGAAATAAAAATAAAGTAATAAATATCCATAAACAACCACTATCAAGATTGAAGATTATAAGTGTGTGACACCCTTCCCCAACAATGATGCCAAAAATGACTAGCAGTAGATTCACAATCAAATACTTATCTTGATGAAAATGAACAAGGAGAGTTACCATATACTTATATCTTCTACTTTTATTAATTTTCAACTTGAGGGCATAAACTTTATAGGATGACATCATTATATGTGCACACTCAATCTTCTAATTTGACCTTCTACTGATTATAATATAAGATGTTAAAAACTATGCAAGAGATCGAATGCTAGAATTTAACACTCATAAAATACTATAAATTAAATTATTACACTTATTTTATATTTGGAAGCTTCCTTAAAACAATTCTATGCAAGATTGAAAATCACACAATTCAAAATTAAAATGCACAATACATAAATAAACTAAATAACATGCTTAGCTATTTAACAAGTTGGATTATTGCTATAAGACTAAAAAAGGGGGAACTTCCTCCTTTTGACTCCAAATTCAATTATTCCTATTAAAACAATGAAATGGACTCATAAATTATTGCTCATATTAATCAAAATGCAACAAAGAATTGATGCAAGGAATTATAATAACTGTCTTATAAAATATACTTTTGAAATATTTCTCTAATTGATCTCTACTACCTTTTCAACCCTGATATTACCTATATATATAATAGGGGATATTATTTTATAAAAAAAATATACATTCCAAACTAAGAAACATCTATCTATAGGATAACAAAAATTGGTTCCCTCTACTAAGGTCATCATTCATGTGAATCTTGTAATACTACCTCAAGACAAACAAAGTTGTTTCAGTCTTCAACCACATTCTTATTACACTCCATGGAGTTTATTATCATTTTTATGAGTTGATTGAATTAGGAATCAAATTATGTTAGTCCACAACTTTGGTTATGTAGTGGATACAAGATGTGTCTGCATGATGAGATCCTTTTTGCTACAAGATGGTTTGTGCTATATACCTATTGCTTCAAAACATCTTTAAAACTTATATAGAAAAACATCCTATAATATAATATACCTATTATATACTTGATTTCAAGACAAGTTCTAAATATTCAAATATTATGAGAACATAATGCTATTTTCAAGAATATGGTTGTTTGAGGATAAAAACTTTATGAAAAAGTAGTTCAAAAGCATGATAAATAAGAAGGATAAGCATGATAGATAAGGACAAAAACATGACCTTTCTGAGGCTCATCAATTGACTCATGTCTCTATGACATTCCCCCACTGATATGCCCTCTCTTTTTAGATGAGGGGAATGCAAAATGATAGTCACCTTATCTCAAAAAGATAAGATGACCATGTTATATTTGTATCAATCATGTAATAACTAAGCATATATTAGTATCATGTCTAAGTTGATATATCAATGAATCTCACTATATCAAATCAAAATAATCACTAAGAAAAATTATATGGATCATGATAATGTATATAAATAACAAGCTTAACAAAAAATCAATCACCCTGAAAGCTGTTTGGAACAAAATAAACAATATGGAAAATCAGATAAGGGAGATCCTAGTCAAGCTCAAAGCCTATGAAAATAACCTCCGAGAACTTATTAAGGACAACAGAATGAAAATGGAGGAAGTTACGTCCAATATTTGTGCTGCTGCTGTCAATATAGGTAAAAGAGCCAATGAGGAGACCAAAGCCCTGGAGGGACCCAGCAAAAGGACAAGACAAAGTTCTAGAAAGAAGGTTACACAAAAAGGAGCTATGCCGGCGGTAACCATTGCCCAGGATACTGTTATGAAAGGAAAAGAAACTATGAAAATGATATTGGAACTGGATGAATAATCTGGTTCTTCTGGTTGGTTTAGTAACTGGTCCTATTTTTTGTTTTCTTTCTGTAATCCTTTACCTTTGGTGATACTAGATCTCTGTTTAATCTGGGTTTTGACTAGAAGCCTTTCTGGGGGTTTTAGGTCCATTAAAAACCTATTTTTGCTACTTCCTTGTAGTAGTCTTTAGGCTTTGCCTGTGGTCTTGGATGATCTTTCTTTCTTTCTTTGTAACAGGGTTTCGGGGCCCCTTCAAAACCTGCTTTTACCTCAATCTAAAACAAAAAATCAATCACACACACGAGCACTCAATGTCATGCAAAGTGGGGTTAAAGGATACCAAAAACAAGGGAAATGTTATAATTCCACACAATCAAAGGGAGGACATGTTTAAATGTCCACACACTAAATAAATAATCAACATTTAAGGAAGTAGGGCCAAGAAATAAAGAACATGTTTAGATGTTCCAAAATAGACATAAGGAAACAAACAAAGAATACACTCAAGTAAGTTATGTGATAAGATGAAATATAATTAAAATATAAAAAACTAACATAAGCATTCCATACTACTCCATGAATATAGGTGTTAGAAAAATGTCTTGTAAAATATCATATCAAGTACATTATGTAAAATAGTAGCATGAGTATAGGCATGCGTAAGAACTATTATGATTTGACCCTAAATTTAGATATGCAATAACTAGGGTTAACAAGATTGGATTTGTTTTTACACAAGGGTGGTGAACTAACCTAACAAGCACTCAAATTAATATAAAACTTGGACAAATATTATTTTGAATTTATAAAACTAATATTGCTAAAAATAGTAAAGTACCTCTATTGATAGATATTATAATCAATTGGAAATAAATGATACTTAGATAGTTTAATGTGCACATGAAAATATCATTAAAAAATGATAGAAGTGGACTAGAATATGATACTAGAATATTCATCATATCCTTAGAATATCTTTTTATGTGGCCTTAGATACTTGCAATAGATTTGGACAGTTGCATCAATGTAGGTGTCTAACTCTACCACAAGTGTCAAGTACATAATATTAACTATATCTAGATGTGACCAACTAGAGTATTTTAGGTTTTTTGTTGCCTTTTTTATGATGTCTTTAGATCATGTGTACATGATGTCACTCTTTGTCAAATGAACAAACCCTATTTCTTCACCCTTTAAATGTTTATGAGAAAAATAGGTTAGTGGGCTCATGATGTTGAGATGACACCAAAGACCCTTATATCAATGGGTACCTCCTACATATCCTATAATCTAAGAGAGAATCAAAATAATTTAATTCTCCCCTACATGTTGGCTTGTGTGTGCACACTATTTTAATGTGTGATAAGCAAAGACGTATAATAACCTAGCTTATAATTTAGAAAATAATGGCTCATGGGTAATGATCATTTGAATGACTTTAGACCTGTATAAATATGGATTGTCCCTATAATTTATATGGAGAATAGGGACAATGATAGGGATAGCTTTGCTCACTTGAATGTTTGATTAAATGATCTTTGGTAAGTTTTCCTTGTGAGATGCTAGTTCTATGCTAGGTGAGGAAAACATGAAGATTGATCTTGTATATATACCAATACCTTTTAGAAATATATTACATTAAATCACTTAGGACAACCTTATATATTCATTCATTTTGTAAATTGGATACATTTTGGAACTGAACACTTTGTAAGAAAAATGGATAGTTGTATTGATGTAGGTGTCCATCTAGGATGCTAGTGTCTAAGGAGCTAAAAAATAGGTACATGTCCAAAACTGGTATGAAGGATAAATATTCAGTTTAGATCATTTCAAACAATATAATTCTTGAGTCATCAAAATAATAATGGTCAAACTAAGAGATAAGTAATTAGGCACAAAATAGTGAACATTATTCTTTTGTCAATGCAAAGGTATATAAATGAAAGGTACAACCATGATATGTATTTACCATGTGTACAAGAATATAGTAATAATATTAATAATTTAAAGGGAATAAATGTGTACTTGGGTGTGTAAAACACACCTTGTCTTTATGTGAGGCCAACTTAAGTGCTTTGCTAGTGACTGACCTATAACCAAAACCATGTTAAAATATATAATCAATATATGAAATATGAATTTTAAATAATTTGAAATGATTTAAAGTAAGAAGATAAATATTAGGAGTACACATATGTGTCAATGAAAACATCTTGCCTTTTAGTAATTTGATTTGAAAGGATGCTTCGTTATGAAGCATTTAAACTAAGATTATGGAAAATTTGAACATTCAAGTGCACACACACACACACGCACACACACACACACACACACACACACACACACACACACACACACACACACACACACACACACACACACACACACACACACACACATACACACACACACATTAGAGGATAACATGCCTTGTGAGTTGTAACATAATCATTGAGCTTATTTCATCTCAATCATATAGCCCAAATATGTGCATAACTTGGTGAGTGTGATCATTTTAACCAAATCAC
This sequence comes from Torreya grandis, assembly GCA_037957365.1. Classification (NCBI taxonomy): domain Eukaryota; kingdom Viridiplantae; phylum Streptophyta; class Pinopsida; order Cupressales; family Taxaceae; genus Torreya; species Torreya grandis. The sequence goes on along the minus strand of JARHVA010005168.1, from coordinate 736,472 downwards.
ACTATAAATCTAGTGAGGGTGGGTGGATGATTTAATCAAGTCCAACCTATAATTATAGTGATGTTAGATGATTTATAAATCTAACTTATAAATTTGATAAGATTGAGTGATTTAATCAACTCAACCTTTCAAAGATGAACTAACTATTACCATAGACTAGATTGATAATAATCCATCTTAGGTATGATAACAATCCATAATATTATTTTAAATCTATAAATTGATTTTATTTTGTAATTTTAGGTGCCCTTTGTATGGAATATGTTCCTAATATATGTCTCAAGCTGAAATTTGGGTATAATAATAGTACCAATGTATAGAATGGTTCCACAAATATGTATCTAAATCATATAACTATGAAATCTAGTGAATTTTGAAATCGATGGAAGTATGGATAACATGTTTTTATAACATTTCCCCACCAAATATAGATAATCTAACACTGGTGTAAATGTGGATAACATGTTTCCATAACATGTCCCCACTACAATTTGGAGATGTTGAGAACTGGTGAAAATGTGGAGAATATGTTTCCATAACATACCCTCACTATAATGTGGAGATGATGAGTAGTGAATAAGTGTGGAGGTCATGCCTTTTTGATATTCCATCACTATAATATAAAACTTAGAAAATATGGAAGCCATGCCTCTATGATAGTCCCCCACTGATATGCCCCCACTTTTGAGGTGAGGGGAAATAGAATCCAATATTTAACTTACCTTAAAAGGATAAAATAAATGTATAATATCTATATGGATAATGTAACATGTAGGAATAACATGTCTAGGTAGATATACCATTGAGGCATGTAGTATGTGATCATATCAAGTCCTAAGATGCATGATATAGATCATAATAACCTTTATAAAGTAACATTATGAGGTCAAAAAATAAGCAAGCACACACATAAGAGCACTCAAAAGCAAAGCAAAAGTAAATATTCCAAAGATACCTCATAGAAGAGACATGTTCAAATTCCACTCAATCAAAAGGACATGACTTATTCAAATGTCCAAAAAGAATAAAATGACATATTCAAATGTCCATATAATAAATAATGACATGTTTAAATGTCTAAATTTGTAAACAAAGGCATGAGGTCCATAATAAATGAAGAATATTCAAATGCTCAAATATGAAATACAATGCAAGAAAATATAAACCAAGGAACACACTCAAAGAAGTGCATAAATGAAAGCATAAAATATAGGCACCCAAATGAAGATAACATACTAGTTCTTATAGATATGTGTTTGTAAAAAAATGTCAATAACATAACATATCAAGTACACTATGAAGTTATAATCATGAATATAGGCATGTGTAAGTATATACGATCAAACTAATAATATAAAGTGATCATATAATAATATGATAAGGGTGTATTATGATCAAAAAAACATATTCCCTAATGTACTTATGACATGAGTAGAGGGAAGGCCCAACATCTATATGTGCATATATCATGTATCAAGGTATGCCTATGTCACACTCAAATGAAACATGAAACATGTGTATAAATAGGAATGGAATGATATGATATTAAATAACATGGAGCAAATGACATATGTATATTAAATAGTATAGCTAGGAACATGCTGAATATTATTATTATTTTTGAATATTTTTATATTTACTTGAATATTTGATTTTTTTCAATTTTTGGAATATCAATAAAAATAAGCTACCCTATGATCCCATCTAAGGGATGCTAATAGGTATATTTGAGCTTAGAATATCATATACCAAACTATTGACACTATTAAGGAACATGTATAAGTGTAATATATGTCACTATAGGTTATGTGATGATCTACATATGTATCATAGAACTATGTGGCCTCAAATATGTAATATAAGGTGTAGGGTCTCATAAAACCAATTATTTGGTGATTTGTAGTTTATTAGAAGTATCAATAAAAGGAACATGTTTAGTTTATCTAGATAACTAAGTTTGTTGCATAGTAGTAGATGAGGATTATGTGGAATCCATGGTGTTGCTCTAATGCAATGGTCTCTCAAGTATGGGCCACCTAGGAAAGGGGATTTCATGTTGATTACCATTTTGTGGAAGATTAACCTGAGTAGGTTTTATAACTAATTGTCTTGGAATAAACTTCTCTTGTTTAATTGGATGTTCATATGGAATTTTAGAAACTATGATTACCCTATTGATATGAATGTATTTAACACACCCATGCATGATAGAAGGTACTACATGGATTTTATGTATCCAAAGTTGTCAAAATAACATATCAAAGAATCTTATGTATGATATAATAGAGAAGGCAATGACCATAGGCCAACTTATAAAGGTAAGCTAATCTCACCAAGGATGTGTTATTAGGTCCCATTTAATGCTCTAACCACCTTGATTGATGGTTACAAATCATCATGTGTATATCTCAAATGTGTAATTAATATAATGGTGCAAACATATTTGCTAACACCATTATCAATCATAATATTGTAATACACTGGTGATCAATGTATGCTTGAATAAATAATGAATGAATATTTGAATCATCATCCAAAATCTCACTATAATCAAAAGTAATAAAGGGTATTTAAACTATATGAGGTATGTGATGTGTATAAGTATCAATAATCCTATCTAATGGGTGCCCATAATGGGGTGGAGGAGGATGTGTAGTAGATGCCATTTACACTTCTAGATTATTCTAATAATGATATTGTAATCGATCATTAAACATATTTTGGTTTTGATGGTCACCAGGTTGTGATCTTGAATCCTTTGGAAGATCATCAAATATAAGCTATTGGTTATTGATAAGTTCTTAATTCTTATGTTTTAAGGTATAACATCAATTAGTAAAATGCCTAAGGATATGATGATAGTCATAATAAGCATTGGAATCATATCCATGAGGTAGAGGTATACTCATATCAACCTCTATGGGAGAAAAAGAGAAAGATATGAGATGACAATAAAAAATCTTCTTAAGTAGCAAAGCTAGAGAATCATAAAGTCATGTAAATTATTTCCTTAGTGTATTCAATAAGATAAGTTGATTAATTTTTTATGATATTGAATTAATAGTTGAATTTGTTTTATTTTTAGATTATGTAGGTTTTACCTTTTAGCTTGGTTTGATATAAAACTAGATATTGATTGTAGTCAGTGTGTTTACTACATACTAAATCTTATTTAATGAAATAAATTTCATTTCAGGATCTTGAAAAATATGGAATAAGTTATTAAAAAAGTTGAATTTTTTTGAAAATAATGGACTCATGTAATTGGGCAAGCAAATTTTCTTGAATATGTCTTGAATCTCTTTATGTGATATTTGATTTGTCATTTTGGCCAACATTGTCTTGTATCTCAAGACATATTCATTGATAGGTTCATTGGTTCCTTGTTTGATCTTTATAATTTGAACATAAGATACCATTTTAGTAATGTTGATAGAGAAGTGTGCCAAAAATAAATCCATAATAGGTTTGAATACTTTTAATGATTGGATGGGTAAATCATTAAACCACCTTAGAGCATAGTCCTTGAGGCTCCTTGGAAATAGTTTAGTCAGAAGTTTAGCATTGGAGGCATAATCAAGGCATACCACATAGAAAGATTAGATATGATGTTTAGGATCACCCTTTCCATCATAAAATGTGAACTTAGGTGCAAAAAAACAAATTATCAAGGGGTGCAAAGATATATCAAGTACAAGAGGGTTATGTAACACTTGTTTTGAATCAATAACATAAGGTGACTTCATATAAATTTTTATCAATATTAGTAACCTTAACTTGCAAATTTTTTATAGTTTGGATAATATATTTCACATTTTATTTCTAATCTTGGAAGTTTGAGAATCCACCAATGGAGGTGTATCCATGGTTTGATTTGATATAGGCATTAAAACTAACAATTGGGTTAAAGTACCAATTTTTCACATGGAGGATGTAGTAATAATATGATTTATTTTTGGATAAAATGGTGTAAAAACATAATCCATACCCCCATTAGAGGTATAATTAAATGAGGTGTTCAAGGGGAGGGTGATTGGTATGGAATCAATTATAGTATCATCTAAGTATTGACCATCACTATGGTAGGATGTCTTAGTCTTAACATGTTTATTGATTTTGTATCTTGTAACATAAAAAAATGTATCAATTACATCTATTGTTATTGATATGATTAAAAAATTATTCTTTATATTCAATTTGAAAATGAATTTTGTGATTAAAATTTTCCATTGCTTATAAAGGAAAAATTCATAATTTGCAACAAAAATTTATGGTAAGTAGAACTTTAAAAATAGAAAAACCTAAGTCCACTAAGGTTTTGTGACCAAAGGTTGAGTTCACCAAATGTTTAACCCTAAATTTAGGTATGTGATATATATGATTAATATTATTAGATTAGATATTACACAAGGGTGGTGAACTAACACAATAAGAAGGTTAATTAATAAAAAATTAGATAAATAATATTTTGAATTTATATAATTGAGATTACTAAAAATATAAAAGTAAAAATATTGATATATATTACAATAAATAAGAAACAAATAATACTTATCTAATTTACTATGAATATGTAGGTCTAAGTAGGAACATGCTAGAAGTAGACTGGAAGATGATCTTAGAATAGTCAACAGATCTTAGGAATATTCTCTCTATGGCCTTAAACGTTTGGATTAGATCTAGATAATTGTGTCGATGTAGGTGTCTAACTCTATTGTAGGTGTATTGTATGAAATATTAATTGTATTTGGATGTGACTAACTAGGGACTTTTAGGTTTTATATTTTCCTTTATTCTAATGTCTTTAGATCATGCATATATGTTCGCTTTTTATCAAATGATTAATCCCTAACTCTTCACCCTTAGAGTGCATGTGTAAAAAATGGGTTAGTGGGATTATGGAGTTTATCTTACCCCAAAGAACCATATATCAATGGGTGATACCTACATTTAAAATAATCTAAATAAGGCCTTAAGCTGATGTGGGTTTCCCCTATGTGTTGTCTTATGTGTGAACAAAGGTGTAATGTGTGATAAATAAATAAATGCAGTGACCTAGCTCATAACATGAAAAATATGGCTCACAGGTTGCTATTTAAATGGTTCAAAATTGTAGAAATATTTATCATATGATTGATATGGTAATAGGGACAAATAGGTTAGGTTTATTCATTTGAATGCTTGATTGAGTGCTTATTACTATTTTACCTTGTGAATCATATGTGATTTTTGGGTGAGATTTGGATGAGGGTTGATATTGTATATATGCCAATAAATTTTAAAAATATATCACATTAAATCAATTAGGTTGACATTTTGTATACATTTTTTGTAAAAATTGGATGACTTTTGGGCATTTGACAGTTTGTAGGAAAAGTGGATAGTTGCATTGACACAGGTGTCTGTTTAGGATGCAAGTGTCCATGGAGCTAGAAAATAGATAGACTAAAACTAGTAGTGAAGGATAAAAATTAGTTTTAGAGTATTTTTCATAGCATATAAGTCCTAGATCATCATAATAACAATGGTAAAATTAAGATATAAGTAATTAGGCATAAAGAGATAGTGAATGTGAGACTTTTGACAGTGGGAAGGTCCAGAACTAAAATGTTAAACCATGATAGGTATTTTATAAGTGTAGAAGATTGAGGTACTATATAAATAAGATTTTAGTATCTATAATTATATAATCTCAACATGATAATGTAAAATTATCATAACATAATAAAACTTGTATCAATCATGATCAATATAAGTAAGATTCCCCCAATGTAGTGTGTCATGTGGGAAGAGGAAAGGTCCAACATCTACATGTGCATGTATCATGGATCTAGTGTATGATTGTATCCACTCAAGTACCCATGGAATATATGTATGTATATAAATGCTATGTTATATAATAACATAAAGTAAACAACATATGCAAAAGCTAGTAAACATGTGAAATGTTATTTTATTGTATTTTTATTTATTTTAATGTTTTTGTAGTTTCTTGATTTTTTAAATATTTTATTTTGTTTATTTTTTAGGAAAGAGCTAATCTAAGAGATCATCATGATAAGAAGGTATAGGATTACCTAATGGATTTTTGATCATTTAACCCTTATTTAGATAAGGATCCTCCTTGGGTAGATGGGGTTAAGAATATAGAAATGATATGGTTTAAGGGTGAATATCAGATCTACAACAAGCCAATTAATGTGCTAAAATTAAATGTACCATATGATGAATTTATTAAACTAAGATAATCTATATGTGGAAAGTACAACTATGTTAGATATATAAATGACATAAAATAAAGTACTTAACTAGTTTTGATTCTAATGTAGATCTAGATTTGGTATAGGATGAAAGTAAGTGGAAAAATAATTTTGGAATAGTTTTCAAAACCTAGATCTGGTGTCTCTAGAACTTTAGATAGTTGCATCAGCCCTAGATGGTTGTGTTGACACTACTATATAAATGAGGGTTAATCTTGTATATAAGCCAATCAATTTTAGGAATATCTCATATTAATCACTTATGGTGACCTTTTACATGCATCTTTTTTGTAAATTGGATGACTTTTGGGCACTTAACACTTTATAGGAAGAGTGGATAGTTGCATCGACATAGGTGTCTATCTAGGATGCAAGTGTCCATAGAGCTATAAAATAGTTACAAGTCTAACATTGGTAAAAGATAATAAACATATGAAATGTTATTTTTTTGTATTTTGTTTGTTTTAATGTTTTTGTATTTTCTTGATTTTTTTATTTTGTTTATCTTTTGATTTTTTTAGGAAAGAGTTAATCTACAATATCATCAAAATATTAAGGTATAGGACTACATGATGGCCTTATCACTATTTAACCTTAATTTATATAAGGATTATACTTGGATAGATAGGGTTAAGGATATATAAATGATAGGGCACAAAGGTGAATATCATATCTATATTAGACCAATTACTATGGTAAACTCATATGTACTATATGTTAAATTTATTAAACAAAGATAAACTATAAATGGAAGTACAACTATGTTAGATATAGAAATGGAATAAAATAAGGTATTTAACTAGATTTACTATTAATGTAGATATGGATCTGATATAGGCTACAAGTAGGTGGGAAGATAGTTTTGGAATAATTCTCAAATTCTAGATTTGATGTCTTTGACTCTCTTGACAATTGTATCAACCTTAAATAGTTATGTAAGTATTACTGTCTGGGTTCGATGATAGTGTCATGTATGAAATATAAGTTGAATTAGGATGTAACCACCTAAATGATTCTAGATTTGGCTTCACCTGAAGGAACATGAGAGTAAGTATAGACTCAAAACTTAGAAAGGTGTAAGATAAGTGCATTTTAAGCATTTTAGAAAAGATATGATGTCTATGTCATCAATAAAAGTCTGTTCAAACTAAAAAATAGGCTAAGGGGCACAAGATAGTGTAGATGTAAGGCTTATAGAAGCAAGGCATATGTAGAACTAAGAGGAACAAGTAAGGTTTGATTTTTCCAAGTGTAAAAGACTTAGGTGTTAGATAGTCACAAAATATCACCTACATTTATCCCCCTTTAATCTAGTAATGAAATTTATAGTTTAAAATAAAGGAATAAGTACCTGGGTATGTGTGCACATCTTGTCTTTGATTGAATTGAATTTGAGTGCTTTGATGGTGACTGACCTACAACTAAGAGCATGCTAAAATGTAAAATTAGTAAATATAATCTAGGTTAAAAGTACTTGAAATAGATTGAAATTGAAAGAGAAAGGTCTAGGAGTATACCTATGTGTCTATGTAATTACCTTACCTATTGGCAAGTTGTTTTTGAAAAATATGTATCATTTATCATTGTAAGGTGCTAAAAATGAGATTATGATAAATATAGAAATATATTAAGTGCATATATCTGAGAGAGAGAGAGAGAGAGAGAGAGAGAGAGAGAGAGAGAGAGAGAGAGAGAGAGAGAGAGAGAGAGAGAGAGAGAGAGAGAGAGAGAGAGAGAGAGAGAGAGAGAGAGAGAGATGCCCCTAACTTTGGAATAAAAGTTAGTTACCACTTGGTAGTTGAGATTAGCTCAATCATGAAACCCAATGATCCTCATAACCTAGTGAGGTTGTATGATTAAGTAAAATTTAAAAACTTGGCAAGATTGAGTGATTTAGCTACCTCAACTATACCAAAAGGTGAACCAAATAATGTAGTATATTGGTTTGATAAAGTCTATAAATTTTTTTTGGGGTATCAATATGTGATGGTTTTAGAATCTAAAATTGATTTGAATTTTGTAATATTAGGCACATGTTGCATAACATATGCAACTTATATATGTCTCATGTTGAAACTATGTATAACAATGGCACCAATGCATAGAAATTTACCATAATTATGAATCTAAATCATATAATTGTATGCTTTGTCTAAATCAAAAAATATGTAAGTGTGGAGGAAATGTTTCCAAATTATGCCCCCAGTATATATGGAAAATTTTGAAACTGATATAAGTACCGATATGGAGAACATGTTTCCAACACATGACCCCACTATAAATTAGAGATGCTAAATACTGAGTAGGTGTGGAGAAAATTCTTCCAAAGCATGCCCCCACTGAATTTGTGAATTTTAAGTATTGTACTAAATGAATGTGGAGAACATGATTCTAAATCATTCCCCCATTGAATCTAAAAATTGTGAATATGTGGAAATCATGTCCATATGACATGCCCCCATTGAATATGAGAACATTGAATGTGTGGAAGCCATATCCATATGACATGCCCCCATTAAATCAAAGAATTGTGAATGTGTGGAAGCCATGTACATATGTCATTCTCTCACTAAATATAAAAGTTGGTATAAGTACCATATATCAAATGAGTGTAGAGAGCATGCTTCTAAAGCATGCCCCCACCAAATTTAAAAATTGTGAATGTGTGGAAGCCATGTCCATATGACATACCCTAACCAAATATAATAAATATGAAAAGTGTAGAGAACATGATTCCAAGCATTAACACACTAATATTCCCCTAATTTAAGGTGAGGGAAAAATATTAGTTAGAAGTTACCTCACCTAAAAAGGGTAAGATAACTGTAAAATCTATGAATGTAGCATATAAAAGGAACATGTCTAGGTAAATGTATCATTGAAGTGCATAGAACCAATGTGATCACATGTATGCCTAATATACATGATAAATATCATGGCAACATATATATAATAATAATATGAGCTCAGAAATCAAATAAGCACATACCCAAGAACACTTAAAAGTGAGTCAAAAATTAATGGTCTAAGGAGAGTTCAAATAAGGGGCATGTTCAAATGCCATAAAATAGAATGAACATGGCTTAGTCAAGTTCCCACAAAGTAAGTAATGACATATTCAAATATCCATATAACAATCAATGACATATTTAAATGTCTAAGAAGGAAAACATAGGCACAAGGCTGCATACAATGGAGAATATTCAAATGCTCAAACAAGTAAGACAATAACAAGGTAAGACAATCAAGGAAGTGTATAAAGTAAAGCATAAGCAACCAACATAAACATGTCATAGTGGCCCATGGATAATATGTGTTAAAAAACACCAAGTGCATAACATATCAAGTACCATATGCATGATAAAATCATGGATAAGGCATGTGTAAGTACATATGTAAGCTCGAAAATGATAGTATAGAGTGATCATTGAATCATATAATGTGTGTGTATGAAGATCAAAGAAGTGAATGACCCCAATGTCCATATGACACAAGTAGAAGGAAATGGCAACTTCCAAAAATATGAGTGTATCATGTATTTATGTGTGACTTTATATGTGTATGTATAAGTAAATAATATGCTATCCCTCAACATGGAACTAACACATAGATGCCAAGGAGCCAATAGAACATGTATGTGTTAAAAATTTTTTTGTATTTTTTTGGTATTTTTAGAACTTTGAAATATCTCACGTAACATATTTACACAAGTAAATAATGTTCATTGGAAAATTTAAAGGTTTTAATTCAATATTATTAAGGTGATATACACCTTTTTCTAAAAAAATTGTAACTATTAGTGGCCCCAACTAGTTTGGTTTGAACTTTCCTTTCTTATCTTTTTATGCATTGGTGTTTTTTTAATTTTATTTTAGTACCAAGTCACCCAAATAAAATTTTCATGGCCAAACCTTTTAGTTAAATTCTCATTTTACATGATATTGATAAACACATAAGTGCTCAACAACCTATGTTTATTTGGCACTCAATTGCTCTAACTATTGTAATCTCTTTTCACAGTACTCATTATCTTTGATGATGTCTTTTAGAGAAACATGAAAATAAGTTGTCTTAAGTTTAATTGGTAAGACAAACTCTGTACTGTAGAGTAAATTTTACTCTATGTTGCATTCAAATTTTTAGTCGAGCACCACAATTTTGGTTCTTGCGCACCTTGGGCAAAGCAGTAGAATTTTGAAGCAGAGGGATGGTTCATTTTACCTAAGTATCAAAGTGCAGTAGAAGCTGCCAAGTGTCACCCTCCGAGTGTGGGTCCTTTTCCCCTTTTGTTTCCTTTCATTTCATTCTTGGCCTAAGTTTTGAATTCAAGCAAAGGTCACCAAGTGTCGATCTCTAGGAGACGAAGCTGGATAGTTGGCATCCTCCAAACACCTTGTTATAACTTTTGGGAGAGCCACAGAATGTGCCACATAGCCAGTATCAGTTAAGTGGAATGCACCATGTGCCAACATCTGCATCTCATAAGGGCACCTTCATTTTATTTTTGACAAAGACTTTCAACAAGCAAAGTAGTAGAGAGAGTAGAAAGCACCAGGTGGTAGTTGTAGAGGCCTTGAACTACCTTTTTGAAGAAGTAGCAGAAGCCACCACATGTCGTCATCTAGGAGACTTTGGTCCAACACTTTTGTTTAATGCATAAAGTCATCATTTAATTTTTCTTAAATATTGAAGTGTAGTAAAAGTTACCAAGTGTCACCTTTTGGGTCCCTCTATACTCCATCCCTAGAGAAAGTGGAAGGCACCACATACCCCCAAAAGGAGAAGTGAAAGATGCCATGTATCTTCCCAAGAGCAGCGAAGGTCGTCACATATCAACCTCTGAGCCTAACTTTTGAATAAAGATTGTGGTGGGTCTCAGATGATATTTCAAAGGATTGAGGAAGTGCTGAGTGTCAACAAGTGAAGACTGCCACGTACATCCATCCTTTCTTAAAGGTTGCCCAAGCAAGGAACGTAGTGAGTTTTGTTTTGATAAAACTTTAAAGTATCAAGAAAATGGAAGTGGCCAAGTGTCATCCACCAGTGTCTTCTAAGACAAAAGGAGAGAAATTTCATAAATTGACTAAGTGTCCTCTTCTTTTTCAATAAAATAGTGTGCCCATCTACCTGTTATAGTGAAAATGGAGGGAAATTTGGTGAGAGTTATTCCTGGTAGATAGAACAGTGCACTGAGTAGATTTTTGGGGTTTACAAGTATTAAAGACACCATCTATTTGTCCCCCATAAGCAAAGGTAGAGCAGATAGTTGAGTGGCCAAACAGGTGATGGAATGAAGAATTTTAGGTGCAAAGAGAGGTACTAGATAGGGATCACCATGCTACAGTTAGGGCAGCTCTTGATAAGACTAAGATGCATCTAAGGCATTGAATGTGCCATCTATTTTGTCCCCATGAGAGAAGGATGGAAGAGAATTGCATTCGAAGGGGAGTGATGGAAGGAAACATTTGAGGCTATAAAAGAAGAAGAATTGTAAATAAAAGGGGGGGACTTCTATAGTTTTAGACTTTCTAGAGTTTTTGACCAGTAATATCATTTGCTCTTGTCTCAATTTTCTTAAGTTGTAAAGTTGATGTAACTGTGCATGTTTCTGTGCCTTTTATGTGGCTGAATGAATTAAGAAGATTTGAACTCCATGCTTTGGTTGGTGTTATTTGTGTCATTTTCAAATTAGTCTATACTGTAGATTTTTTGGAGTTGTGATTAGGAATGTCATTTGCTTTTGTCTTATTTTCTTGAGGTTGAAGGTTTACATAATTGTACATGACTTTTACACCCTTATGTGATTGGAAGATTCTATTTAGAAGATTGAACACTATGCCTTTGTTGACATTCTCTATATCTCAGCAAAAGAATCCCCTATTGTGAGCCTTTGTTTCTACTATTTCAATCTTTTACATTGATCATGCACTTGTCTACTCTTAAATGTAATTAAATCCTATAATAGTTTCACTGTGCTCAGGTTAGGATTAATATTACACTCAGGTGCATCACCATAGTTAGGTTTTATTCCTACATTTGCATTTTTGTTTAATCTTCTATCCCTTTTCCCCCAACACTTGACACAAAAGAAGAGACCAGCTTCTCTAAAACCTGGAGGTTGTTTCAAGCTGCATTGTCCCACAACTTGAAACTTCCCATTATTGATTGATTAAGATCAAGTGCAATTTTCATCATCAACATGTACCATATACCAAAGAGTAAGGCATAAGTGTGCATACACTAGTTCAATATGCCCATAGAGCATATACCATCTATTGGTGCCAATCAATGTTGTATTGTTCAACTATTTTCCCAAGTATTTTGATAATTATTTTATTTTTGGCTTCTTTCATCCAATTATGTTATGGGTAATAAGGTGTACATTGTGTATGTTAAATCTTGTAGTTACTACAAAATCATTTTATTTTTAAAGGATGATCTATTATTAGAAATAATATTTGAAGGAATGCCAAAGTAGGAAATAATATTGGTCATCAAAAAGTTGAATATGTCATCCCCTATGGTAAAATTAATAGGAATGTCTTCCACCAATTTTATAAAATATTATATATCTATAATGATGAATTTACTCCCACTAGTGGATATTAGATTGATTTTTCCAATCAAATCAAAACCACAGAAGGAAAATGACCTTAGTAAAATGATTGGTTGTAAATCATGTGATGGTACATGATTTAAATTACTATATTTTTAGCATTGTAAACATAATTTTTCATGTTCAATTCATTATTATTCCATGTTAAGACAATAATAACCATGGTGTAATAGTTTTTAGGACATGGCACATCCACTAAAATGACCACCACATTCATTGCCATGTATTTCTAAGAATGCAGTACGGGTTTCCTTTTTGTTTAAACATCATAGTAATTTCCCATCAAAACTTTGTTTGAACAAATCATTCCCAATAATGACATAAAAAATTGATGCACATTGTTATTTTTGTTTATCATTCTATGTAAAATGTATGGCATATAGGTTTGATAGAGGACATTATAAATATTAGTGTATCACTCTATGTTTGATGTACTATGAATAATAACAAGAATGGCTAAGGCATCTATTTATTCTAAAGAAATGGAAGGATCCCATAACTGTCATATGGTAAAGTTGATATGATCATAATTTGTGTTAAAAGGCATCAAGAATGCCAATCTACATGGTAATTATCTTTACAGGGAATATTTTTAGTAGGAAATGTATCAAATGTCTCTATGAGTTTATCCACCATTTCTTTATATGGGAAAATATGATCTTCTTTGGTTTGGTAATGATTTTTAACCTAGTTAATAATTAATTGAGAATCACCAAAAACTTGTATGTCTTATATATGAAGCTTGTGTGATATGGATAATCTAATTATCAAGGCTTCATATTTAGCTATATTATTAGTGCAAGTAAATGATAATCTATATGAGAAAGACATATATTCATCCTTAGGTGTGAAAAATATAATTCTGGCACCCACACATTTTTTACATCTAGATCCTTTGAAGTACATTATCCATAGGTTGGAAAATGTATCATATGGCTTGCAATCATCACAAAAAGCTTCAGTGAGTGGAAAAAGATATGGTAAAGGAGTTACAGCTAATTGGTCAGCTACAACTTGACCTTTTATTAAATTTTGGGATACAAATTTATGATTAAACTCTATAAGTTAAATTACCCATTTTGAAATACAAGAAGTAAGGTGTGTTTTTTTCATAAGGATATTTAATGGATCTTATTTAATTTTAACATGGGTCTCATTATTTAGCAAATAATGTCACAACTTTTGAGTAGTAAAAACCAAGGCCTAAACATAAATTTTCCATGACTTAATATTTTCATTCATAATTAATAACTTGTTAAATTATGTAATATATTACACGTTCTTTATGATCATCATCATATTGTGCTAGTAAGGTCCCAAGGGCCTCATGAGTAGACAAGATATAATGAAGTAATGGTCTGTCTAGGATAGGAGGCATGAGTATTGGTGGGTTTGATAAATATGTTTTTATTTGGCCAATGATTTATTGGCACACATCATCCCATATCATTTATGTATCTTTTTTTTGCAAACATTTGAAAGGAATTATTTTATCAACCAATTAAGCTATGAAGTGTCTAATATCTTGAATTCATACCTTTAGGTATCATAACTACATGAGATTGGTTAGAAGTAGCATTTAAACAATGAATTTTATCTTTTTTGGATCAACCTCGATGCCTCAATGAGAGATAATGTATCTAAGGAGTTTTCCTAAAGAAACTCCAAAAACACACTTTTCTTGATTTAATCAAACATTAAACTTGCACAAGTGTTTGAATATTTATCATAAATTAGTAGTATATCCCTGATGAAATTTAGATTTGTCAAGTAAATCATCAACATAGTCCTCAATAATTTTATGTATAAAGTCATGGAATGTATGAGTCATAGCCCTTTGATATGTGGCTCCTATGTTATTTAGCCCAAAAGGCATGACTACATATCAAAATATACCTTAAGGAGTAGTAAATGCCATCTTTTCTTGATCAACGTAGTTAATTTTGATTTAGTTATATCATGCGAATCCATCCATAAATGAAAATGTTTCATATCTAGTTGTAGAATTGACAATCATATCAATATTAGGTAATGGAAAATCATCTTTTGTTGTTTAAATCTTAGCATTCATTGAAATAATGCATGCCACCATTAGGGTTTTTAATATGTATAATGTTAGAGACCCATTCACAATGTGTAATAGATCATATAAATGATGTCTTTAAAAGATTCTAAATTTCCTCTTTTACCAATAATGCTACTTCAGGATGCATTTTAGTGTTTAATTTTTTTTACATCTAGGTACAATAATATGTTATGCATTTCCACTAATGAATCAATTATAGGCATATCTGAATAAGCCCAAGAAAAGAGTTATTAAAAGTCATGAAAGACATATCAATAGGTTTTTCCTTTATCCTCTTACATAATTGTATCCAATAGAACTAGTTGAGGGTCTTTATCTATGCCATAGTTATATTGGACTATTTCTTCATTTAGCAAATTGGATCTCTCTGTGAGAAATAGTGCCATAGGAATAATATGTAATGTATCATGTTGGACATTAGTATAATAGTTTTCATCAAAGTAAGCATGAAAAGAGTTGGCATGAGGAAACCTATTCTTATGATAGAAGGAAGGGATATCCTTGTATTCCACTAAATACTTGAGTATTGATTCATCATTGGATAACTTATCTAGCATTAATTTTTTTGGTGAAGCATTCTCATCAATAAGATGAGGGTTGATTATTGGTAGATCAGTTGTAGAAGCATTTAGACACTCTATTTTAGCCTTTTGAAATCAAGTTGTGTGATGAGAGAAATGCTTATGACTTATAATTTTTATAAAAACTCCAAACCCTAACATTTTATATTGGTTGTAGGATAAATAGGTTGATTTATGACTTGCTCATGTTTACCTATCCCCTATCCTTTGTATCCATATTTTTGTAAATAGAAAGAATGATGATTATAATATTATGGTGCAGTATTATTCAAATTTTGAAATATTTCACAATGTTTGAAGGGATTCGTATCCATAGGACAAGTGTAAATGAACCCCTGATGATGAAATTTTAAACATGCATGCAAAGTGGATGGAACCGCATACATCTCATGTATCCTAGGTTGTACCAAGAGGAAGTTGTAATTTAAGTCATTTGACATAACTTGGCATAGAATAGGTAGGGTATGGGGACCTATAATAATATTCAATGTTATTTACCATAACACTTATCATGAAATATTATCAAATCTATCAATGCTCATATTAGATGGGGCCAAATTTGAAGCATTCCAATTGAGGAGAGAAAAGATATGTTACAAATGTTTAGTCTTTAACCATTGTCCATGAGAACTTAAAATATTATGAAGCTTAAAAGATTGTTCAATGAGATTTATCTAAGAGGTTACATACATACCATCAAACTTTTAGATGTCCATCTTTGGTAGGTGTAATTTTGGCCCTTGGAATTGTTGTCCTATGTTTAATTTATTGTGACCTCTAAAATGGTTTGGATATGGATAAGTGACTATAGGATATGGATTAATTAGGGACTTCAATTCAGACATTAGATCCTATTTAAATGTATCTAAACCCTCATCACATGATTTTGTAAATGGGGCAAACAAATTATCCTTAATAAAAGTGACCACTATTTTACATCCCTTAGGTATGTTTCCTTCAATTTTAGGTGGTGGAAAATAAAGGGAATCATTGGGATTAATGGTTGAAGAAAAGGCATCTATTCCAAAAGGCATCTATTCCAAAAGGCATGACTATTAATTTGGTTTTGTTTCTAGCTCTAGATTTATTCTCAGTTCTTGGAAGAAAGTATATAGAGTGAGTGGTAACCATAAATAATTAAAACTTGTCTTGTATTAAGAGCATATGTTCCACCATTGACCAACTTTGGCCAGTGAGTTTTGGAATGTAAAATACCTCAAATCTTGAAATAAAAAGAAAGGACCTTGACTTAAATTTTATGAACTTTCTAAAAATATAAACAAATCAAAAAAATTCCAAAAAATGTGGCATGTAGATTAATTTTATAAAAAATCATAAACTCACAATAACTTGGTCAATAATTATCACCATATCCAATTTTTTTATTTTAGAATCATTTATTGATTGTCTAATTCCACTAAAAAAATTGTAAAATAATTCACCATGGTTTGAGAGATATAACATAAAAAAATAAATCTTTGCCAAAATTGATTCTTTGATACCACTTGTTAGGATATTTATTTATAATAAAAAAATAACATTCAATTACAATCCACTTTGAGGGGGAAATATCTAATAATTAGAATAAATGAGGATATGAATTACATAATGAAATATATGATGATTATGGAGAGCCATGCTCCACCATATATATACCTGTAATTGGGAAGAGTCATACCCATAATAGGGAAGGGTCAAACCCATTCATTCCAATTATGTCGACCTACCTATTAAGAATTAATAAATGAAAGATAAAATTTATGATCTCCATTACATATTCTTAGTACTCATAAGGTTAGGGGACTAACATCCATGGCAAACATGATTGGAATATTTATCAATTAGGTAACAACAACATGAAAAGAAATCATAAAACCCTTATTGCCCTAGTGTTTTGTGTTTAAATATTGAGTTCACCAAATGTTTAACCCTAATTTAGATAATGATACTACTTGGGTAAATAGGTTTAGGGATATATAAATAATAGGTCAAATGGTGAATATCATATCTATAATAGGCCAATTAATGTGCTAAACTCAAATTTATCATATGTTGGATTTATTAAACTGAGATAAGCTATAAATGAAAAGTATAATTATGCTAGAAATAGAAAAGACATAAAATAAAGTACTTATCTAGATATGATGCTAATGCTGATATATACCTAATACAAGTTGAAGGTAGGTGGGAAGATAGTTTTAGAATAGTTTTTAGATTCTAGATCTGGTGTCTGTAGTTCTCTAAACAATTATGTTAGCCCTGGATGGTTATGTTAATGCTACTATCTCAATTTAATGCTAGTATCCTCTATTAAATATCAATTGAAGTAAGATGTGACGACCTAGATGATTTTAGGTTTAAATTCACCTTAAATTTAGTGCATTCAAATTTAGGTTATGGATTATCACTCTTGGTGAAATGGAAAAACCCTAGCTTTCCATCTTTAATATGACCTTAGATAAAAATGGATTAATAGGCACATGGTGTTGAGTTAACTCACAATAAACCAAATGTTAGAAGGTGCTACCTACATAGCCAATAATATATAAGAGGGCCTTAGACTCATGTTGTTTCCCCTACATGTTAGATTTTGTATGAATCATGCAATGTGTGTAAAATAAGTACAATAGTGACCTAGATTGTAACTTGGAAAATAATACCTTATAACTACTCTTTTAGTGCTTTAGATATATAGATAGGTTATTATTTTGACTTATATCATAATAGAGTAGAATAAGAAAGCTTTTAATAACTTGAGTGCTTCTTAAATGATATTTTAATATAATTTTTAGGTGGTGAATGAATGAGGGTTGATACTATATTTATACCAATCTTATCAAGAGTTAACTCATATTAAAGCACTTAAGTTGACCATTATAATTCTTTTCATTTGTAAATTGGATGAATTTAGGGTTTTGGACACTAGTATCAGGTAGGACATTAATCTTGATGTTATTGTTTGTCCTAGATGTTAGTGTCTAGGGAGTAGGAGAGCAGGTAGAGGCCTAAAACTTGTAGAGGTGTAAGATAAGTACATTTTAAGAACTATGGGAAAGATAGGATGTTTATGTCATCAATGTAAATATGGTAAAACTAAGAGATAAGCTAAGGGACATAAGATAGAGTATATGTGAGGCTTGTGAAGTCAAGGCATGTGTAGAACTAAAAGGAACAACCAAGGTTTGAGTTTTCTAAGTGTATAAAACTGAGGTACTACATAATAACAAAATATCATCTACAATCACCTTATTTTATTTCCACCATTGTTTATAGTGAATCATTGATGTTTATTCAATATTTTATTGTAGTTAGTTATTGGAAGCCATTAGTATCTATTTCTTACCATATCCATAATTTTGGATGTGAAAATACTTATCCTCAAAAGGAAAGGTGAAGCACATGTTTTTAGCATCCACTATTGCATTCATATAGACCAACCAATGTTGCCCAAAATAGAATGTCAAATACAACTCCTAATATAATAATAATATGACCATAAGTACCAATTATGGTCCATATGTGATGGGTAATATAATGTATCCAAGATATTCTAGAAAGATTGGACAATTCTTTAACTTCTATGTAGTATGTCTTAACTGTCACAAACATGGAACACTACAAATTGTGTTATAATTATTAATATATATCTTGAGATGTTAATAATAGTGATATTAATATTTATAATAATGATTATATCCTCTCTTCATAGGTACTTTTGAGTATGACCCTTGTACTTTGTATGTTTGAATTATTTGAGATCAAAAAATTTTATCACTGTTCTTGCATAATCTATATATGCCCTTCATTTTTGTAATTTTAAATTTGTTTTTGTAATGACTCACAATTATCTCTATCATGGAATGTGATTCTATAATAAATGATTTTTTTTGGTCATTGCCAATATGATTTGTGACCTACGCCTATTAGGTGGTAAATATATCATCTTGTGCTCAAGTAGCATAAAAAATATTGTATGTGAAACATCTTGTGAAATTGTGACATGTAAAATTTGTTGTGGTGACCTATGTGAGGATTCCACATTATTAACATATGTATCTATGTTTTTCCATTGTAAGGTTGATTTAGATATTTTATCTAAGAGATTTAAATTTTATAACAGGTATTCACATGTCCATTTACTATTTTTGCCTTGCCTTTATCTAAATTTAGTTTTGCATCCTCTAGTGATGGATTTAGCTTGTATGTACCAGGGCCTATAGGCAAAAATAGATTATGTGATAGATTCTCAAGAAGATCAAAACTAATTTTGCATAAATGGTCATTTGTCATATCATAAGGAAAATCATCAACACTATCATAGTAATTAGAAACCTTTCCATCTTGCTGCTCAGAATTTACCAATAAAAGAAACTCAAATGTTTGATTTTCTTGTTATTGTAATCTGATTGGTTCTTTTTGTAATGAATTTTTTCTATTTACTTATATTTATGTTCATTATCATGTTTCTTATGTTTATGTGTGTATCTCAGATATTAGTGCCTTATGAATATATTGAGATAAATGGTTTATGTTACTTGAGTCACATGTCTCATAAGTTGATATACTCTCAATTGGAATGAATTTATTAGGAAGTACCATTTGAGGAACCATTTATGTGTCAAAATGTGACATTTTGTAAAGTTTAAAGGGTTCATTATTTATAGGAATTATCCATAATGTCCCATCATGTATGGATTTTACACATTGATGTAATTTAGATGATACAATTTCCATAATGTGTATCCAAGGTCTATACAAGAGTAATTTATAATGTAATGATTGAGACATTACTTAGAAAGTAGTTTGTACTATTTTGGGACCCAATGTCACACCTAATGTTATTTAGCCAATTTTTGGACTGCATGAATTATCAAAACCTTTTATATGCATCTATGATTTTTGAAGGAGATCATTACTAATACCCATTATTTTTAAGAATTTTGCACTCCAAATGTATAGACATGATCCATTATTTATTAGTTCTCTCTTGATTCCCTTATTATGGATATTGACTTGTATTAATGAAGGTAAATCTTGATTAATTATATATTTTGAAGCTAGATGTTTGTAATCAAAAGTGATGATATTTGTGTTATTTTTGAGATCTTGCATAATATCCATAAAATAAGCCAACTATATGTCAATTAGTACTTAAGTTTCACACTAGGCTCAATATAAGATATCCTTATAGATAGATGAATGTTTTAAAAGCCTAAGGATTGATATATTAGCATGGGTATTACTTAATTTTTCAATCATATCATACCCTTTATATTTTATGATTAATTTAGGTTTAGAAGGAACCAATTATATATTAGTAGGTGGTTGAACAAGTTGGGAATCCCTTCCTTTTCATGTTGTGATAATGTGGACTGCATAATACAATATAATACATTGTTGAATAATGGGAGTATGATGATAACTATCACTTGAATAGGATCTAGGTCAGACAAAATGTTGAGAACATGCAAGTTGACACATATTAGAGTTAGAAAAAGGTTCAATGGTAAATTACAAAAAGAATTACAAAGAGATAATATATTTTTATCTTGTGTTAAATCACCATCTTTATTTATACCAATTTATTGATTCCATATGATTATATCATTGATTAAATTAATAAAGTCTACTTTTAGACACCTAAAACTGGCCACCAATGGCCTTCAATTGGACTTCATATCGATTCTTACCAACCATTGAAAATTAATCCTAAAAATAACTAAACATCATAGATTTTATTATGTATCATTATTAAAATCTAAAAATCTCATTGAGATGTTGATTATGTACAAAAACCTCTCTTGGATCCATCTCTAATCATCATGTGGCATCATGACATGCAATTTAGCCTATAGACCTAGTAAATTGGGTAAGTGCATATATAAAATCATATCTTTAAAATGATAAAAATCCTAAGCAAAATGAATTAAAATGATAAACTAAATTAAATGCCTAGTTGAATTATCCATGAGAAATTAATGAAATTCTAAAAAAGGAAATTCAAAAATCAAGAATATCTTAGGTTTTCATGATTACCTTTTGTGAGTTATAAAGCCTTTGTAAATATATCTAAATATATTATCCATACATATTCATTAAAAATTATGAGGTTTTGACACCTTTTAACTCTACTGGGGATAATTGACTCACTTAGGTTAGGTTTGAACCCATTCCATATTTAAACTACACTTTAAGTCACCTTGAGTTGGGGTTAGTTCTTAAGCCTATAAATACAAACATTTACCTCTTCATTTGAAGGGATTGGCTATTGTAGAGTTATAATTAAAGTTTTTATATAAGACTCATAATAATAATGTTATAATGCCAAAATATTGATCCAAGCTGTCAAACACCATATCAAGCAAGCCGACCATGGTGCCAAGGAGAGAAGGAGATAACCAAACTCCATTTCCAAAGACTCTTTGAGCGCAATCTAAGTAAGCCATGAAAAAAATAGTTGGAGATCTCAAAGAAGACAAGGGATTTATCATTATTTGCATTTTAGTTGTGCTTTCATATGTATTTTATTCACTATTCTCCCCATAAGATCTAGGCTTAGATATGTTATCATGCTAGTATGTTGATTTCATTTATTTTATGAAACTAACACTTGTTCTAACCTCCTCTCTATTGTTAAATTCATATGATAAAAAATGTCACACTTTATGGGACCTAAACGCATCCACATATAAAAGAGACCAAGATGCAACTCATAAATCTTTGAATAAATGCTTGTATCTTCAAAATTGAAGTTTTATCTTTATTTTTATCATATTTTTGATTTTTATGCTAACTCAGATCTACATGGAGATCGACATCAGTTCTTCCTAATTGGAATTGGTTCTACCTAATTATCATTAGTTCTACCTAACTAAGCTTGGTTCTAACTAACCATCATCGGTTAGGTTGTAAGGTTAAACATGACTTATAAAGCTTAAATTTTGAATCTTTTTAGCACTTCTAATTATTATTTCTTGGTTTCAATAGCTTGTATTTTCCTTATCTAACCATATCATTATAGGTTTTTGAGGATTTTTTGTGCTAACCTTTGACCAAATAATGTTTTTAAATTGTGTTTATTTTTATTTTGGGTTCATAGGTAATTGATCTCGGTCCTTATTGACTAGTATTAGTTATTACCAACCAACATTAGTTCCCTGGTAAATGGCATCGGTCACATGTGACTGATATTAGTCTCTATGTGAAAAATTTAGAGTAAACCCAAGAGATATATGTCTAAACCTTGTTATCTCATCATTGAAAGTGATTCAAAGCAAGAGGAAACTCTCTAACCCTTATAGGTCTAAGGTAGGAATAAAACATGAATGTTCAAAACTAGACTCATGAATATTTCATTTTGTGTGTTTAAAATGAATTTAGATAAGTATTGAACACTTAATTTTGGTTCCTAAAATTAATTTATAAGTCTTTAAAATTTTATTTTAGTGATTAAAAGGAACCTATAATTGTTAAGTCTTGAACACTCCATTTTGGTGCCTAAAAAAATGGTTAGGTCTTGAATATTTGGTTTTAGTGCTTAAAATGAACATAAGTGTTTTTTCTTAAGTTTTTTTGTGAAAATTATTGCAAGTTTTTGAAATAAGCCAAGGGGCCTAAAAATTTATCACACATATCAATTTGGTGCCTAAAACAAACATTCACTTAGATTGTAGTATCTTAAAAGTGTTTGTTACTTGTTTGTTTATCTTTTCAAAAAGAAGAGTGCATGTATGCTCTCCCCCCATCCCATATAGGGAACTTGGGTGATAAAAATCACATTTTCACTTGAAATTTTTGCCTATTCCAAATCATGAAAATACTTTTGTCTAGGTTCTCCCCAAAACCCACATGGTTTGGGTGATCTAAAAATAACCTCTAAAGTCATTCCACTTAGTTTAATTTTATGCAACTTAGTTTATGGAGGGGAGTTCATATATTCTTCATGAGTTATTTAGGGAAGAATTGACCTGGGGTTTCATCTCTTGATAATGTTTCAACCCCACTCCATGGTGGGGTATAAAAATCAGGGCACACATACCAATTTAGGCATTTGATGTTATATTATTTTATACCAAGTTTTGTCACAAACTATTTTGGAGATATAACTCCATCCCTTTGATCAAGTTACACCTAGATTGAACCTTTTATGTTTTTAGACATTATTTTTTAGATTTTTTATAAATTTAAACCTCTTTTTGTAAAACATTCACCATTTATTCGACCATGTATCACTATACACATAGTGGAGTCATATACAATCTAGGGTATGAAAATGTGGTTGCACAAGAAGACTTTGTTTAAGACCCATACAAAGATGATGTCATTTGTGATACGAATCTTTATCCACATTACAATGCTCAAATCGGGGACCAAAGTTTAGATCCTTTGGGCCATATTTTGTTAACACACCTCTATACTTAGAGTAGGACAAGGAATAGATAACATAATACTTAGCTGGTGTACCTTTAGGTTTAGAAAAAGTCCAATAAAAACCATACTATGTTACAATTACATAGGCTTATGATACTTATTTATTTTATTGTCACTTGCTTGAAAAAAAGGATAAAGTTTTAATTAGATCCATGGAGGTAGTGGTTAAGTTTTTAGCAGACTTTCCTGATGAAAACTTACCAAGTCTAGTAAGAGGGTCTTACAACATGACTTAAAATAAGAACATTTAACATGCCTCTTCTATCAACCCTCACTCTATAGTGTTGATTCTATATCAAGACCTTCATATGATTATTATAGGAAAGGGCCTCATGGAGGATCATTTCATATAGATGTAGATAGCATACTAGACATACCTCAATCTCACATGTAAATTTAAAAACATGACCATGTTAAGTGCTCCTCTTATTGAGTTAGCTCCTTCAAAAATATTTTTGATTAAATTTATAGGTCAATAAAATTATGTTATATATGCATTTGATCAAATCACTTTGGTATAAAACATGTTCAATACCCCAACCATCGAAGAAGTGTTTTCTTCTTCTATGCAACATACTGAGCCAAACATAGTGGATAACATGAAAGTAACATCCAATCCAGACCAAAGTGGAGTAAATGCATAACATATAGTCCAAAAAAAATATTCCTTTAGTTAACACCATGAGTGGTTATCAAGGACAAGGGGCATAAAATTCTAACTCCCAACCACAAATAACTACTTCTAATCCTCAACTAGTTGCTTCTTCAAGCACCCAACTACAAATATTAAGTAATCAAGCAATGACTAGTACTATGCCTCAAAAAAATATGACAAATGTTACTCCACCATAATAGGTGATGAGTAACATTCCAAACAAACAAGCACCATCTAATGTACCCATTTAGTAGAGGCAAAACATATTACCACCTCAATATGGGGCAGCTAATGTTTCACCTCACCAAGTAGTGATGAACATACCTCTTCAGTTGTAGACCAACATTCCAATACAAAACCAAATAATGTCTAATCAACAATGTATAATTATTGGTTAGTGACAAATGCTAAACCTTCAACATGCATCTACTTCCCAACAAGGGTTCATACAACCAAGAGGTTCCAATGTTCCTCAAGTAATAATTAGGCAATAATTACCTTTCATGCCAAATGTGCCACAAGTTTAATGACATGGCCTTAGTTCACAAGTTCCCCTTAATAATCAAGGTTTAAGTAGTCATCATCATGTCCATTATCAACCTTAATAGGCATAGTAAAACCACATCCCCCTATCTCAGCTATAATTTCCCCAAAGCCAAGCCCATATACCATATCCCAACCAAAATATCATACAGTAACACATGAAATTTCAACAATCACACCCTAATCTATGTATGAATATTCTTGGTCCATTCCCAAACTAAACCAATATTCCAATGCAAACCATGCCTCCACCTCAATCCAATTTTCCCACTCGTTTCCTCACACAAAAACTAAAAATAATGAAGGATACAATTATTACCACAAAGCTTGGAAGTAGGCTAAATTTTTTAAGTTGGATGACATGTGTTTCTACCTTGTTAACATGGAGTATTTGTAAATACCATCTCCTCTAGGGTATGAACCACCAAAATTTGATAAATACAAGGGGAAAGGTGACCCCAAGCCCCAATTGATAGAATTATTTGTTGATTGCTAGCTAATGGCCTATAGAGACATATACATGTTACTATTTTTTTCAAGGATCTTATAAAGACAAGTATTGGAGTGGTTCCTAAAATTACCTAAAAATTTATTTTCTATTTTTGACAATCTTTCAGATAAGTTTGTGCAACACTTCTCCTACAATATAGAGCATGAAATTTCATTGGTATATTTAACACAAGCCAAATAAAATGCCAATGAAATATTTGTTAGTTATCTAAAATGATGAATATCCCTTACAAGATGATTCACCCACAATCTACTAGACAAGTAACTTTATGTTGTGTTTAACAAAAATTTACATAGCAAGATATCTTATCACCTAGAGTTGTAGTGTGCACATACCTTTAAAAAAATCATTGACAAAGGTTTGTTGATTGAAATATCCCTTTTTAACAAAGGGATTATCAAAATTACCTTATCAAATCTGAGCTAGAATCAAAATTAAAATAATGGCTAAAACCAAAATCAAGTCCAGGTGTAAATGTCACAACAAATCTAGGCCAAAAATTATGACAAGCCTAAGCAGGTCAATCATAAAAATAATATTATGGAAATGAAGTAACCAAGTTGTGATATGTCTAAATGGTGAAAATGTCATCTAATCAACCTATACCACATATGAAAATCAATCCTAATGACCAACCCATTCAATAAACATAATAAGCACAATAACCTAGACCAACACAACAAATGCAATAACTTCTGCCTTTGTAAAACCCCCATCCAAAGAAAACTATGCCTATGCATCATGTTTTTAGTGACCTTGGAGAACCCATTAAATCTATGTTTTACACGCTCATTATAGATAATATAATTAACTAGCCTATTCCAAAACACTATCCTGAGGGCATTGATTACCCAGATTGGTATACAAAAAAGGAATTCTAAGAGTATCATAGGGTTAATGGCCATAATTTGTAATGTTGTGTGAAAATTAAACATTTTATTAAGAACATGTTGGAAAATGGAGAGATTATATTAGATATTGGGGATTTCACCTCCAATAAAAACCTTGGTATTTATCAAAACCCTTTTCCTCAATATAATAACCAACAACAATAGTAACATTGGCTAGGATAATAATTAAAATAGTATTAAAAACTAAGGTAGAACCAACTGGATGAATAAAATCAATAATAAAAATAATAAGAACATCAGTTAAATGGACAAAACCAAGGCCAAAATGATGCCAAAAACCAAAATACCTACCATGTAGTTTCACATGAATACAACAAGGTTCTATTCCATGTTATAAGAGGTCATATTTCCACCATCTCCATTAATCCAAGACCAAGTACCAATCAAATAAGACCATTTCTAATCATTCCTAACTAACCAACACATGCCTGTGATCCTTTCTTGACATGAGACTACATACAAGTGTACTAATAAGTAGGGATTCCCAATTTTAGACCTTATATCAATAAGTCGTTATTAGCTAGTGACCATGCATAAGTGTATGAGCAACCAAGACTTATCTTATCTGTTCCCCCACCACCATTATTTATTAACAACATTGGTCCTGTATCTAATCTTGATTGTGCAATCAAAACCTAAAGGTTGAAGATTACCATACCAAGCCCACAACCATATACCACTTCACCCATCATCCAACCAACTATTATAGGTAAGAACAAGACATTTATTATTATTCACAAAAAAAACATTTGATATTATGGAATAATTACAAAGGATGCCCACATAAATCTCTATTTTGGATTTGTTTCATACATCTATAATCCATAAAAACATCTTGATAGAGTTCATTGGCCAATACCAAGTTCCCAATGACATATACCCTAATAAATTTCAATATTTGGTTGGACACCTAGCTCCAAGCCAATAATTAATCTTTAACCAAAATGATATGTCATCCCTTGGCCCATTGCATAAGAATCATTATACATAGAATTTTTCATAATGCAACACAAAGTGAAGTGTCTCCTCATAAACAATGGATTGGGTATCAATATTATGTCTTTAAAGCTCATAAAGCTTCTTGGGTATACCACAACTAATATCCAACTAGAAATGATCACAATTAAATCCTATGACAATGAAGAATGGGAATCACAAGCCACCATCAGCTTGCGAGTTATCATTGGGACCTCATCCCATGATAATTTATACCATGTGTTAGACCTTGAATCATCATTTAAAATTATTTTAGGTATACCTCAGATACATGAGATTCATGTAATCCATTCAACATTGCACTATTGTATTAAGTTCCCTCATTTAGGTATAGAGGTTACCATCTATGAATATTTATAGCCATACGAGCCTTGCAAACATTTAGAGGCTAAGTACCAAAACTATAACTAATGTTTAGGATTGAATCTAGTGGCCAAGAAGGATAAAGGGAAATAAATACTTGTTAATTCACTACAGGCCAACTACATTGACCCTGATACCCTTGTTTCACTTTCCCACATGCCACCTCCTGAGATATCTAATCATTATACCATCTTAGACAATGGCTTAGGAGAATACTTGACACATGATACTTTCCATATTTCTAAGCTTCCACAAAACCCTAAGTAATCTAGAAGACCTAAATCCAAACCACCCTACATGAAATGGAAAAGAAAGGGAAAAGCCAAATTGCATAGTTTAGCACTTGTCATTTTTATAGTGGCTACTAGCCAAGAATATGACCCTCTTATAGATGATGAGTCATGGTTATATAATGAAAAATTGGCCAATTGTTATATCAATTCCAAGTATCTAGTTTAAAAAAAAATCGTGGAGAAAAATTCCTATGAAGGAGGAGGCCTTGGGATAAATCAACAAGGTCTACTTGAGCCAATTTCTACCACTTGGTATAAAGGAACATATGGACTTAGATTTAAATCACTTGGGGGTGAACCCACATATCTTATTTGAGTTCCATCACCAATGACTAGTGATGATGATGTTAAAAATGAAGTAGAGTCTAATCATAACCCTTTCAATAACTTGGCCAATATGAATTTATTTGACACCAATTCCATTTATACCCTTTGACTAGTTATTCACCATAATTCAATTCCATTATATTATACTCAACTAATAGACAGGGACCCATAAGAATCAATAGTGCTAGTTGATGAGTTTTATAATGATGAGGCCTTCTACAGTTTCCTTGGCCTAAGGGACAATGTTCCATTGGGAGACCACAAACAAGGGTTCTTAATCAAATTGGATCTTGCAACATATTTTAGAGAATGGGTGAACACCCTTAACTAAAAACAATTAAATAAAACATTAAGGTCCCAAAGTGAAAACATCTTTGAGGCACTTTTGGAATAGGAAAATAGTAAAGAGAAAGGATAGTCTAATGGTGAAAACCTATTTTTGGTACCATTATATGGGGGTGTTCAACTTTCCTCAAACATATCTCAAGAGACCACCAATGATGAACTTGCCTATGGGTTCAAATTTAATCTTGAAGAACAACAAACTTTTGATCAAATCATTCAAGAGTTTCTAATAGAGTTTGTCGCATGGCCATACCTACCATTAGGGGATTTTAATTCATCATGACTAGGATAAATTGAAGATCCAATCCTAATAAAAAAATCTACCATTGTAGGCCAATTTAAATCTTGGCCAACTATTCTAGAAGATGGTTTGACCCTTATAATGGAAGACAACAAAAGTTAACATCAAGACTCCAGATGACCCAAAATGGATAGAATTAGTTGCATCCCTCACTAAAGAGGAATGTGAAGTCTTTATATCCCTGTTGAGGGAGTTTATTGATATATTTTCATGGGCCAACATGGGTTGGTTGATTGGGAATGATTAATAATGGTCTTGTTTGATTGGTACTTGGTCTCAGATTGATGGAGATGGTGTTAATGCAACCTACTACAATATGACCTATAACCTTGTTGTAGTCATGTGAAATTACATCATAGGTTTATTTATTGTTGGCATAATTTTGGCCTTGGTTTTATCCATTTGGTTACAAGGCCATTTTAAACATAAAGATTCAGATCAAGTTTTAGCAGTTGTTTTAAGTATTCCAGATAGAGGCCATATTTTTAGAATAGTATGATAGTGGTTTGGTAGTTGCATAATTTATTTATTATTATGTTCCATACCAAATGTGCATGATTATAACTTCCTTTGGGAAAATTAGTGTCCCACCATCTTCCTAATAATTATAACCACCTATGGGAAAATTAGTATCATTGACTTATGCCATTGTTTCCTAGTTATAACTACCTATGGGAAAATTAAGGGAAACACTTGTTTATCATGACTTGAAGTACCACCTTTCCATTTCTATGTTGTATTATGCCATTTTACAATTTTTCTTGTTTTATTTTAATTGGATGCTACACTAGGCAGATTCCTCCACTATAAGGTGTAACTATAGTGAATTATGGTCCCATCCTAGGACTATGTAATAAATGCTCAATACATGTTGAGGTTAGTTCAGTCACCCCTTAGCCACACTCTTACCATTTTTTGAGAAATTTAAGTTTGAATGCTTTCTTCATTTTATGATCTTGGACTATTTGGTGTTTCATCATTATCCATCAAGTTAAAATGCTACAAAATTCCAAAAACATTTAAACATTGATTTAGAAAATACAAAAACATTGATTACTTCTTTGCCTTAAAGGATTATATGAACCCTCAATAAGTCATAAAAAACCACTTGTCATTTAGTTTCCCCATCCTTTTTGGCCTTGCATCCCATGCTCTCATCATTTTATGATCCCATTCTCATATTATTTTATATCATCCCTCATGTTTTCTTTCTCTCATAATTTTTATTCTATCCCATATCTTGGGAGAACTATATTTGACCTAAATGTTTTATTAGATATTACATCCATGGAACTATGTAGGAAATGTCCACTTGCCTAGTACATCTAGTGACAACTTGGCCACCTCCTTCTTTTTTTCTATTCCCCCATTTTGTTTGTTCATTTTGTTGTCTCCTATAGTCTAGGGGAAAATTTCATTGTCTTGTTTATGTCATGTTGTTTGTACTAACATTATGATTCACAAGTGTTTGTTTGTTATTATTCTTTATTTTTTTCTTTCTTTTCTGAATTCTTTGTTTGTTTATTTATTTACCTATTTTTTTCTTTATTTTTATGCCTTGATTTAGTTTATATGTGTTCATTGGTTGATTCCTTGTGCATTATTTTTGATTCCATCCATATTCATACGTCAAAATTATCATCATGGTTTTAATCATTGGTGAATTATATTCAATTGAGTATTAGATTGTGTGTTAGTCCTTGTGCATATTTTGACCAAGTTATCATGGTGTTCTATCATTATGCCTACCATCATGTGTTACAATAAAAAAAATCTCTATGAGTCTACAAGATAATGTAATAATGATATATCTCCTTGGCACTAGAAATATTTTTGATCTAATCCAAATAATATCCCAAATAGAATAATTAAACAATAAAATAATTTTAACCTTTATCAATTCAGATGAGCATCTCCCTACTCACAGGTTGCCTAAATTCATCTTTTTCCTCTATAATAATTTGCCATCATATTCCACATCATGTTTTCCATAATTAGGGTCTAATGATTATAACCACCTCTAGGAAAATCATTATATACCATTCACTTGCATTACCAATGATTCTAATCACCTTTGGGAAAATCATTGTGTTTCCATCAATTTGAAGGTTAATTATTATAATTGCTTATGGGAAAATCATTCTCTTTATTCTGCTCAACTAGGGCATGTTTTCATTATGATAATGCTTATAACCACCTTTGGGCAAACCATTATCCCTAAATTATCTCTTGTATGTAAACATGCCCTAAACATTCAACTAGGGCATGTTCTACATACAAGAGTTTTCCTCTTCATTTGAAGGGTTTAGATATTTTAGAAATATAATATAGGGTTTTACATAAGACTCATAACAATAATGTTATAATGCCAAAATATTGAGCTAAGTCGTCAAGCCACAAGCATAAGCCATATCAAGCAAGCCGAGCATGGTGCCAAGGAGAAAAGGAGATAACCAAAATCCATTGCCAAAGACTCTTTGAGCACAAGTTGAGAATTCCATGAACAAATCATTTAGAGCTCTCAAGAAAGGTAAGTGATTTATCATTATTTGTATTTTAATTGTGCTTTCATATGTATTTTGTTTACTATGCTCCCCCTACGATCTAGGCTTAGATATGTTAGCATGTTAGTATGTTGATCTCATTTGTTTTGTGAAACTAACACTTATTATAACCTCCTATTTATTGTCAAATTATTATGATCACAATGGTAGATGGAAAATAATAACTATCATCATGTATTGTGCAAGAAAATAAGCACTAGATGTATCCATATTAAACATGATGAATTTCTTTGGACTTGAAGTAAATCTAATTTTTAATATTTTTTAGAAATTATAAAATTAGAAAACCCTAAGGCAACTTAGGATTGTACAAGAAGACTTAGAGGTTGAGTTCACCAAATGTTTAACCTTTTTTGGAAATAAGGATTAAATAAAATAATAGCCTAATTAATCAAAGATTAAGCTACTCAAAAAATTAGGCCAATTAAAAGAATTTAAATTCTACTAATATTCTGATAAGATATATTAAATCTAAGAATATGCTGGATATATAAAGGACAACATTCAATGTTATGATAATAACAATGTGAAGGAGAAATTTTATTTAGCTTATAAAATGATGCAAATGTAGGTTTGAGTACTTTAGGCACATAAATGGACTATTTAAAGACCTATATCCAATCATCAGATTCTAAATATTTTCTTTATACTAGTTTGGACACTTACGTCACCTTGTGGACACTAGTGTCTTGATTCTGCCACTAGTGTTTAGAATAAAATATTAAATCTTTTTTATAAATTCCACATGTACCTATTAAGGTTCATAATCACCTTTTAGATTATCTATTTGGATCATGCTTATAGGTTCTTGATATTAGTCTTTTACTCAAAACCATATATCCTCTAATTATGGCATGCCACCTTACAAATCATGGATTAATGGGCTCAAGTGAAGTTGAGCTGACCTCAAAGAATCCTCTATTAGTGAGCACTTCCTAGATACCAAATACTTAAAATAGGGCATAAAATATATCTAGTTATCCCTTATGTGTGGGTTTGTGTGTAAAAAGTGGTGTAATATGCTATATGCGAGTGCATGTAGTGATATATATTGAAAGTTGACAAATACTACTCATGGGCTACTTTTTGAATGCTTCAGATGTATAAGAAGGATGCTCCTATGATTGATATTGAAATATAGAAGAACATGGCTATTTTTGAAGCTTAAGAGGTG
Source organism: Torreya grandis (assembly GCA_037957365.1). Lineage (NCBI taxonomy): Eukaryota > Viridiplantae > Streptophyta > Pinopsida > Cupressales > Taxaceae > Torreya > Torreya grandis. The sequence goes on along the minus strand of JARHVA010005168.1, from coordinate 703,516 downwards.
TTTTTTCTTGGTAAGTGTTATATGTGTCCTTGAAAAGCAAATAATGACAATGAATGGCATTTGAATTGTATTTATACAACACATTTTGAAAATAATCTCATAGAAGGTTAATTAAGACAAACATGCCAACCCATATATATCAAAATATTTGAAAATTTGAGTGTTTGTAAAGTATTAACATTAGCATTGAAATTGGGACACTGACATCAATGCTAGTGTCTAGTTTTAAATGTTAGTTTCCTAGAGAAAAGAGAATTGTCAAAACTCTGTAAGTGATAATGAAGGATACATATCAATTTTTAAGCAAACTGTAAGCTACAGGGGATCTAGGTACTCATAATATTAGGGCCAAATTATAAGATCATTATTGAGGAAAAATATAATGGTGAACATGAGCCTTTTAATAATGAAAAAGTAAATAATTAAAGGATAAAGCCTAGAGTCATATTTTCCAAGTGTGCAAAACTAGTTTATCATATGAAATCTAGACTTGATTATCTACAAAAGATAGCACTAAAAATGTTTATTGTGGGTCTGACATCAATTATCACTCTCTTAATATCTTTATTTTATGTTCTAACTTTATGTGATTACATATTTTGTTGGCAATTCATCATTATTAAATATAATTTTTGTCTCTATAGCTTCAAAAACATTCATGATTTAATCAAAATAAGCAAGTTATGTATCACTAAGAACAATATTATCCCTTAATACTATATGGAGGATGTCTTTATAAATTAATGAGGTATTTAGTAGATCTAAGATTTAATTTTTTCCATTGTATTATTTAATTGGTTGATGATATCGTATCCCTTTGGATTATTTGCTTGTCATTTGGGAGGAGGAGGGGGGTGAGGAGGAACATGTTGACTGCACCCGTGATGTGGTGGTCTATCTCACTGGTTACTAATAACCTAGATTGTAGAATCTACTAAATGCCATGAGATAATAATGGGAGTGATATGGTAACCATTTAAAAATTTTAAGCCTATGGGGAGAAATGAAAGGTGTCATACATGCCATTTACTGCCTACTTGTGATAGGTAATGTTTTCAATTGAATATTGAAGCAATGAAGATCCAATATATTTTGTGGTAAATTTTAAATAAGACTTATAGTGTTTAGAATGTGTGATTTTTCTTGTTTATTTGATTTATAATAAATAAATCATGTTGACATTATATCCCACAATCCCATATTTTTATTAACAAGGAAAAAGTGACAAAATTCAATAGTACCAAAAATAAGAAAAGACAACATTACAATAGGGTAGTTGCAACACTAAACACAAAAGTAGACTTCACATAGATCCATATGTGTAGAAGAATTGAAGCCCTAAAAGGATGAAACTCCAAGAAAGAACTAGGGTTATATAGGGTCTGAATAATAAATGAGTTTACCAAATATTTTACTTGAAATTTGAATTAATATTAAATTAACCCTAATTCACATAAATGGAATAGAATAAAGCAGGGTGCTATAAACATAATTTTAAATAGAAAATTTAAGATAAATTACTGAAATAGTCAAAGAAAAATAAGAAACAACAAGTAAAAATTATGAAAAAGAGAGATGAACTTAGTTTTTTTCATCGTCAACTGACTAAATAGGAATATAAAATGTAGGAACAAACATAATGCAAAAAACCTAGAAATATACTGGAAGCTTTGACTAAGTGCTTTAATGGATTGGAATGTTAGATAGAGGATAAGAATGATTAATGTTAGTATCCTTATTTGTTGATTTTGTATTTTTATACAAAAATGACTTCAAGAATAATCAAGTACGACAGTGATAGTTATGTCTTTTTGTATTTATTTAATATTTAGAACTATATGGAGACTTATTATGTGCCTTCTTGAAGATAAAAACTCTAGCTTTTCACCACAGGAAGACAAATGTTGTGAAGAAGTAAAAATGGGTTAGCAAGTCAAGTTATTCTAGACTTTAACACCCCATTATGTTAATCATTTCTTATATACTAATACTCTGAAGAGGGATCAAACCTTCATGTAATTATCCTAACTAAGTGCTTTATGTAATTATTATCCTTTGGATGTATGAATGCATATATATTTAGATTGAATTCTTGATCATGTTTAGCTAGAGATGCATAAAATTGAATTCAAATTTGTCTTATAACTACTTGAATTGCCTGGAAACTAATTTGGAAAAAATAGGGAACTTTTGCTCAATGTGCCCTGGTGTAAACAAGCTCTTGTATAAAATTTATAAACAAGCTAAGATCAATAAAATAAATGAATTAAATGTGATTTTATAGTGGTTCAAGTAGGAAAAAGGCCTATTAGAGAGTTTATAAATATAGATTTTGAACCTAGGGCTGTTTCCCATTTTTAATTTTGACCGTTTTGATAAAAGGACAATAATAATAGATAGGGACATGAACATTGGGCATTACTATCATGTTGGGTTTTCTCATACCTTTAGGAAAAGTGATAAGTTTAGGGCTTGAGTCAGGGCATACAGATGCATAATTTTTTTTTTCAACAATAAGCTCATTTTTATAGGTGATAATAGATGGCCTTATAATGAAAGTAGGTCTCCTCTTATGATTAAGATAGGTAAAATTAGACAAATAATTATCAATTAAGTGCACATGTCAATTAATGGTAAAAGGGTATAAAATAGGCTTGATCAAGTATTCATGACCATATTTTTGTTATAATAACTTCTTATTGACACCTTTACCTTGGAAAATTTGCCATTTCAATAACCCATAATCTCTAAAAAAATCCTTGAAAGTGTTATATTTACTAAGAACATCTTCTATACTTCCCTATTTAATCCCTATTCATCCATATTCAATAGATACTTCATTTTCATTATTGTTTCAAAATCCTTTGACATTTTAGTACAAGTGTGCACTATGTAGATAAGAGGGCACTATGTACTTATCTAGTAGTGTGGACTTGTCTCCCACACTCTAATGACAATGTATTTAAAATGACATGCTTCCTAAAAAATTTACCATGCACATCAATAGGCCATTTATCATAAATATTCAAAATATTTATCTATAAAGCACATTAAGGGTCACACTTGAAAGGACCTAGTAATCATTTACAAGGCATCTCTCTTTATGATTTCAAAAGCATCTATTTTTTGAGTAAATATCTCTATTGTAATTTTCTACAATTTTATAGTTTTTGACCAAGTCTAACATATTTTATTACATTTTGAGGGAACCCTTTATTAAGAAATGTTATCAAAATTTATAGGTTCATTCATATTATCTTCCTTAAAGGGATAATGACATCATCTTTAGGACCTTTGGGCTATGTAGATAACACTTAGTCAACAAGGGGTTTTCTGAGAATAGGTTAACCATTCCCACTTTCCCCATTTTTTTCACCTTTTATATTTGATCTCCTTTTGTGTGCTTGTGCAAGATCATGGTTATAATTTTACAAGTCTTTCTCACATCAATTTGAGCTTTAAAAATAAACAAATAGTATAAATATATGAGTGAAAAAACATAATTTTTTATATTTGATGCATAGTCTAACATTATAAAGTTGTAGTAACAGACATGAATGCACTGCACTCGTGCGTGCCTCCTATGGAATTGTCCCAATAGACAATGAGTAATATTTTATAGTCTTTATACATATTAAAATATAATTATATATAACATATTAGTCTTATACACTTGATAAATACCAATCAATGATCTACCCTTCAGTTATAGACTTTCTTACTACTAAAAGACTCACATTCATCATCTCATTGTGCCTAATTGGTTATTTTAGGGACCAACCATATCATTATGATGACCAATATCACATTTAAAATATAAAAATTTGATTTATATCATTCACTATCAATTATAGATCTTCAATAATTTTCTACCCATATGGACACTACCATTTGCATTGGGATACTAGCATTGTTGATAATATCCTGATTCCTTCTCTAGTATTTGTACCTCAAAAGCAATATTTAAAATACAAATATTTTAAAATATATATGTAACCTATTTTTATTATTTAACCATTCTAAGATATATTTTCAATAGGTGTGGTATAAATACAAATCAAAGCCTACTCATTATTCATCTAGCAAATACCAAGTAAGCACCTATTCAAACTCATTCAATCAATTACACAACTGAGTTCCATAACCCTATTATTCCATATTTATATATTAATAATAATAGAAACCATATTATAGGTCTAATGCATTCAAATATAGACCATGAGAAATATTTGTCAATTTACATGCTATATCGTTTCATGCCCTTGCATATGGCATATTACACCCTTGTGCACACACACGCCCATACTTAGGGGATAAATACATATGTTTGAGGCCCTCCTTGGAGTATTGTATATGTAGTAATTACTCATTAAAAAGGGGTCCTTGAGGTTATCTCTAATTTTTTAGCCCATTAACCCATTTTTGGCAAGGTGACATGACCTAAGGTGAAAAACTAGGGTTTGAGCTATATACAGTTATATAGAGCCTATGCACACAATCTAAACACATCAACATAAAGGTGATGAAAAAAATTAATAGGTCTATGTGGTCATTTATAAATACAAAAAAATATTTTTTATAAGATAGAAATGTCAAGCTAGGGATAAAAGCTTCTATGCTAGTGTCTACAAGTCAAAATTAGTCTCCAAAACAAATATTTCCAAAATTTGAAAATGGGATCCTTAGCATTAGTCATCCTATTCCTAAAAAATTACATCTTATATTTTCTTGTGAATTTTAAAAATAATTAAGTATTATCTCTTTTTTGTGTTGTAATTATTAGAATACCAATTGACATTATACTTTCTATATCTAATTTTTTTTTAGATTCAATATATTGTGTTATCTGAATTAATTTAATTGGCCTACTTTAGAATAGTTTTATTCATCCATTTGATTATGTTATTATAACCCCTTAAATATTATATATTAAAATACTAATCATAAATAAGGTTAAACATTTAGTGAACCTAACCTTTAAGGTTTTTATGTAACCATTCCTTTCTCTAGGGTTATTCAACTTACTAGGGTTTTATATATTATTATGGATCTATCTCATTATTTATTTTACCAAAGATACAATTAAGGCTTAAACAATGAATTTTTTTTTCAAATAAAGCATAAAATATGAACAAGAAGAGGTATATATTTATAAAGCAATAGGTATTGAGTATAATAAATTTCTAATATTACCAAGTGAAATTAAGCAGACATGTTTAAAATGTTTCATTGAGACACCTAACCTTCAAGGCTATAATAGTCATCATATCACTCCCATTATTCATCAATGACCTATGTTGGGTTCTATAGTCCATGATATTAGTAACAAAAAAGGTAGGTCATTGCATTATGGTGATGGTCAATAAATTCTTCCACATATTAAAACAAAATTGGATAGACATGGGCCTAATTTTCCATCATTTGATCTTGAAATTTTCTAAAATATTCACAAGGATATCATGGTTTCCTTGAAAACTCCAAATAATATACTAGTACCAAAAGTTCCAACATTTCAAAATAATGTACCATTACCAAATATTATATAATTTTTATGAGGTATCATTTTCTAAGATTCCAAAACTTCCAAAAGGTTCCATGATATACCATTACTAAAGGTTCTAAAATTTCTAAAGGATTTTCCATTACCAAAATTCTAAAACTTTTAAGTGAGGTTCGAATACAGAGGTTCCAAACTTCATGAAAATCTCAAACAAATTGTTCATAATGATGAGATGTTGATTATTCCTATATTCCAAATAAATAGTGAATTACAACAAATGATTAAATATTTGAAAACTTAAACAATTCCTACTATTTATATTATGTCTATGATGAGTACTATAGGAGAATTACAAAGGCAAGTTTCAGTCATCAAACTTCAAATGTTATCATATAATGCTACTATTAATGATAATATCATAAAAAATAAACCTCTTGAAAAATGTGTGTTTGAATATCCTCATCCACGAGAGTTTATCATGCCAATGTTAACTTTGTTATTGTCCATGAATATCATTCTAAACTTATAATTCAACATGTACATTATTTTGATTATTGAGAAAAAGATGAACATATATAATTAAAAGCATTCCATGGAAGACTCACACAAGAGGCCTGGGATTGTTTCTATAGTTTACCAAATAGTTTCTTAAATACATTAAAATAATTAGAACATGTTTTATTAATATAATTTAATACACATTATGTTCTCAAGTTTAAATTTTAACATTTAAAAAAATTTAAACATGATGATGATCCTATTCAAGATTATGTTATTCAATTAAAAAATGCATCATGTTCCTTATCACATCCACCCTTATATTTGGAAATAAGATTAATATTTAGAAAAGGTATTACTTATCCACTCAAAGAAAAGGAATTACATAAATTTAATAACTAATTATCCACTTATATATGGATGTGCATAGATGTGATTGATTTTTAATCCTAGAAAGTACAAAAACTTTGTTAAATATACATATGATGGAAATGAATTACCAAGATAATATACTGAACAAATATGTGACATTATAAATATTTATATCACACCTTTGCAAAATTTACTCAATAGGGGACCAATACCAAGTGGACATACTCCACAACCACTTCCAATGACACCAAACAAAAACCATCCTCACTAAAAGGATTTAATAATTACATTATTCATGGGTGGAGCTTATTTTGACCCTAACCATATTGACCCTATGAAAAAATAAGGCTATTAAAATGAAATAAATTTGTCACAACTTGGATATAATACCAAATACTTACATCATAAGGGAATCCAGAAAGACTCATTGGGCTACATAATATTACTAATTGTTTGTGGTCCATGTGTTGTCCAAACAAAAGTTTGGGTCATGACTCATACATATCAACACCATTTTACATTGGGAAAATTTTGGTTATATAAAATGAAAGCTAAATTAGATCCAAATAAACAAGTAATTTGATTACCCCATAGGGGTAGATTAGTTTGCATACCACATGATGGTGATGATAATTCTATTAAGCAAATAAGGAGAGATGAGGAGCATGTTATGAATCTTTTTCACTCAAAACATTGCAATCATGACAAAGATGATCCATTAAAATAAAATTTACCAAAAAAAAAAAAAAATCCAAAAAAATCTAAAAAAAATAACATTCCAAATAAAATACAAAAACATTAAAATAAATAAAAAATAATAAAATTATTTAGCGTACATATATTTACTAACTCCTTGGCATCTATGTGTTTATTTTATGTTAGTAAATAGAATATAATTTATTTTATATACACACACATTATTAATAGGTACATGAGTGTGATACATGCATACATTATATCCATGATACATTCACATGCAAATGTTGGAAATTTCCTCTTCTCATGTGATACACTACATTGGAGGCATCTTGTTTCTATTCGATCATGATCAATATAGTTTATGTTATTTTATGATCACTTTTAAATTATCATGTTGAGATTATAACTAATGAGTACACATATATACTAATGATTACATATTACATCATGTACTTGATGTGATATATTACATAACATTTTTTTCTAACATATATGCATGGATTAGTATGATATGTTTATGCTGGTTGATTATACTTTATTCATTCACATTGTCACTTCCTTGAGTGTACCTTTTATTTGTTATTGTATTTATTGTGGAACATTTGAATATGTTATTTTTTATGGGCCCCTGTGCCATTATGTGTCATTTATTTATGGGTGGACATTTGAATATGTCCTCCCTTTAAGTGTGCAACATTTGAACATGCCCCTTGTTTACGATCTTAGACCCATTTTGTGTGACATTGAGTGATCTTGTGTGTGTGATTAATTATTTTTTGAACTTATATTATTACTTTTTAGATGTTTCCATGATCCATATCATGCATCTTAGGGATTTTTTTGATCATCTACTATGGGATTCATGATATATCTACTTAGACATGCTACTTCTATATTCTGCATGATTCATAGACAAATAATATACTTATATTATCCTTTTAAGGCAAGGTGACTACTAGATTCCACTCCCCTCACCTCAAAAGGGGGGGCATATTAGTGGGGTCATGTCATAGAGACATAAATCCACACATACATAATTGTTAAAAATTGATAAAATTTACATGATTTAGATATAAACTTGGGTCATTAACCTATACATTTGGCATTGATTTTTTATAGTTTTAGGGCAAAGTTATTCAAATTTATGATAGATATTATAAATGCTTATATATAATAGGTTAAATTTTGATATATAATTTAGATTGAGACACATTCTAGGTGTATATTCCATGAAATTTTAATATAAAATTACAAATACATATTCAAAACATTTACCAAGAAGTGTAGACACAAAAAATTTGCACACGATAGTTCTAAATGTTGCAACTCCCTTGGACCACTTTGGGACCCCTTAGGGCTCAAACTTGAACTTTAAAAAAAAAATAGACCCAACCTTAGTTATATTGACCTAATAACTAAACCCACCTATTTAACTCAACTTGACCTT